>OY757934.1:54357150-54382150 GCA_963585895.1 Sepioteuthis lessoniana | reverse complement strand
ATAAGAATAGGGTGAAATGAAATTACAAATTATTTCATTCCTAGGTATGCACGTTGTTCGCAAAAAAAAATTGATGATTTCAAAATTATCTGAACTGCACATTAGATAATTCTTTGATTTTAGGTTTGTCAAACGCGTCTCACATTTGTCTTGACTTCACCAGGAAAGAAATTTAGACTGTCATCTGAATTAGTTTTGTCCTATAAGAAGTGGTTCGGTATACAAAAATATTCTGTTCTTGTATGTATATCTTTTTCGGTAAGACATAAATCTTTTTGAACAAGGCATATAGATGTATCAACATGGACGTGTGAATGTTCAATAAGTGAAAGTCTTACACACACACACACACACACACACACACACACACACACACACACACACACACACACACACACACACACACATATATATATATATATATATATATATATATATAAATGCATATATATATATATATATATATAAATGCATGTATATGTATCATCATGGACGTGTGAATGTTCAATAAGTGAAAGTTTTACACACACACACACACACACACACACACACACACACACACACACACACACACACACACCACATGTAGATAGATCGATAGATATAAATGCATATATATATATATATATATATATATATATATATATATATATATACATTTGTATATATAAAACCAACATATGTATATGAAAGCAACACACAAACACTTCTATATATATTGCTTTTCATTACATTTGGGATGATCTGATAATTTTCCCGTTTATTTACTGAAGATTTTTTTAATATACAGAAAATATTTTTATCTTTTAGCTGAGACATCGTTTTGTTGTTGTCGTGGCATTACTCACATATTTACATAATGCCAAATTTTCAAATTACCTAGAAACCCCCCCCAAAAAAAAGAACCGCACATAATATGCTCCCATAAGGAAAGAATGAACAAACATTGCATTTTTTTATGTTATCAATCAGAACAGTTCTAAAAAGCATACTACAAAAGAAAACACACACACACACACACACACACACACACACATATATATATATATATATATATATATATATATATATTTACACATGCACACAGAAACATATATATATATATATATATATATATATATATACACAAATATATATATACACACGTACACACTCAATGTATATATACATATATATTCTTATATATATACATATATTCAACCAGAAGTTAGTTCTTTAAAGCATACTGCAATTAAAGACCCATATACTAATATCTATTTGGAATTGATAGATATTAATTTACACACACACACACACACACACACACACACACACACACACACACACACACACACACACACACACAAATATATATATATATATACGTATATATAGAATTTACTTAAATCTCGATTCGAAAATCTTTTACTAGAGTTTCACCTTAACGGATCATCAGGAAGTTTACATTCGACTCCATTGGCTCCATTGTATTGTTTTGAGCACTTTAGTAATTGTAGCATTGCAGCATTCGCAGAGGGTTTTTTGGTTTTCTTTTTACCACGGACTGCGTACCCCTTGATTTTTTTCAAGGAGTCGGACGAGGTTGGCCTTTTCTTTCTTTTTTTACCCAAAAGATTTTTCCTTTTTCCCTGGGCGGTGATTCGAGATACTTTTCTCTGGTTCCTCGCCAGGGTTTTTTTGTTTTTTTCTGGTACCGTGAATACTGGTAGATATTAGATTAGTAAATATGTATATATATATATATATATATATATATTCACACATACACATTCAAATGTATATATATATGTGTGTGTATATATATGTATATATATATGTCAATAAGTTGATGAATATATATCAATCATAACTAAGATCTTAAAAGAATACCACAAAAAAGACCTCTCCCAACACACACACACACACACACACACACACACACACACACACACACACACACATATATATATATATATATATATATATGTACATACACAAATATATATATATATTGTTCTATAACCACAATTAGTCAATATACGTGAATGAATAATGACCATAACAGTTCATTATATAAATGTATAATCTTTTTACTTCTTCTTAAGGGTTCTAATTCCTGTATTGTAGGAGAGACAGATGTACGGACGAAGACAAAGACAGATTGCAAAGTTAACCCATAACTTCTTCTCTTGACCATACCACCTTGTATTACCTTCAAGACCCTACTCAGAACCTTTTCTGCTTCACGAGTGGGGTAATCAACCGGAGGCCCGCTGTGGACCGCTGCTCATTGTGGTACTCTCAGTAACTGCAAACTGGGTCTGACTAAAGATTCAGACGGATTTGGACCTTCAGGTGGGCATCTGTATATATCATTTCAAACGCTCACGATTTCCGATCAATCATGTGTCTGCTTCCGCTTATATACTTAGAGAAATCTCTGTTTGACGGCTCGGTCAAGGGTCAATATGCAGCAATGTGTGCGTGAGCGTGTATGTGTGTGTGTGTGTGCGTGTGTGTGTGTGTGTGTGTATGTAAGCATTCAGTCGACTTGTATTGAACAATATTTGTCATAATGACTGGCTCCACAGAAAAATATTTAATATTTATACATATGAAACTCGAAACCAATTGTATTAAATTGGAGGTGCCCGTGGTGTAGTCATTATCGTCATAGGGAAATGAACACGGCGACTCGAGTTCAAATCCTGGACGAGACTGATTGTATTTCACATAGCACTAATACCCTTGGGGAAGGTATGAATCCAATTATTCTCCCTCCAGCTATGGGTAAATAGTAGGACAGACTAGGTTCTTCAGCCTTGGTGAGGCAATTAGTCTAGGAGAAGGAAAACTCTGAATTCAAACCTGTTAAATTCCGCTTAAAAATTGACCTTGTGTCATATCCTGCCCGAGCGGAGGGGTTGGGTAAATAGTACCAATTGTATTAAATTGGTAATTCTCTGTTTCGTTCGTTCTCTCCCCCATCTCTCTCTCCCCCATCTCTCTCTCCCTCATCTCTCCCTCCCTCATCTCTCTCTTTCTCTTTGTTAGTCTGTCCCACACACTTGTAGATATGTTTGTGTAGACGAGGTTTATTCATCCAAGTAGTGGGGAACAATATTTTGCATCAATGACTCCAATGAAGTTAAATCAACTAGTTCATTTTTTCTATGTCACGCACACGTATACATATAATTTTATGAACTTGATGTATCTGTCAAGATTGCTGGGAGCAATATTTAGCTTCAATGATATCAATGACATAAAATTGACATTAAAAAGGCCCGGACAACATTGGATAAAGGAGATACTCAGAATTTACTTTAAAAATCTGAAATTTCTTAACCAATTGAATAGAAAGCTGAGTACAAAAACATGTGCAGTATCAATTATCCACATCAAAATAGACACGGATAAACCTTCCTAAAATGGATTAGAGAAAAATTGCACGGAAACATAAAAGATGAAACTTCTTTCAGTGGGAAGACAGAAAGGTAAATTGTAATGGGAATGTAGAAAAATGGTACAAAACATCGATTGTCACAGTGTGCGATCGCGAGCGATTTAGTATTTATAACGTTCAAAGTCATTTTAAACAAAAACATATTTCATTATAATATCGATGTTTTAAGAGCAAATGTATTAATGTAGTTCATTGTTTAGTATTAGGTTGTGTTCTATGCCATGTCAACCCTTGAGTGCTATTTAATGCCAGGTCCTGTTGATATATATATATATATATATATATATATATATATATATATATATATATGATTTGTAAGCAAATAGTTTTTCGTAACATTATTTCTAAACTAACCAAGACTCATTTGTTTGCACACTGTTAAATATTTTCAATTATTTCGACCTAATACTTATAATTATATTTGATATTAATCATTTGTTTGCGCACAGTTAAATGGTTTCATGTATTGCAATCTAATACAAACAATTCTGTTTAAGGCTTGGTTTGGTTTCTTTGTTTTAATGGCATATCAACCTTCGTAGGTTATTTAATGCAAAAGCCATTCTCCTAGAAGAACAATAATGGTACTATGTAACCCATAGCTGGGAGGATAAGAGGGTTCATACATTTACAAAGAGTATTTGCCCGAAAGTGAACGTAATAGCGCGACTGGAGTACGATCTCGCTTATTACGATTCCGCCTTAACCATTATTCCACGAGTACACCCTCAGTTCTGTTATAATATTACTCATTTTTTTGCTAAGAGTTAAATGGTTGCTATTTATCTTTTGCATACAGTTAAGTCGCTTTAATATCAATTTTTTAAAAACTGATATGTTGATTAAATTCACAATCATTTTAAACAGGTAAACACTTGATAATTAATGACAGTAAAGTGTTTATTCAGGATTAACTTACATCTATGGCCTTCGGTCAGACAATGCTAAGCGGAGTAAATAAATTTAGTTCACTTAAAATAGCACTGAAATAACAACTTTCTCGTCATTTCAAAGAGTGTAAAAAATTCGAGGTTCTTTCAGAGCTTCACTTCTTTAACTTTTTCATACATAAATCAATGCTTAGTAAATAACTTTGACCTCCTTTTTTGTACCGACAATTTTTTCAGCTTATCTCCAAGACTATTAAACTTGTAATACAAGTGATGCTGAAAAGTTTAATTTTTATCACTATACTGGTACCAAATTTAGAGGCGAGGCACCTGTTTTATAGCTGGGATATGTAATTCGTTGCATTATTGTAAAGATTCTTTTAAAACAAATGAATTTATTAAACAAGTGAATCTCTTTTTAGTTGAGCTCTTTTGCAGCTGTTACGAGAAAATGATATAGGATAATCCTTCGTCGAGATTTGAAACCACATCTCCTTTCCTTTATGTTCAAAAATTCTTGTAAACGATTGATAGAACAAATTTTATTCTAAATTTCGTTTACTTCACGTAATAGAATTATCTAAAATAAACTGTCACTGCCGCTTGGCGATATAAACAAGCCTCACTTTGGGATAATAGCAAAAACAAAAATAAAACAATTGTTTAGTTTAAATTTTAAACAATTTTTAATCATGAAATAGAAACAATTTTTTAAAAGAAATTTCGTACGTGGAATATAAAACATGAGTTTAAATATCTATATATTCTTAAGATCCTCATGACAATATCTAATAATTTATCCTTTTATTATCTTTGTATAATGCTTAACGTCACGGGAAATGGGCATGGAAAGCAGAGTTCAAATCCTAAATGAAGCTACTTGCATTTCACATAGCGCTATTAACCTTGGAAAAATATCCACCCAACATTTATTGTAAAGATTTTTTAAAAACAAGTGAATTTTTTAAACAAGTGAATCATTTTTTAGTTGAGCTCAATTGCTACTCACTCGGTAAGTTAATCTTCGACAACGAGAAAATGATATTGTATAATCCTTCGGCGAGAATTGAACCCACGTCTCCTTTCCTTTGAGGAAAACCTGGTCAGATGCCCCCTAGTAATATTATTAGCGAATGGTTACCAGGGCGTGAATAGATAGAATTTAATCTCTCTGCTGACTTAATTCCCTTGATGTATCACCCGGACGGCAAGTGTTAAAGGCAGAACGTGTCACGCGCTCGAGACGAAAGTAGGGGTGATGACTTTTCTGGATACAAATATCACGTGATCCCTTAATTTACTCTTGGTTTTCGTGTCTGGCGGCTGGGGTATGATCTCTGAACCAGACTGTCCCTGGAAAAACAAAGAAGCAATCATGCAGAGTTTATTGTCCATTTCACCCAGCATCTGCTCTCTCAACTACTAGATTGATAAGATAAAACAACAAAAGGTTCTAAAACTAGAAATCGTGTTATATTTTGAGTATTTTATTCCTCAGCCAACAAATAGTTCTTACAGACAAAGCAGTCCGAAAATGACCATCCTACTGACATCCATTTGAATACACTACATCATTTGCTTTAAAACAGCTGGAAGAGTCTTTGCGGTGTAGTGACTAAAATGCTGGACTGTGTCATCGCAGTTAGCGAGATCGAACTCCGGTAGCGCAATTATGTTCTCTTTTGGACTAATTCCCAAAGGGAAAACATTACCCCTTAATTCCCTTAGGTATGGGTTGATTAGTATAGCACTAGTATTCTTTTAAATGTTTGTATTTCTCATTAAATAACCTATAGTGTTTGATACGTCCTTAAACAAAGAAACCAAATCAAACCAAACCAAAATAGCTAAGCCATGAAAAGCTATGGGTTTTATTTGCAGAAACCCAAATCAAACCTTTGAAACTCATCCTTAACTTTCTTTTCGACCACTCTCGGCACCATGTTAATCACAATTTCCCTATGTTATATAGTCACAACCAATTATACATACACATATACATGCAGAAACATAACGACTCAATAACAAAGAGCGGACACTCTTCTTGAGAAAAATATACCTTTCATTTTATTGAAAGGATTGTGTTTGAGAGGTGAGTTGGAGACCGAACAAAGACTGCAACATATTTACCATCTCCCAGCTCCTCCGGCCATTGCAGTGCGTCTTTTTCGTTCTCCTGGGCTGCTCAACCGGGGGCCTGGGGGCCCAGGCTCTCTGCTGAGAGCTAGTTCCCACAGCTCGATCTTGAACACTGACTTAAAGCTCTGAACTCCAACTGATCTGAACTTCCTATCGCTTGGGTTATATAATTATTTGACGTCCACCTACGTTACAATTCACAGTCAATTCAAACCGTCGACAGTCAAGGCCATCAATTAATATCTTCGACCGGATGCACTTGTTATTTAGACAGATGCATTCCTCATCTGACAGCCCGGCCGGGTCGGAGGTCAATATGCAACACCTAACTTGTTATATTTATTGTATTAAAAGTCTCAAGAACAATTTTAACTATTAATTTTGATTAGTATTCACATTCTAACAATATACGAGGGTCGACCGAAAAGTTTATTGGTTGACTAGGATACTCTTATGGAATGTGACCGAATGTAATTTATTTTTCAATATTATCACGCAACTTGTCTCATTTGTTCAGACCTCTGTTGCTTTATTTCCTCCATCAGTTTCCAAGGGAGTGGACGTATGTGAAAATGCATAGCAAACACAACGTGTAGATAGCTTCTTTGTTCTAGAAAGTACCAGTTTTTCTCGTATTTTTGTAGGATTCAGTCACTTAACGTCTCCGCGACAACTGGTTCCCTCATGTTCCACTAAAGAGAGCGAATCAAGAAGCCCAGATTCTTTTATTAGGGTTCACAGAACAGAGAACCCCTATTTTCGCCTTGCCTGGCTCCATCGTCCGGCCAACTCCCATTACCACTTCGATAGTCAATCAACTGCGATGACTTTGAAAAGTCCAGGTTAACTTATATTTTCAGTTCTGATGCTAGATCAAGTATATCTTCTAAGACCTAAATTACTTGACAAGATGTTGAACATTATCAACTCGCCTCTCCTACAGAAATGTGCTTTTTAAAAACAGCTTATCTATTCACCCATCCGGTAGTATTTGCTTAAAATTTGAAATGAAAGAAAATTCAAGTAAAAATGAATGGCTAGTAATGACTTCTAAAGTAAGAAAAGAAATTTAAAAAAATAACTATAGGTATTGTTTTTAAAATCAACACTTCAGCTGATCCATTCTACCTTCTTCTTTATGGTCAATAAATCTTAAGGAATGAGGTAAATCTTCTTTTATATACAGAACAAAATGAAAAACAGAAAATGGTAGCCAATACGCATTATCATCATCAAGTTGCCCTAACTACATGGATTTCCCTGACTCTCTTTCTTTCCACCCGTCCTTATCATCCACCACCACCCTGAAAGGTCTTCCAAACTACACCCTGTATCTTGCTGATCGGCCGACACTTGTATGTCTATGTGTAGGGGGTCGACAGAGCCAATATGCAATCTGGATTAATTCATCTAAACTGGCAAAGACATCACGCCGATTTAGTAATTAAAACAATAAAGCAAAAGATACCAGACAGAATAATTAATTCAATCATGATGGGTGGTGGGTATACATTTCAGACGGTATGAATTAAATCAGATAACACACGAACAGAATGGTTATGTTGTGAAACAATGATTAAGGCAGAGTAAATCAGGAAGAAACGAAAATACTTCTGAGAATATTCGTGGTAATTACACTGTTTAAACGTTTAAACAATTATCATTTTACTATATTTATTATATGTGGTCAGTCTGAAGTTAGTAAAATCCTAAAAAGTTTATAAAATATGAGTGAAAGCTAATGCTTGTCTGCAAGCAAAATAAATTCAAAAAGTGCTGATCCATTTTCCATGAAATTTTATATAAATTTGATACAGATTTATATTCTAACATTTTTGCAAATGATATGTTTCTATTTTCACGTCGTTATTTAAAAGTTCTGAAAGCAAATAAACAAATAAATATGGAAAAAGAAAAAAAATACTGAGAGTACCTCTTTTATATTTTGTATACATAACGCGAAAATATATCTGAATAAAAGAAAAACTACTTTTGATGATTTAAACTTGTTTTTAGTGTCTTTGTACATGAAAGGAGGATCAATAAAATACTATTAAGCAAAAACATGATCATAGACATTCTTTTTGAGAGAGAGAGAGAGAGAGAGAGAGAGAGAGAGAATGAGAGAGAGAGAGAGCGGGAGAGAGAGAGAGAAAGAGAGAGAGAGAGAAAGAGAGAGAGAGAAAAGAAAATTAAAACCCTATAATAACAATTCAGATATATTTTCTGAAAGTTCTAAAATTAACGTTTTAAATTACTGGAAACTTGCTTTCGCTGAATAAAATGAAATGCTTTGTGTCATTTGAACCATTATCTTTTGATCTGAAAATCAGGTTTCACACTGCTGACTCGCTAAACAAAAAAAAAAAAAAAAAAAAAAAATGGGTATCACTCTCTCTATTTTTGTAACGATTGTTTATTAATGAATAAATTAACTTCTATTTTTTTGAATAAAATATGCTGATCAAGTTTAATGCATTGGTACTAATTTACGGAATCAATTCAAATGTTTCCAGCACTATCTTTTGAAAAATGCTCGAGAGATGTAAGAAGTGTCTTCAAAGTCTATTTATCTCTTGTGCAATCAGTTAACTTTAGAGCATTATTTAGAACCCTTAATAAAAAATTGATATTACAGGAAAACGGTATGTTTTTAAATTAAAGATAATTTCTTAATCGAAGCTTTATCAAACATTATTATCAAGAAATTTGAATACTGAATTCTAATTGCTAAATTCACAGAGGGAACAACGGGGATGTTTCCACTCCAAAATATGTCATCTAATAATAGTGATTCACTTTAGATCTTCAGTCAATGTAATGAAAACCGAGGATTTGCAGACCTTCCGCCCCGGTAAAAACGATTTAAAGATTTTTTCTGTCCTTTGGAGTACGATTAAAATGTCCAGTTCATCTTCCTTAGTCAGGTTTATGTCTTTGAACAGGATAGGGAATAATAAAATTGAAGCGAGGCTATGTTTTCTGATTATATCGTCTGTGAACCGGGCTATTTTTGTCCCACTTCATAAGCACACACATTTTTACTACTCATGTAGTGTCTTTGTACACGAGTGTAAGCTACCCATGTGTCTCATTCTACAACAAAATTGCTATGATCACATACAGGTTAAAACGTTATAATCAAAACAACAAAAATAATGATCTTTGATCTAATAATCAATGGGATAATTCTTAGGAAGAATATAATTGATTGATTTTAACGGCAAGCCAAGTCATCTGGGGTTATTCTCTACATAAATGTTCGGGAACCACATACATTGTACATTTATATTAACACTCTTTTCTTATTGTTGCATGGAAGTTGTTTTTTTTTGGCACACAATTATATGGTATCAAGTATTCCTCTCTGATACGAAGAATTTGTAATGAGTTTTATGGCTTCAAGAAATCCTGTATAATACGAATAATTTATGCATTATTATAGACTTTCAAATTACTACTTCTATTTAATAATGAGCATTTGTTTGCACAATGATGGTTACAAGTAAGCAATAATTATAAGCTTTAGGAGGTGCCCGTGGTGTAATGGTTATCGTCGTAGGAAATGAACACGGCGACACGAGTTCAAATCCTGGACGAGACTGCATTTCACATAGCACTAATACCCTTGGGAAAGGTATGAATCCAATTATTCTCCCTCCAGCTATGGGTAAATAATAGGACAGACTGGGTTCTTCAGTCTTGGTGAGGCAACTAGTCTAGAAAAAGGAACACTCTGAATTCAAACCTGTTAACCTCCGCATAAAATGTAACCTTGTGTCACATCCTGCCCGACCAGAGAGGTTGGTAAATATGGAATAATTATAAGCTCAGTAAACAGATATAAAGTAAAGATGGTGACCGTTGTCGAGAGTGATTGGAAGGCTCCCTTTTCAATAGCTACTACACTGAGGTGTAGGGGAGGGCGCTACTCCATTCCTTGGAGTGCTCCACTTTACCCTTGATCCTTACCTTATAATGCTGGATCTTAAGCAAAGCGGCATCAAATACCATGTTTTTAAGTTTTTAGTATGACTCGATCGAGGATTGAACGCCGTTTTCACAGACCACTGGCGGAAACCCTAATCAGCTTTAATTAGTTTTTTTGATACAAAAATTTACAGACAGTTATATGGTATCCAGTATTTCAAGTATTACTTTGCATAAATTATATATATATATATATGTATATATGTACATAATTTTAAATGAATATATATATATATATATATATATATATATATATATATATATATATATACACATTTCGAAATATTAAAAAGTTTTGTGGGTCTTACAAGTTCACTTGATGTGTAAATAGAGAATGAAATGTTGTACTATTATTAAATAGTACTCAATATCAACGATATAGCCTTTACACACACACACACACACACACACACACATATATATATACATATATATATATATATATATATATATATATATATATATATACATATATATATATGTGTGTGTGTGTGTGTGTGTGTGTGTGTGTGTGTGTGTATAATCTTTTTAAAAAAAGTGACGTGATAATGATTTTGATTCTAATCATCATCTTCCCTCAACAAAATTCACCCCAAAACAGACATTTTATATTCACATCAAATAAATATTCAGCTAAGAAATCCTGAAATTAGATAGGATTAGGAGTAAAAGAACTTATTCTGATTGCAACAATCCATTTCCCACCCTCTTCTCAACCACACTTCCTTTCTCACAGTTTCTTCTTTCGTCTCACATCTTCCCATCATCAAACAACAGAAATCTGAGTACATATGTAAAGATGCCTGCTATTATATACACATATATACGTATATATGTACGTAGAAGTAACAGTACATCCACAAACACACAAACATTCAAAAGCACGCAAACCAAGGCATATATACACACAAACTTAGGCATACATACACACAAATATTACCCCCTTTTCGAACAAAAAATTAGCCATATTAGTCCATCTTTTTTGAAAGCCTTCACCCTGTCTGAAGAAGGCGGAATGCATGAAAACCAAGTTCACAGACTCTGTTTCATGTAATATATAAGCAGCTCATAAATATAACAGCACTTTAAATAGATCCTTCCCTGATGATGGCTCAAAGTCGGGCAGAAAGTGCAAGGGATATATACAATTATGGAAAATATATCAATCAATTCCCACCGAATACGATAAAAGCAATATGGCAATACGAACGAATCAACAAGAAAATATGTTGACAGAAAATGTCTATTATGTTCAACGAAATTTGTATTAATGAAGAAATGCTGCCAAAATATACTTACATACATATATATATATATATATATATATATATATATATATATATATATATATATATATTTTAAAATAATTTTTTTTCTATTTAGATCAACAGAAAATAAGAAAAAAAATCATATATATATATATATATATATATATAAACAGAATTTGCCATTAAATAGACCTCAAAGTTTGATATGGAACAAAACACCAATCACTCAAGTAAGCAACAAACGGCAAAATTTTAACGTTTTGTCCATCTGTTTGATGATAGAACTGATTGGTTTGCAATATATGCAACACCAATGTTAAAATGTCAGCTGACTGTTTTGTTTTACTTGACGGTGAAACACGAACATTTCTCGGCACGAATTCACATGAATAATTAACCATATTTGGCAAACGTGAAGCTCAATTTAAGGTTCTTGCTGAAGAAATCTATACAGGCTTTATTTTTTCTGAAGTCACGGCCGAAGCGTGATGCAGAAGGTTAAACGGATTCCTACGCATCAGTCACAATCTACATTCGGTAATTAAGTGATTCGGTCTTTATGTATTGCTGTAGCAGCAGACAATGTTAACGTTATCGGGTCACAAATCGATAGGTGAGGGATTTGAATATTGTTGTAACTGGAAGTCAGTGATTTTTAAGTGGGGATACTTCTAACTGCGTAAAATATAGAAGTTAATCAGTAGAAAAAACAATGAAAAAGGAAGAAAAAGAATAAATGAGAAAATGAATTGAAAAGAATAAAAGTAATGGCAGAGAATAGAGTAAGGAGAGAGAGAAAAGAAAGAAAGAAAGAAAGAAGGTCGTAATAGCAAAAGAAGAGGAAGATGATTGAAAGGCATTAAATAAGATTGAAAGAAAAAAAGGAAAAGGAAGAGAAATTAAAACAAAGAAACAAAGAGAAAAGGAGCGTTGACATGCTTAAAAACAATATGATATATAAGAGGAATATAAAAAGCGTAACATTAATCAATTGAAAGAAATTATGGAAGAAAAATACAAAAAGAAAGAAAGAAAGAAAGAAAGAAAAAAGAATAAATGAAAGAAAAGGAAAGAGTAAAATATAAATAATGAAAAGAATGCAAATAGAAAAAAAGAAAGAAAGAAAGAAAGAAAGAAAGAAAAAGAATAAATAAAAGAAAAGGAACGAGTAAAACATAAATAATGAAAATAATGCAAATAGAAAGAAAGAAAAAAAGAAAGAAAGAAAGAACATTTTTACCAAAATGAAAGGCATATAATGAAAAGAAGAAGTATAAAAACATTCAATAAAATGAAACAAATAAACTTTAAAAGATGAAGAAAGAAATACAAATAGCAGAAAGAAAGGAAGGAAGAAAAGGAGGAAGGAAGGAAAGACGGAAGGAAGGAAGGAAGGAAGGAAGGAGTTTGTAATGGAAAAAAGTGTAATATAATGGCCGTGAGAGTTCGTTTTATGCCTTTGGGTTTAGTTAGGCTGAGAACCTTTCGGCTCAGTGCATGGGTTACTTAGATGCAAAATTAACACAGGTGTTCAAGCGCGAGCGGGTGGAGCAGACGTGTCACTCAGAGATGTCACAATAGCTCGAGATGGGAAATGGGGCTAGGGAGTGCGAATGACGTCACGCACCAGAAGTGCTCGGAGGATTTTGGGAGATTTGAAAAAGTCAGTTAGTTGAGTCCTGCTTCGGAAGAAGACGGTTAACTTTCGCTTGCTCGGCGAAGCCAGGCCAGAGGTCTTTGTGGCAGATGTCGCACAAGATGGGTGGGGGGAGATGAAAAAGCCAGAATAGAAAGAATGTGTATCTCTATCCTTATGTCGAAGAACCTTTAAACTCAAAGGTAATAAAAAGTTTCGTACCTGAACTAAGAAGTCGTAAGTGTTTTTTGTGTTTCGACATTCCTATGTTCTATGTATATATGTAATGAACAATCTATGTCCATTTCACATATCCTTATCTGGATATGCTACAAAAGAAGATACAGAAAAGGAATATAAAAGCATAAAAAGCGATGAAAGAAAGAAAGAAAGAAAGAAAGAAAGAAATTAATAAAAAAGGAACGTATTTTGGAAAAAATAAAGAGAGCGTATATAAATGAAGAAGAAGAAGAAGAAGAAGAAGAAGAAGAAGAAGAAGAAGAAGAAGAAGAAGAAGAAAGACCATTACGTATACTTTGAAAGAAAACAATGACTGAAAGAAGTAAATGAAAATAAATAAATTAATAAATAAATAAATGTTGAAAATATGTAGATAAAATGATTAATATCAATCAATAAATAAATAGATAGAAATAAAAGAGAGAGCTGAAAAGTTTATAGGCTGAAAAGTTCATATGATGATGTCACATCTGATATTGATGACTTTTTGACCAATGGATCCAAATCCAAGCTATGCAACACCGATAGAAGCAATGAGTAAACCACAAGGAGGACTATGTTGAAAAATAAACTTCATTTGGTCACAATCTATGATAGTAACTTGGTCAATCTATGAGTTTTTAGACGTCTCTTGTAACTCATAGAGAAATTAAAATCAGAAAAAAAAGTAGCAGAGAGAGAGAGAGAGAGAGAGAGAGAGAGAGAGAGAGAGAGAGAGAGAGAGAGAGAGAGAGAGAGTCAAGGAAAGGAAAAAGGAAAACAACAGAAAATATCAGATTATCAGAGAGAATAATTAATGATTAGCAAATGTTTTTTTATCAGTTTATAAAGGTAAGGGACATTGTTTTAAACATATCATCATCAAGTCGTGCTGAAAGAATGGATTACCTTGACTCTTCCGCGCCATTCGTCCCTATCAACCGTTACTTTGGTAAGTTCTCTTGACAGCATCCAGATAATTGCAATTTTCAATTGGTCGGCTAACACTGGTGTGTCCATTAGCATAGGAGAACGTCACTTATGAGTTTGTCCCGGCTTCTAGGACATAGGATTCAATAGAAGAATCATATCAAAGAACGAACTAGAGAATAATATTGTCAAAGTTTCATTTGGTGTCTTTTATACAATGAAGCATACTTATCCTAATGGTTATCTTTGTAAGAAATTGAATCGGGTTCAAATACTGGGAGAATCATTTTGGATTTCACTTTGCGATAATGCTCTTATCAAAGGCATGAAACTGTCTCTTCTACTGTCTAACTGTGGTAAATAATATGTCAGACTGAATTCTTTTGTTGAGTTAAAATAACCAGTCTAGGAGGAGGAAAATTTTGGATTCAAACCAACAGTACTAAATTGATCGTGTGTGTCACATCCTGCTCATGGTGGAGGGATAAGGTAAATACATGCAAAATTTGTCAGAAATATCAATTTTCAACACATCAAGTGCTTGGTGGCTGTACTAAATAGATCGCCTAGTCTTAGGGGGTGTTCTCCAATGCACAATCTGCTTAACCGGACTGAATTCATCTCTTGACTTCTGCGGAACCTCAGAAGGGAAATGTCATGAGTTATAAAGCCTGTTTTTGAGACGGTCTTGATTCGTCAATAGTCTTTCACACTAAAATGACCTACTGTTAAATCTGGCCCAATCGAATCAATTCTTCATACATGAAATTTGTTTAGTGTAATTTGATACGCACGCACGACGATGGGCGGTGGTCGCATTTATTGTAGAAGGATATAGATTTGGCAACCGGAGTTCAAATACTGGACGAAGCTTTATGTGTTTCTCTTAGTGCTACTGTCCTTGGGAAAAGAACAATAATAATTCTTTTCTTATGTTTCACTTGGTGCTAATGCACTTGGAAAAATAACGATAGCAATGGTTTTCTTGTGGTTTCACTTAAGACATAATGCCCATGGGAAAAAGAACAACAACAATAATAACCCCCTTGTGTTTCGCTCAATGCTACTGCCTTTAGGAAAATAACAATATAAATAATAGTGCTCGCCAATGGCCCGGGAGACCAGGGTTCAGTTCCAGGTCGAGTCCTACCAAAGACTCTAAAAATGGTACTTGATGCCGCCTTGCTTAACACTCAGCATTATAAGGTACGGATCAAGAGTAAAGTGAGGCAATCCTGGGAAAGGAGTAGCGCCCTCCCCTATACTTCGGAGTAGTAGCTATTGAAAAGGGAACCTTCTGGTCATCCTCGTCTACAGTCGCCAACAACTTGTGTTTCACTTTCTGTTTATGCCCTTGGGAACACATGAATCCATATATTTTCTCCTCGAGCTATGAGAAAATTGTAGCACAGGTTTGTTTCTTTAGCACTGGAGTAGCAACTAATCTCAGAGAGGGAACACTCTGAATTCAAAGCAGCTTAAAAACTGACCACGTGTCACATCTTTTCTGTGTCAGATTTACTAAATATAAACACATAGCAACGGGAACACAGACATAGTCAGAGACCCTTTTCAGAATGAATCTAGATTGAAAAGTCAAAAACCACTTTGCTATTTGAAAAAGTTGACAAACCTGTAGTAATTTACTAAGTCTTTTTGCTTAGATGTGGCCCAAAGCCATATGAATGGGGCATCCAATGAGACTCGAATTCGTACTTATATAGTTTGCAAACAATTACTTTTCGAGTTGTCTAACCTGTAATTTAATTTTTCATCCATCAACTTAAAATCCTCAAGCTTCTCTGAAATTATTAACTAGCTGCTCTGTCAGTTCAAATACTTATGAACATGATATTTCAAAAAAAGCAAAACGAAACAAAGCAAAATAAAAAAAAGCCCCTAACTTCTTCAGGATTTATTTCTATTAAAACCTTCCAGCCATTTACCTATCATAACACATGCCTTGTCACTCTGAGTGGAATTAAATTTTTTTTTTTCTCAAATATTTCAGTTTTTAGCTCTTAAATTCTGACAGTTTAACATCTTCATGTATTTTTCTTGTTTGTGATGAAGATAAATCGCTGGATTGTTGATATAGAGGAACAATTAAAAGTTTATTCGATTTTCGATCGAACAATTATGAAAAGCATAACTCATTATCAAGTCATTATTGTTCTTCTACAAGGATACCTTGGGAATTAAATACGTCGTTTACAACAAATCTAATCCTCTTTATCGGAACTAATGATGATAATATTTTATTAGAATGTTTAGTGTCCAAGTGCTTAGTCTAAACGATATGGCTTTTATGAGATATTTCCAAATGCCGACACACACATTGTAGTAGACGTTATTAATGGTAGGCTGCTTGTCAAGGTGTTCGCTTTTTTGAAAGTAGACCTAGATACGATTTTTGTATTCTCTATACAAATATTACACACACACACACACACACACACACACACACACACACACACACACACACACACACACACACACATCTATATATATATATATATATACGTGGTGCATTTCCAGACTTTTTTGTAGAGGCATTTAAAATTGTCGTGAACTCTTGAAAATTCAATAAGTTATTGCTATATATCTTATGAGATGACTGACCAATTTTTATGATTTTAGATTCAAATGAACACTACATCAAGAATTGGAATACACCCTACTAAAGCCTGACTGTTCCAGTTGGTGAATTTCAAAAATGCAATCTGGACGTGAGAACACCTTAGAAGGACGATATGCAATAAAATTCTGTTTTAAACTTGGAAAAAATGCCACAGAAACGTATGGAATGCTTCAGACTGATATTCGACCATCTTGCATGAATCGAGCATCAGTTTCTGAGTGGCATAAGAGATTCAAGGAAGACAGGGAGTCTGTTAGGGATGAGGAGAGGTGTAGGAGGAGTAAGGAAGTCAATACACCACCGTTGATTGGCCAAAGGGTTAGGGTTAGGGTTACTATGTTAAGGTTTTAAAGGAGTTCAGAAAGAGATTCCGTCGGGAGAGGCCAGCACTCTTCAACTAGGGTCAGTGGCATTTCCACCAGGACAATGCACTAGTCCAAAACTCCATCCTTGTCACAGACTATTTGACCAAGATGGGCATCAAGACAGTTACCCACCCTCTCTATAGTCCAGACCTTGCTCCCTGTGACTTTTAGTTATTCCCTAACTCAGAGGCTATCGTTATGAGACAATTGAAGAGATGAAAGAGGCTGTGACGAAGGTCATTGACACGCTCACACAAGAAACTTTCATTGGGCCTTACAGAACGGTACCACAAGTGTACTGCAGCCGGAGGAGATTACTTCGAAGAGGACTAGAGTTTCATGTGTTTACTATCAATAAAAGTACCCACACGAAAAAGGTCGGGAAACCTATTTAATGATCCTCGTATATATATATATATATATATATATATATATATATGTGTGTGTGTGTGTGTGTGTGTAGCCATAAAAACGTGTTTATTTTACCCGAGAAAGATTCCATGGAAAAAAAGGTTATCTTATCCGTTTGGAGGGCAGGAAGTATGTAAAGTACTTTACTGTAAAACGAATAAAAGTAAAATAAAAAACAATCAAACAAACAAAGAATAAAAGTTTACTCCTGTTTATTCAGTCTCTGGTTAAAAAAACCCAACAACAACAGAAACTGAAGCAAAACAAACTGAGTATATATATATATATATATATATATATATATATATATATATATATATATATATATCGCAAGGAAATTACCAAGGTGGCTCACTCTACACTTATCAGATTCTAGCTCCCTGGTTCATCATTTAAAAAACATAATTGCCTTACTAAAACAAATAGAAATGTTTTAGTTGATAATACAAAAATACTTCATACAGATAAAAATATTAAAAAATTAAAAATACTAGAAACTCTGCATATGGAATTTAGACGACACACTATTGATAGAATTATTTTTAAAATTAGAGATAATATTTCAAAATGTTTGAAATAGAGAGAACAATCTATGTTCTAAAATTCTTACAAACGATAGATAGAACAAAATTTCGTTTACTTCACGTAATAGAATTATCTAAAATAAACTGCCACTACCGCTTGGCGACATACACAAGCCTCACTTAGACGATAATAGGAAAAACAAAAACAAAACGATAGTTTACTTTAATATATGACAGTTTTAATAATGAAATAGAAATAATATATACACTCTACCTTGATAATTGTTCGGATATGATCCAAAAATACTTGACTTATTTTTATTGGCTCTTTCGGAGAAATCATTACGGCCTTTCAAGATCGTAACATCAAAAGAAATATTAGGACGCTTGAAAGAAAAAAATAAAAAAATAAAAAAAAAATAAAAAGGATTCCATTTATTTGACCAAATTTCTTAAATTTTTACAGTTTTTAAAATATTCTCTAATTCTGACGGTGTGAAAAAATCCCAAATGATACAATTTGTAAATAAAAGATATTACACCAATAGGTATCTGGGAAATAATTCTATAAAAAAGAAGACTAAAAACATTTGTGCTGCTTGAAAATAATCAACAAATGTCGCTTAGTTAGAAAAAAAAAAAAAAAAAAAAAAAAAAACACCGACAAAATAACTTAAGCTAAAACGTATAAGTGCTCAATACAATAAGCTGAGCGAAACCCGAATACCTACAGAACTCGAAGTAATCTACCTTGGTTTCACCAAACCAGATCATCAGGATAATTCTTAATTATCTTGAAGATTCGTTTGCTTCTGGTTCTTTCGGTGTTCGTATATATATATATATATATATATAAATATATATATATATATATATATATATATTTCGTGTGTGTGTGTACGTTCACACAGCTATTTTAAAAGCTTTCTTTATCGGTATATGAACTTCTTATTGGTTAATTTATGTCAAAATTTATTTCATTTTGAGATATTTGATTATAATCATAGGTATATTTTCAACATTCAATTGCACTATATAAAATTTGCATTTTTAGTTGATAACGATAATCTGTTTTGACACAGTCATTTCATACCAAGTACATATATCTAATACAATTAGTTTCCACACATATGGTTACATGTATTTCTATTAAATACTATTAACTTGTATACATCTTTGTAAGACATTATAAATTTAAGTTACTATTTATAAAACAATTTACTAACTGTTAGGGGACATCACATATTTTTATCTAATACTAATAAATTTTTCAACAATTCTATTTGACTGAAAGTTGGTTAGTTATTGTTCGTTAGCGTGTTATGGCATGTCAACTCTTGTGGGTCATTTTCTGCCAAATCCATGTATGATTTTCAAGCGAACAGTGCACTCTGTTCTTGAAACGTAGACTGCTGGAGAAGCTAGTATAAACTAATGAGAGAGGTTCTTCTATGGACCCCTACAAATGGACGTGTCAGTATTGGCCGACCAGCAAGAACCTATCTACTTGTCGGGAGCGATGGCTGATAGGAAAGGATCGGAAGAGAGAGAGAGAGAGAGAGAGAGAGAGAGAGAGAGAAAGAGAGAGAGAGAGAGAGAGAATCAGGGAAATCTGTTCTGGCAACGTGTCTGGATAATGATAAAGAACTTTATTTTAAAATAGTTTATTAGATCTCATATGTTTGCACACAGTTAAATGGTTCCAAGTATAACCATCTAAAATTAACAATTCTTTTTATTATTAGTTATTTCCTTGAACACTGCTAAAGGGTTTCAAGTATTTAATATTAGCTATTCTATTTATCAAGGTTTCTTTTGGCTTACTTATTTAAGGGCATATCAACATTCGTGGAGCATTTTATACAAAAGACATCACCGTGAAGAAGAACAGTGACACTATTTAACTCATAGGTGTTTCATATTTTTTCCAAGGGTATTAGTCCAAAGTGAACGCAATAGTTCGACTGGGGTTCGAGCCCTCTCACTTCGCGGTTGCAGTTCAGCACTTTACTAATCACACCACTCTGTTTGTCAAGTATTCCTATCTAATATGAATAATTTGCATGTCCATTGGCCTAATGAATAGAGTGTTCGCCAATGGTCCAGGAAACCGGGGTTCAATCCTAGGTCGAATCATACCAAAGACTCAAAAATGGTACATGATGTCGATTTGCTTAACACTCAGCACTATAAGGTAATGATCAAGGGTAAAGGGTAGAAATCCAGGGAAAGGAGTAGCGCCTTCCTCTACACCACGGTGTGATAGCTATTGAAAAGAGAGCCTTCGAGTCACCCTCGACTATGGTCGCCAACTTTACTTTTAATTTAGTATTGTTTCAATCAACTAATCACAATGATTCGCTGTAAATGATTTTACAGTTCAAATAGGACCCTAATAGTTATTATCGTTATGAAACAAACTGGTCCTGGGAGTAAAGTTCAGTAACGATGTATTTCATCCTCCCAAAAGTTCTAGAAAAGGACCTTTACTGTCATATGCAGTTTAGTGTCATAATCAAGAATCTCGTTCGGGTGGTATTCTACCTGTTTGCACGGGGAACACTGCTGTATTGTGAGCCGTGCTGCCAGAATGAAATGTTTATGACGATTGTGTTTTTACTGTTTTTATATATATATATATATATATATATATATATATATATATATATATGTGTGTGTGTGTGTGTGTGTGTGTGTGTGAGGAAATCAGTTCATTTCCGTACAAAGAAATAGGCCCTTTTAGTGTTGATAGATGCTTCCAGAAGTTTTAAAACTTTGAATCTTTATATTTGCATTTATTAACCAATCAACGCCTTCGTTAGAAACGCCACTGATTTTTTTTTTAATTGCTGACGATCATATTTGAATTACCTGTAGAAATTTTGATGATCAAAATCTAAAATAATTTTAAAATCTTTTCCTTTCAAGAGTATTAAAAATACATTTTTATTCTATTGGAGCCTATCTAAATCGTCATAAGAAATCGATATAATACGCTTTCGCCTGTTTTCGGTAAATATTACGAAGGTACATATCTACTGATTTGTCATTCTTTCAAATAATATATCTGAAGTTAATTTTTGTTATTTTCGAGCATTTAAATATCCATTAATCGAAAGTGATTTAGATTTAGCATTGCTAGACGAATTTGACAAATGAGCTATTACCCTTCATTTATTAACATTTCATTGGGGTGGAAATATGTGTATTGATTTAAAACATCATAAATGACACTATCACCCTACTTTGTAACAAATTCACAGGAAGACTTCGCACACACAGATAAACACGCAGACACACACACACACACACACACACACACACACACACACACACACACACACACACACACACATTGGGATGAGTCATAGATAACTAGTTACTAAAACATATATCTACGCGTTTCTAAATTCAAGAGAGAAAGAGTGCGTATCATAATTCAATCAATCCTCTGACGCTCCTAAAATTGAGGAATTGAAAGAACATATTCGACAGGTAATTTTGGGCTAAGTTTAGAATGACCAAAACGCAACGGAAACAGTTAAGAAAATTTGTAGTGTTAATGGTTAAGGTGTCATTACTGACCGCCAAATCCGAAACTGATTTTCAATGTTTTGTTCAGTGATATGTCATTGAGAGATCAACTCAGACCTGGACGCTCATCAAACCTCGTTCAAGATGCTTTAAGAAAAATTTATGGAATGCACTTCGAGCAAAAATACTCCTGAATTAGCTCTTGACTTCAGAGCATCCTAATCCACAATCTGTCAACATTTAAAAAAGATAGGAAAAGTGAGAAATGTAGGCATTTGGGTTTCTCATACTTTAAGCGAGAAGAATATGGTAGATCGCATATCCAGAGTGACAAGTCTTCTTTCAAGGTACAGAGATGACTTGCTTCTCATGAATATCATTTCTGGTAGCAAAAAATGACTATTTTATGAAAAAGACTATGGATTGACACGTATGAATGTCTGCAGAAGAAAAGTTATGGCGTGTGTATAGTGGAATCACTGCGGTATTATTTATTTGGAGATTTTAAACCGCAATAAGACACCCTGTGCAGACCTATACTCCCAACAGCTGCAATGTGAGCATGAAGACATTTTTAGACCCCCTCTCGCTCTTGTTACGAGGATAAAAGTTGTGTTTTTGCTTGGTAACACAAAGCCACATTCAACAAGAATCATGCCGAAAAAATATTGGATTTGAACTGGTCTGTTCTACCCTTTCCACCATATTTGCATAACCATGCAACAATCATTTCTATCTTTTTCATTCTCTACAAAATGTTCTCAATGACAACAGATTTTCTCAAAAATAACCCGAGAAAACGTTAGCGGAAAACTTTTTGAGTTTGAAACCAACTGAATTTTATTAAGATGAATCGAAAAGCTACTTGATAAATGTCAAGATTTGATTCAAAATAATGTCGAATATACAATTTAATGAATTTAATTCATTGTTTAATTATTCATGAATACATTATATTTTACTACAACAGAAATTATTTATGACTCAGTCCAGTATATTGTTTGTTTAGGCTAAATAAAACTTCAGTATTCAATACATGAACTTTTCTTTCTTGCAATGTATATATCGAGTCATATTAAGGCATTAAAAATATTACTTTTTCTTATGAGAAAAGAGACTAACTTTAAGTTGTTTTTTTTTTTAACAAACTTTTCTCTCAAGTTAAAAATCAAAATTTATTAAATTTGCAAAAACTGGGTTTTATTTAATAATTACACACTTCTCCCCCTCTCTCTCTCTCTCTATATATATATATATATATATGTGTAACACGTTTTTTGCTCGGCTGTCTATTGCTTGCAATAGTTCCCTTTTCTATAAAAGAAAAAGTGTTATAGTAATTTTTTTTCTCTTTGCCGAGTACCGGAGGATGTTGTGCTTTGTTGCAAGTATTGGATTTTTCTAGCAAAATCTTGTTAACTTGGTTTCCCCTGATGGTTCTGGATTTGTAGCTTAACTGCTGAATCAATCGCTGAACTTTTGAGTAACAGGAGTTGGGGAGAAGACATTTACATATATGTTTTCTCCACCCGCCTCTACTCTTCCATTTCCGTTGCAGTGGAGTACTTTGCTTTTGTGAGATATTCATCAATATTTATTTGTCTTTTCCATTCTTCTTCGCAAATCATATCTGACGATTGAAGCTTTTTCATAGATATATGAAACTTAACGTAATATGGCAATCGATGAGTGGGTGGGTAAACCTCGATTATTTTATTCTTTTATATCATGTTCTAGCGACTGGCGGTGAGTACTTGAAAAAAAAATTAAATCATTTCAAAATAAACTTGTTCCTTATTTAACACACACACACACACACAAACACACACACACACACACACACACACACACACACACACACACACACACACTTACACACACACACACACACACACACACACACACACACACACACACACACACACATATATATATATATATATATATATATGAAAATGTAAAACAATGAAAAAACAGTGTACAGAATGAGATTTTATAAGCAGAAATATTTTTCAATGTAAGATGTTTTGGTTTCTTCATCAGTGTGTAAGTTGCAAATTGAAACGAAAAAGGCGGGAAAGTTTAAAACATTCCAATTCCGTTGTTAGCGCTCTGTTTTGAATTTATCAAAATATCAATTCTTATCGCCTTTATCTATCTATCTATCTATCTATCTTGGTTTGTAAATATCAATCAATCTATCTATCTATGGTAATATATATATTATTCAGTTCATATTTATCCATTAGATATATACCCGCTTTTATTAATTGGTTTGTGGAGTTTTATGGCATACCAACCATTGTAGGTTATTTAATGACAAATTCTGTTTATACATAAGTATTAATGTATAGGATTTGTCAAAACATTTTATAGAAGACATTTTTAAACAATCCTGAACTCATTTTCACTCAGTTAAAGAATTTCAAGAATTTCTATCGAACTAAAAAGAAATTGTTTATTATTAGTCCCTTGGTTGCACACATTTAAATGGATATACATATCATTTCTAAGTGAATAGTTTGTTGGTAATTTCATTTTTAAATGAGTTAAAATTAATTTGTTTGGACACAAGTATTGCTATTGTTTCTACATAGTTAAATTGTTTCAGAAATTGCTTATTAACTGTAATAATTCAATTCAATGTTGATTATTTGTTTGCACCCATTTAAATAGTACCAATTATTGGTGTTATGCATGTTTACCAACCCCTCCGCTCGGGCAGGATATGACACAAGGTCAATTTTTAAGCGGAGTTTAACAGGTTTGAATTCAGAGTTTTCCTTCTCCTAGACTAGTTGTCTCACCAAGGCTGAAGAACCCAGTCTGCCCTACTATTTACCCATAGCTGGAGGGAGAATATTTGGATTCATACCTTTCCCAAGGGTATTAGTGCTATGTGAAATGCAATCAGTCACGTCGAGGATTTGAACTCGTGTCGCCGTGTCCGCTTCATGTGACGATAACCACGGGCACCTCCGAAATTACTGGTGTTATACCAATATTTC
>OY757934.1:54304650-54352150 GCA_963585895.1 Sepioteuthis lessoniana | reverse complement strand
CATAAACCTGAAGAGAGTAGAGTCAGGGAGACAGATGGAAGAAGTGCGAAAAGAAAGATCCAAAAGGAAAACATCGCTTTCTACATATAAATCTAGGGATTTGGATTTACTCTTTTTGAAAATCTCTCAAAGAAATTGAAAGAAAAAAAAGTGTCCTGACCTTTATAAAAACTGTTGATGTCATCATTCTTCACGAGACGATCACCCAACTGTTAGTTCGCTTCGTCTGATCACCCAAGTGGAATTGTAAATATATTATTAGTAAACAAATAGTTCGTAGGTAACATATCTAACATATCTATTGAGCCTGACCACATTTGTTTGCACGCAGTTAAATGTTTTCAAGTATTGCTTTTAAAACCAAAACCACGTCAAGAAATTATAAAATCAGAGATATGAATTAATAGGTAGATCTAGACATAGGAATAAATTTAAACTATAGACAAATTATCATAGATAATGCTTAAATAAAAAACCTCGGATTAAATTGAGATTTAAGGTGAAATGAAAAAAAATAAACTAAAATAAAAAAGTAGAAACCATGTTATGTGTACGTAATTTTTATGGAAGGGTAACTGAATTAATTGGCACGAAAATAAAATTTGAAATTAAAAATTTTGATTTTGAATTTTGAATTTTATTTAATATAAGTATTACTGCATCCTTACGTAAAGTTATTTAAGAAAGTTGTATTTATCTAAATAAGTATTAAATCTGGAGTTTAAAGTTGAAATGTATTTAGGATTTAAAAAAAAATTACTATAATTCAAACCAGCAATAAATTAAAAAAAACGGAAGTGGGCTAAATGAGGAGAAAACTCTTCACCCCTCTTCTATCCACCCCCACCCTTCTTTCCTGTGTCTATTCTGAATAATTTTATCCATAAGATCTGAAGAAGTCCTGTTAGTTTTTTTTTTGTTTTTTATTCGTATCAAAACCCATAACAGGATGGAAAGAAATTTATAATCCTAATGTGACCGGTTTTTGTTTTTTCTTAAATAAATTATTGCTCTGTAATGTCAGTTACATTGAGCTATTTACCAGGAAAATTTAAATGTTCACTGTTGAATGTTTTTTTTTGTCCTGATCGAATTAGTGAAATACCAAATTCAAATTCATTTGAGGATCTAATCATTATATATATATATATATATATATATATATATATATATATATATATATATATATTCCAGCAATTTCTATGGCCTAAGTAACTGAATGGAGAGAATAAAGGCAAAAATTTTACACGAGTTTTGCTTCTGCCTTTCTCTTTCCACGTCCGATGATTAATTACCAATGTAGCAGTCGTCGTTGATTACTCTATAATATTCCTGCTACAAAAACAACCTAAAAACGAAACACCAAGCGATCTTGCACTTATATATATATATATATATATATATATATATATATATATATTGGCGTGTTTTGTATATACTAAGGTTAATAATATCAGTTGGACACATATGAGATGAACTTTTGAAGCTAGGCTGATTGTCACGACTGTATTCTTGACAAATAATTTATGTCACGAGAGCTGCCTACGCGGAGCATGTAATCTAAATGGATACACTGTATTAACAATGAAAGAAATGCAAATTCAATTAAGTAATGTATGAGTCTACAAAACGAAAGATGTCAAGCCTATCGGAATTCGTCCCTTCTGGTGGCCATACATTTGAATAAAAACAACAGAGATTGATAACATTTAATAAGAAAGAAAGAGACGGCCATGTGCCAAATGGAAAATACTTCCGTTGAATTAATGATCACAAAGACGGAAACATAGAAATAAGTAAAGTTGGCGACCGTAGTCGAGGGCGACCATAAGGCTCCCTTTTCAATAGCTACTACACCGATGAGTGTGTGAGGGGCGCCACGCTTTTCACTGGATTGCTCCATTTTACGCTTGATACCTACCTTGATACCTACCTGAGTGTTAAGCAAGGAGGTATCAAGTACCATTTTTAAAGTCTTTATTATGACGTGAACTGGGATTGAACGCAGATCTCCCGGACCATAGGCGAGCACTCTACCCACTGGGATAAAAAAAACGTTGAATGTAATCAATATTTTTCCCAAACCCTGTTGGCATAAACATAATCCAATCTTTGAACTTGTGAAGTATTTGGATTTTATATAAAATTTCATAAAAGAATATTTTATTCGTTTTACTGAGATGTCTTGAGAGATGGAAGGTAGGTGACTCTATAGCTGCAGTTTTGTGGATCTTGCTTCCAGGATTTGTTCCAAACAACTTCCCATCAAGCTTTTTTCTACAAGTATTTCCGGGTTAGTCAGCCATAGAGTAGTACTGACGGGTGCGCCTTTAAAGAAATCTCGTGTTATTTTATTAGTGAGATCATATTTCTATATGATCGACAACCTGTAAATAGCAGTTCACATCTTCCTTATGCCTATGCTGACATCTATTTCGGTAAATGTGATATTGCAAATTTTAAGGGCTTGCTATTTAATGTAGAGATGTCACCATCTTGTTTAAAAAACACGAATTCAACTTTATCTACGTTTAAGTAAAGGCAAATACCACTTGCTTGTTCTAAGCTAGGCACCAGGGACTCAGTAAGGGATGGTGTATTTGCCAGAGGCAC
Organism: Sepioteuthis lessoniana; assembly: GCA_963585895.1. NCBI lineage: Eukaryota > Metazoa > Mollusca > Cephalopoda > Myopsida > Loliginidae > Sepioteuthis > Sepioteuthis lessoniana. The sequence continues at coordinate 54,349,537 of OY757934.1, read as the reverse complement.
TAGATCATCTTAGAAGTCTGGGTGTGCCATAGCTTCTATGGGATATTGTCTACTTCTTGACATTTTTTAGTGTGAAACCATTTTCTTTTATGAGATCTGTTGATGTTTGTAGTTCATAACATCAACAAATATGGTGCTAATGAATCTACTTGCAAGACTCTAACATCAATTTAAAGAAGTTTGTTTCACTATCACTTGAATGAACCATTTCTTTCGTAAAGCATCACTAAAGCGGTAAAAGGTTTTACAGGAAGACAATATACAAGTAGTATTTAATCCATCTTTCTTCGGTACATGGAATCGAATGCTTTGCAGAAATCTAGAAACAATAGTATTGTCTCGAAACTTTTCCACGTACTCCTTCGATGATTCGACGTATAGTCAGAATCTGTAATTGAGTGGATTTTTTTTCGAAACCCGTTCTAATTTTTCATAATAATTTTCTTTACATCAGGTTGTGTATAATTAAGAAATAGGGTTTTCTAAACCCTAATAGGTACCTACTTGTCAGAGAATCTTCTCTCGGACATTTCTTATTAAAGTATACCTACGAGTCAGAGTATATTCTCTCGGAGATTACCGTTAAATGATATCTACGAGAAAGCGTATCTTCTCAAGGACATTTACTTATAAACAGATACCGACGAGTCAGAATGTATTCTCTTGGTCGTTTCCGATTAAAGATTACCTGCGAGTCAGTATATCTTCTCTCAGCCATTTCCTATGAATGCATACCTACTAGTCAGAGTATATTCACTTAATCATTTCCTGTTAAAAGATACCCACGAGTCAGTGTATATTCTCTTGGACTTTTCCTGTTAAAGGGTACCTATGATTCACAGTGTATTCTCTTGGACTTATCTTTTTAAAGAATACATACGAGACAGAGTATCTTAGCTTGCACTTTTCCTGTTAAAGGAGACCTACGAATCAGAGTGTATTGTCTTGGACTTTTCCTTTTAAACTTTACATAAGAGTCAGAGTATCTTATCTTGGATATTTCCTGTTAACGGATAGCTATTAGTCAGGGAATCTTCTCTGGGACAATTTCTATTAACTGATAGCTTCGATTCAGAGTGTATTTCATGAACTTTTCCTTTTAAAGGATACATTCGAATCAGAGTATATTCTCTCGGTTATTTCCAGTTAAAGGACACCAGCGAATCATAGTATCTTTTCTTGGACTTTTCCTGTAAAAGAAGACCTACAAATCAGTGTATTGTCTTGGACTCTCCCTTTTAAAGTTAACATAAGAGTCAGAATATCTTATCTTGGATATTTCCTGTTGACGGACACATACTAGTCAGGTAATCTTCTCTGGGACATTTCTATGAACCGATACATACGAGTAAGACTATATTCTCTTGGACATTTCCTATTAAAGGTATCTTTTCTTGGACTTTTCCTGTTAAAGTATACATAAGAATCAAAGTGTATTCTCTTGTACTTTTCCTTTTTAAGGGATATACGAGCCAATTTATCTTGTCTTGAACATTTCCAATAAAAGGATACGTACGGGTCAGATTCTATCTACAGGGGTATTTCCAGTTAAAAGAAACCTACATGTCAGAGTATCTTCTCTTGGACTTTTCCTGTTAAAGGATAAATACGAATCAGAATATTTTCTCTCGGAATTTCCATTTAAATGATACCTACTCGTCAGAGAATCCTTTCTTCGACATTTGCCGTTAAGGGATGCCTACGAGTTTGAGTATATTCTTTTGGACATTTCCATTGAAATGATATCTACGAGGCAGAATGTATTATCTTGGACTTTACCTATTAAAGTTTACCTACGAGTCAGAGTGGATTTCTTCAACTTTTTCTATTAAAGGATACTGACAAGTTAGTGTATATTCTCTCAGACTTTCCTGTTAAAGGATATCTACGTGTCAGTGATGATTCTCATGAATGCTTCTCTGTTAAAGGATACTAATGAGTCCGAATATCTTTTCTTGGACTTTTCTTATTAAATGATATCTACGTGTATATTCTCTCAGACTTTCCTGTTAAAGGATATCTACGTGTCAGTGATGATTCTCATGAATGCTTCTCTGTTAAAGGATACTAATGAGTCCGAATATCTTTTCTTGGACTTTTCTTATTAAATGATATCTACGTGTATATTCTCTCAGACTTTCCTGTTAAAGGATATCTACGTGTCAGTGATGATTCTCATGAATGCTTCTCTGTTAAAGGATACTAATGAGTCCGAATATCTTTTCTTGGACTTTTCTTATTAAATGATATCTACGTGTATATTCTCTCAGACTTTCCTATTAAAGGATATCTACGTGTCAGTGATGATTCTCATGAATGCTTCTCTGTTAAAGGATACTAATGAGTCCGAATATCTTTTCTTGGACTTTTCTTATTAAATGATATCTACGTGTATATTCTCTCAGACTTTCCTGTTAAAGGATATCTACGTGTCAGTGATGATTCTCATGAATGCTTCTCTGTTAAAGGATACTAATGAGTCCGAATATCTTTTCTTGGACTTTTCTTATTAAATGATATCTACGTGTATATTCTCTCAGACTTTCCTATTAAAGGATATCTACGTGTCAGTGATGATTCTCATGAATGCTTCTCTGTTAAAGGATACTAATGAGTCCGAATATCTTTTCTTGGACTTTTCTTATTAAATGATATCTACGTGTATATTCTCTCAGACTTTCCTGTTAAAGGATATCTACGTGTCAGTGATGATTCTCATGAATGCTTCTCTGTTAAAGGATACTAATGAGTCCGAATATCTTTTCTTGGACTTTTCTTATTAAATGATATCTACGTGTATATTCTCTCAGACTTTCCTATTAAAGGATATCTACGTGTCAGTGATGATTCTCATGAATGCTTCTCTGTTAAAGGATACTAATGAGTCCGAATATCTTTTCTTGGACTTTTCTTATTAAATGATATCTACGTGTATATTCTCTCAGACTTTCCTATTAAAGGATATCTACGTGTCAGTGATGATTCTCATGAATGCTTCTCTGTTAAAGGATACTAATGAGTCCGAATATCTTTTCTTGGACTTTTCTTATTAAATGATATCTACGTGTATATTCTCTCAGACTTTCCTGTTAAAGGATATCTACGTGTCAGTGATGATTCTCATGAATGCTTCTCTGTTAAAGGATACTAATGAGTCCGAATATCTTTTCTTGGACTTTTCTTATTAAATGATATCTACGTGTATATTCTCTCAGACTTTCCTATTAAAGGATATCTACGTGTCAGTGATGATTCTCATGAATGCTTCTCTGTTAAAGGATACTAATGAGTCCGAATATCTTTTCTTGGACTTTTCTTATTAAATGATATCTACGTGTATATTCTCTCAGACTTTCCTGTTAAAGGATATCTACGTGTCAGTGATGATTCTCATGAATGCTTCTCTGTTAAAGGATACTAATGAGTCCGAATATCTTTTCTTGGACTTTTCTTATTAAATGATATCTACGTGTATATTCTCTCAGACTTTCCTATTAAAGGATATCTACGTGTCAGTGATGATTCTCATGAATGCTTCTCTGTTAAAGGATACTAATGAGTCCGAATATCTTTTCTTGGACTTTTCTTATTAAATGATATCTACGTGTATATTCTCTCAGACTTTCCTGTTAAAGGATATCTACGTGTCAGTGATGATTCTCATGAATGCTTCTCTGTTAAAGGATACTAATGAGTCCGAATATCTTTTCTTGGACTTTTCTTATTAAATGATATCTACGTGTATATTCTCTCAGACTTTCCTGTTAAAGGATATCTACGTGTCAGTGATGATTCTCATGAATGCTTCTCTGTTAAAGGATACTAATGAGTCCGAATATCTTTTCTTGGACTTTTCTTATTAAATGATATCTACGTGTATATTCTCTCAGACTTTCCTATTAAAGGATATCTACGTGTCAGTGATGATTCTCATGAATGCTTCTCTGTTAAAGGATACTAATGAGTCCGAATATCTTTTCTTGGACTTTTCTTATTAAATGATATCTACGTGTATATTCTCTCAGACTTTCCTGTTAAAGGATATCTACGTGTCAGTGATGATTCTCATGAATGCTTCTCTGTTAAAGGATACTAATGAGTCCGAATATCTTTTCTTGGACTTTTCTTATTAAATGATATCTACGTGTATATTCTCTTGGCCATTTCCTATTAAAGGAAACCTACAATTCTTGGACATTTCCTTTAAAGGGAGACCTTCGAGTCAGAGTATACTCTTTTGGGTATTTCCCGTTAAAAGATAACTGTGAGTCAATGTATATTCTCTTGGACTTGTTCTGTTATAGATATGTACGAGTCAGAGTATCTTGTCTTGGATTTTATCTTTGAAAGGATACCTATGAGTTAGTGTATATTTTCTTGGACATTTCCAGTTAAAGTTTACCAACGGATAGGAGTACTTCTCTTGGATTTTTCCTGCTAAAGGATGCCTACGAGTCAGTATATCTTGCCTTGGATTTTTCCTCTTAAAGGATATCTACTAGTCAAAGTATATTCTCTTAGACATGCCTTTTGTCAGAGTATATTTTCTTGGATATTTTCCGTTAAATGATACATATGAGTCAGTGTAAATCCTCTTGGACTTTTCCGCTGGAAGACCAGGGAATTCAACGACATACTGCTCCGATACTGTAATGCCGTATATAACCAAAGCGTAATAGACAGACAAAGGGATGCTTCCTCCCTTTCACTAAGCCAAGAGGTATCAAGGTATAACCCTTACATCCGTAATGACCAAGATCTACAATGCTCTACTACGCAACAGCATGAAACCCAAAATTGAGAAGCTACTTAGGAAGAACCAAAATAGCTTTCGGAGAAATTGATCCATGACATCAAAAATTTTAGCTATCCATCGAATTGTAGAAGTTGTACATGAAAAAAAAAAACAACAACCTTGACGCACCAATATTATTACTCGACTTCTCCAAGGTATTTGACTCTATACACAGAGGGAAGATGGAGCAAAAACTACTTGCCTTGGGCCTCCCCAAAGAAACTGTCACAGCCATAATGATGCTATATAAAAACACGAAAGTAAAAGTCCGCTCCACGAATGAAGTCACAGATTACTTCGACATTGTAGCAGGTGTGCTACAAGGGAACACATTAGCCATATACCCGTTTCTCGTCTGCCTAGACTACGTGCTTAGAACGTCTATTGATATAATGAAAGACAACTGTTTAAAACTGGCTAAGAAAAGAAGCAGAAGATACCCCACATAAACAATTACGGACACAGACTACGCTGATGACATAGCACTTCTGGCAAATACACCCGCACAAGCCGAAACCCTTCTACATTGTCTGGAACGAGCAGCTGATAGCATAGGCCTCCATGACAATGCAGACAAGACGGAATACATGTGCTTTATTCACAGAGGCGACATCTCCACACTAAATTGTATTTCTCTGAAACTAGTGGATAAGTTCACCTACCTAGGAAACAGTGTCTCATCCACCGAGAAAGACATCAACACGTGACTAGCAAAGGCAGGGAAAGCTATATGGTCATATGAAAGTCAGACCTAACCTATGAAATAAAATGCAGTTTTCTCAAAGCAGCGGTCGTGTCAGTACTGTGATATGGATGAACTACATGGACGCTAACTAAACGTATGGAGAAAAGGCTGGACGGCAATTACACAAGAATGCTGCGATCAATATTGAACATCAGCTGGAGGCAATACCCAACAAAACAGCAGTTATACGGCCACCTACCACCCATTACGAAAACTATCCCAGTTAGATGAACCAGACTTGCTGGAGACTGCTGAAGAAGTAAGGACGAACTCATAGGGGATCCCTTCACATGGACGAGAAAAGCCAAGACGACCAGCTAGAACCTATATACAACAGCTCTGTGCCGATACAAGATGTAGCCTTGAAGATCTATCGGGAGAGATGGACGATAGAAACAGGGGGCGAAAAACGGCCAGGGAGATCTGTGCTGGCAGCGCGACATGATGATGACGAATTTGAGAATCTTCTATTGAACATTTCCTATTAAAGGATTCCTACGGGTGAGACTATATTATCTTGGACATTTCATTTTAAGGATACCTACGAGTGAGAGTATATTCTCTTGGACAACCTTGTTAAAGGATACCTACGAGTCATTATATATTATTTTGGACCTTTTCTATTAAAGGATGACTACGAGTCGGAGTATCTTCTCTTGGAAATTTCCGGTTAAAGGATACCTAAGAGTTAGAATATCTTCTCTTAGACTTTTCCCGTTGAAAGATACCTACAAATCAGCAGTTCGAAGCAAGAACTTCCTTCTACAGTTTCAATCTTGAAATTAACTTCTCTTTGACGGGTTGCTTTTCACACGGCTTTGTCATTAAACTAGAGACTCGTCTATTCATCTATATATATATATATATATATGGCGTGTTAATATTGCAGTCCGGGTCCCATCTAAAGTTTATATAGATTTGATAAAAAAATATTCGTATTTGATAGAACCTACAGTAAAAACTTACAAGAATAAACAATACTGTATGCGATTCCATAACCTCCAGTTGAAATGAATTCAGTATCTATCTATCTATCTATCTATCTATGTTATTTTGGATTAGATACAAATACAAATGTGTCAACGCTATATTAAATTATATATGCCAAATTTATCACATATTCTGTGCACTCTTTACTTATAAATGAAGATATATATATATATATATATAAAGCTCTTCGAATGAATTGAGCACTCTGGTATCTGGTAAGGCAAAAAGGAAACAAGCGAAAGCTACTACAAAAAGAAGTTATGAAATGCGGTACGGCCCAGCGGACAAGCAGACAGAGCAACATAGAGAAAGGAATCGAGCGAGTGGGGAATGCGGAGCATTTTATTGCGATCGCTTCCAGGTACACTCTGGTCCGGAGAGGGAGCACTTGATAGTGTCCTATCTAGGGTTCAAACAGAACTGTTTGACATTAAAGCGAAGTGCAAACAAATAATTTATTCTAAATTGAATTGTTTGATATAGAACTGTTTGATCATTTAACTGCGTTAAAACAATTGACTTAGGTTTAATTGAATTCCTAGTGATAAATTGCAATAATGGAACAGTTAGTAGTTGAATTATGCTAAACTGTATTGCTAGAAATAGAACTGTTCGATCCTTTAACTGTGTATATCCGCAAAATATATTAACAAATCATATATTTAACATATTTTAAAAAACAGAATTCGGGATTAAATAACCAATAGTAGTTGATATGTCATACAACCAAACCAAACCAAATAAAAAAATCAAACTGGAAGACCAATATATATACACTTTGTACCAAACCTTTTAATAGTTGAGTTGCTGCTTTGGAGACAGTGGTCTTATACGGTGATTGTAGCTCAAAATCTACGTTTTAACTTTTGAAATTTTGGGTATCGTCTTATACACACAATCATCTTATACGTGGAAAATATGGTGCATCTTTTTATTAAGCTAAAAATTTACTGGCGAAACATGAATAGGTTTTTAAAGTCACTTTATATGTGTGTTGTTGAATCATGTGAGAGAAAGATTCTTTGTCTTGTCTCAGTGAAAATTAAAACTCCTTTTGTTATTTTTAATCTTTTGATTTTGTATGAGAGGATCTGCTGATCCTATCTCTCACTGTCCCTTACCTTCAATTACATGAATTATTCCTGCAAACAATCAAAACAAAAACCGACAAATGTCTAACCACAACCTAACCAGGCTGATTTCCTACTTATTTCTTTATCCCGTGATAGAGAAAATTACAATAAGACAAAGTCACTCTGTTATTGGCCAAAATAAAATAAAGAAAGAATGGGAGAAATCAGTTGCCTGGTGTTGCCAAACATTAGATCTTTTTCATTGGTACAGTATTTGATCTATAAAATTATATCAATTTTCTAACGATTGCCCTGTATATCTTGGAGCTGGCTTTATATCAGTATAATTTTAAAAGAAAAAGAAAAGAGGAACCGGATTCTGATAGACATACAGACGCATCTCTTTTGCTTGCAATTTTGCATTATTTACTTATATACAAAAAATATGACATATATATATATATATATATACAAAAGAGACAAATAACCCTGAAAGACTCTTGTTTATTATGTTCATAATGAAACCAAGTTGATAGAATCTAATTTGTTATGTAATAGCGGCCTGAACCTAGAATTAAAGGTATAAAACGCAGTTTCAAATGCAGATTTGGACGACCAAGGAAGAATAAGCTTACGAAACAATGAATTTGTGACCTCGGTCAACAGACTGATAATGTAAATAATACAGTATCATATTATATTTTAATTATATTATTATATCATCATCATGATGATGACGTGCGGCAAGCACGGATATCCCTGAGCCTCTCTCTCCACGTCTCCCTATCATTCATCGCCTTCGGTAGGTCTTCGGGGTTACATCCCGTATCATCACACAGCTGCTGTATGGATGTTCGAGCTGGTCGTCCTGCTTTTGATTGGCCATATGCGGGGGTCCACAGGAGCACATCACTTACGATCTCGTCTTTGCTTCTCCAGCAGTGTCCAGCATGTCTGGTTCGTCTAGCTTGTATAGTTTTTTTGATAGGTGGTAGGTGGCCGTACAGTTGGCGCCGTGTGGATTGTTGCTGCCAGGACCTGTTCAATATTGCTCGCAACATTCTTGTATAATTGCCGTCGAGCTTCTTCTCCAACCGTTTAGTCAGCGTCCAAGTAGTGCATCCATACAGCAGTATCGACACGACCGCCGCCTGGAAGAAACTGTGTTTCATTTTATCGGTCAGGTTTGATTTCCATATGATCGAAAGCCTATCGATAGCTGTCCATGCCTTCGTTAGCCGTGTGTCGATGTCTTTTTCGGTTGATGAGAAGCTGCTTCCTAGGTAGGTGATTTTGTCAACCAGTTTCAGGGAGGTTCCGTCTAGTGTGGAGATGTCGCCTTTCTGATTTAAGCACATAAATTCAGTTTTCTGTGCATTGACATGGAGTTCAATGCCTGCAGCGGCTCGTTCCAAACTATGCAGTAGTGTTTCGGCTTGGTTGGTGTATTGGCCAGTAGCGCTATGTCATCGGCGTATTCGGCGTCGGTAATTGTTTGTCAGCTCAAAGCCGTTTTCCATAATGTTATCGATCGATGTCCTAAGTACGTAGTCTAGACAGATGATAAAGAGGTATGGGGCAAGTGTGTCCCCTTGTAGTACTCCTGCTACAAAGTCGAAGTAATCTGTGTCTCCATTCGGTGAACGCACTTTCACTTTGGTGTTTCTGTAGAGAATCATTATTGCTGCTACGGTTTCTTCTGGTAGGCCGTATGCTGGTAGTATTTGTTCCATCTTCCATCTGTGAATGGAATCGAAGGCCTTGGTAAAATCGACGAATAGTAATGTCGCCTGTAAGTTTTTTGCCCTCACGCCTTCTAGGATTCTACGAATGGTCAATATTTGCGAGGTCGTGGACCTGTTTCTTCTTAAGCCATTTTGGTTTTTCCTCAGGATTTTGTCGATTTGGGGTACTATGCGGTTTCGTAGTAGGGCATTGTAGATTTTGGCTGCTATGGATGTGAGTGTTATACCGCTATAGTTCTTGGCTGATCCGAGGTCCCCCTTTTTAGGGAAGGGGAGGATGCATCCCTTCGTCCATCTGTCTATCGGGTTTTGGTTATAAACTGCGTTGCAGTGTCAGAGCAGTATGTCATCGAATTGTCTCGTCTTCCACACTTCTGGGGGAATCTCGTCAAGCCCTGCAGCTTTTCAATTTTTAATTTTTCTAAGAACCGAGTCGAGTTCATCTTTAGCCCTAGTTTAATGTCTAATTGCTTACTGATAAAATCTGGTGATCGGTTCCTGCGTAATGTTCGGAGGGTTAGCTAGTAAATTTTCAAAATGTTGTTTCAACAGTTTAATTCTTTCTTGTTGGTTTGTCGCTTTCAGTTTTGCTTTGGCTGTGCTTTTCCTTCCATTCACTTCGTTTATTGTTTGCCAGGCTATCCTAGATTGCCTATCCTCCACCGAGTCTCTAATCTTATCTATCTTATTTTGTATGAATTCTGTTTGTTCTTTTAGATATATGCCTGCTAATTGCTTTTGTGCCTTCTTTAGTATTCGGGCATTTAAAATTGTTGGGTTCTTCCGGTAGCTTTTGGAGGCAGTTTTCACTAGTGCACGTTTTTCTCTAACCTCTTCCGTTTCCCATGGGGCTCTATATTTCGTTCTAGGTTTTGTTGGACTACACTTTGATGCTGCCTCGAGGTGTGCGTTAACGAAGTTCTCATATTCGTCGTTTGGGGTATTTTTTCTTCCTTCTCTTGTAGTGTCTCGAATCTGTTTCTTAGTTCTAATACATATTTATCTTTAATATCTCTGTTGTTAAGGAGGGCCCAGTTATAGTGTTTAGTGGTCGCTGTTCGTGTGGCGTTTTTTCGTAGGCTTAGTCGTATTTTTGCCGTGACTATTCGGTGATCGGATGACATGTCCTCGAAAGAGGAATATGCCTCGCAATTCATCGCACTATTTTTCCATTTCCCGTTTATAAAGACGTAGTCTATCTGCGCTTTACTGTTGTTCGCGTATGTGTAGGTCCATAATTTTCCCTCTCTTTTTTGATAGTTTGTATTGAGGCATGTTAATCTATTTTCTATCATGAAATCTGTTAGATGATGTCCGTTTCTATTTGATGTGTTGCGTAGGCTGTATTTGTTATGTCTGTTTTTCCCGATTTGGGCATTCATATCGCCTCCAATGATTAGCAGGTTGTGTTTCGGAATGCTACGCACTAGAGAGGATAGCTCATCGTAGAAGGTGGCTAGTTTGGTTTCTTCGCTAATATTGGTAGGGCTGTAGCATGAGATGATTGTTGCTCTGGGGTTGCCATTAAACGTGGCTGTCAAACTTTACTTAATGGATGATATACTTGTTAATGTTTTTCTTGGTACAAATTAAACTCTCCCTCTTCCTTTTCTATCTCTCTCTCTACATATATATATATATATATATGGAAGAAGATAATATATATATATATAATATATATATATTTTTTTATATATATAAGTGTGTGTGTGTATATATATATATATATATATTTACACGTGAAGTTTCACTTAAAAATTAAAAAAAATAGATAAATTAATTTACGACTTTTTTGTCTCTCATATTTTGCCTTGACTACCTACGTTCCTACGCCATATAGCCATTTTTTGCATTTTGAGAAGAATATTGAGTTTTATGAGTCTTTTTTCGTTGATTCTACTCTTACGTATCATCTGATGATTCTATTGAAAAAAGAATATGTAAACTTTATCATCATAAAATAATTAAGTTGGTTAGAAAACATATATATGAGGATCTTTCAAAAAGTTCTTAACTTCACCCATATTTTATTTATTATTATAAAATCCACATGACGCTAAGAATCAATTGAATGTTTGTTTGTTAAGGTTTTATAATTATCAATCTTTGTAGGTTATTAAAGCCAAAATAATTTTTATACAAATAAACAATATTTTTTCAAGCTATTCAGTTTAGTCCAACAGCTCTATTTCCAACAATTCAATTTAGTATAGTTATTGTTTTTGTTTACTCACAGTTAATGTCAAAACAGTTGTATTTCAAACAATCCTGTTTAGTTTACACAAATAGTTCCATTTCAAACCATTCAGTTTAGCATAAGTACGCAGTTTAAATGTCAGAACAATCCTATTTTAAGTAATTCAGTTTTACATAAGTATGCAGTTTAGTTCTGTTTGACCCATAGATAAGACCCTATCAGGTGCTACCACTCCGAGCCAGAGGGGACTTACTGTATTGCGTTTATTATAGCATCGCATGCAAAACGATGAAAGTGAAGATACTGGGTGTTAGGGTCTTGTCCTGCATCACTTTGAGCACATCCTTTTTCGTTGTAAATAACATCAAACCTAATCTTATTCTCCGTAAGATTTCCGCCTGTATGCTTCGGCACATATTCACTATCCATACAAAGTAGATGTACTCTTTCACATTGCAATTTCATCGCTTCTCACCACTATACAATCCTCTGGAACGTCTTCGGAACACATGAATCTAGTTTCCTTGCGATTTATCATGAGGGCAAGAATGGACTTCTATTGTTTAGTTCAGATCAAATTATATATATATATATATATATATATATATATATATGTGTGTGTGTGTGTGTGTGTGCGGAGAGAAATTGAAAAAGAAAGATATCCAAAAGTGATTAACTTATTACGAAGCAAAGTCGACGTTAAAACGCTTCGGTCTTAATGAACTTTCATCAGGACATAAAAAGGATGAAACAATTGTTGATAGAAAAACAATGGATCAACACTTATTTCAACATTTTAATGTCCTGATGAAGGTTCATTAAGACCGAAATTTTTTAACGTCGACTTTCCTCCGTAGAAAATTCATCACTTTTGGATTACTTCATTTTTCAATTTTTCTATTTGCTGTCGGATTCTTCTCAGTATTTAACCCCATTTATATATATATATATAGATATGTGTGTGTGTGTGTGTGTGTGTGCATATATATGTATATATCACATAAACTGGTTTCCCTGTAGATTAATGAGAAATTGCAGATTTTAACACACGTAGTGATTATTTGGCCAATTTAAATGTGGGTTTGTTGGGTTAATTTCGTCAAAAAGGTGTTAAAGCTATATTATCTACCGCAGATACTTTTGTAAGAAACTTCTTATTGGGTACCACCTACCTTTTCAGCATAATGAGCTGTTCCATCTGCCATATTTGGCAGTAGCGGAGATCAATCTGGGAATAAGCCTACAAGTCAGACCAGAAGAGCCGTTCCTATTGTTGAAGTATATCATTACTCTATGACTAATCCTATGTTCTTATTACTAACAGTCTCTCTCTTGTAAATACTCTTTCCTGTAAATATAACTATTTTCCTCACATATCGTGGGTTGTCTTATTATTACTACTACTTATGTTCACTAACCAGAACACAACACTTCTTAAGTTCAATTTTTACGAAAAAAAGCGAAGGTCATATATTACACCAGATATATTTAAAGTATCGAAGATTATTTTGTTTCTAGAGCTAACCTTGTAACCTAAAAGATAATGTTGTTTCTGGAACTAAACTTGTGACCTCGTAATTTTGCGTGCATAAACTCTACCTAAACAAAGACTATTAGTAAAGATAATGCCTTCCAACCGTACTTAATTGCATACGTAATTATCACATTATCACTGCTATTGTGTTTCAGTAATTGGGTTTTAGTATGTTTGGAAAATCCGTGTACACACTGAAAGCTACATCAAGTTCTAGACTATATTTATTTACTGTATTGCGTTTATTATGATTTTATTTCAGTTGTTTTGAAATTATAAATAAGTTTTTGAATGCTTATGTTTTTGGATGTTCAAGAAATATTTTTCTTGGTTAGCATAGCCAAAAGTTAGAGGTCGTTCATTACAGGCAATATATGATAACCCCCTTTTTTTGGTAAAGAATTAAAGTCGTAAATTGCAAAGTCGTTCATTACTCGAGTATATAAGATAAATTATATAATTGACCAAAAATTCCTCACACGCTGTTTCATACATTTGTCGATTCTTGGTAGTTGAAAATTGAGCTTGAAACCGCGGTTTAAGATTTAAATTCTACCAAAGTTCATGTCTGTCCACATAAAGGATTACAAAGAGAAATCGGATTCTAAGAATGCGACTCCATTATGTTCGCAATAAACAAGAGGCTTTTAGGGCTATTTGTGTCTTGGCGATGCTTCCACCAACTCTGAAAGGGTATTCCATTTCAACTCTTTGACAATATGCAAGCGTTTCGAAATTAGTATGAGAAATCTGGTTAGCTGATTAGGAACAGGATTTTTATCTAGGTTACTAACATTAGCATTTAATAAACTACTTCTGCAAAAGTTTGACATAAGGCAGCGTTGGATGAAGGACAAGTGAGCATTTGCACATGAAAGGCTAAAAATAGCCCTACTCTCCACATCAGTGTCATCGCCAGTTTACAATATGCCTATTGCATAACCTGCAATGGGGCAAGATCCTTCCCCTCAAAAAGGGGCGTTCTTGGTATGGCACTGAACTGAATTGGATGGTGATACTCCAGTTCTGGATCTCTTGGCTGTGAAGAGTATCTGTTCATTCCTGTATGATTCACTTTGACCATGAATGTTAGTATCTGTCAATGGGTCAACTATATAAGTTTAAGAATTATTTGTAGTTGATTGGCATAAGGGATATCATAGAAATGTGTGCAAATGATTTATATTCAATAAAAATACTTGATATCATGAAGCGGTGTGCAAAAACTCTTAAAAAAAACAACACAAAAAATGTAAAAAATAAATGTAAAAATGAATGCAATTCCCTAACCTCGGGTATAAAATAACCCTACATAGGTTGACCTGTTAAAATCAAATAACCAGTGTAATGGTGGTACTGGCTCCTTCTGTTATCTTTTTTTCATTTTTCTGCCTTTCGTTTGAATATAAGTGCACGGGTAAATAGATGTCACCCTTTTTTCCTTGACAGCTACGCATTATCACTTTATTGTAGAACTTGTCCACTCGTCTTTATCGAAAATTAAAACCTTAGAATAATAAAACCAAATTCTTTTTTATCATACGGGAAATTTAGCTTATAGTTTTATAGAAAACTGGTAGGAAGCTTCTGTTGAGATACATATGTGTCCAATCACAATAAAATAATTAATACTGCTGATGATATACAGTGACGAATAAAAGAAATTGTGAGATTACCTCTCTTGTCAGCTATAAGAGGATGTGCGAAAAACTCACCATCTCTCACTCTCTCTCTCTCTCTCTTCTTCTTCTTCTTCTTCTTCTTCTTCTCTCTCTGACTTGTAAAATATTTATAGACAAAACATATCTCGTTCTCCTGCACATAGATTTTTCCTCCGCAGCAAAATTTGTCTTGCATTGAACACGATACCACTGAAGTATCCACAGTATACAATGTCCTAAGCTTACTTAATTACACAAAGAAATGTATAATTTCTACAAAAACAACGATTGAACATCTCTTCTCAAATATATAAGTCTCTCACAAATATTCATTTCCCTTTAAAACTACATTCATTCATATTTACGTTAATAAGATTTTTACTTACACAAATGTCAGGCAATAAAACAGATTCAGTACTTACTTATTTATTCTTGACTTTTTGGCTTATTTGTTTAACGGCATATCAACTGCTAAAGCGTTATATATAGAAAACATTTGATTAATTTCTAGATGTTTGATTGTAATCATAATATTTTCAATGTTCCATTGCTTTTGTTAAAATATCACAAAACTATTTTTCTAACATCATTTGCTTGAACCTTGTTATATGGTTTCAAGTATTCCTTGTACAAATAATTTTAAACAGATCTATTTAATGCATTGATGGGATTCTAGCAGATACTATGACTCAATGTCAGAGTGGAATTGGGAGTCATGTCAATGAAGGGTATTCTATATTACCCAAAGCTCCTGAACTAGAGTCTCGCCATCAAATTGTTTAATATCATATTCAGGACACTTGCTGGAGGTGTCTTACCCCTCTGCAGAGAAGCAATCGGTGTATTCTATTGCCCCAGCAGACTGGGCTAGTAAGGCAGTGCTTGGAAGATCAAAGTGGTCTAAATAGCAAAAGTTTAATGAAGTAGTCTTAAACGAATCAATCTAATATAATCTAGGTTAGGTTATTCCGTGTAATGGCATAGGAATTCTTGATAGTTATTAGTGACAAATCGTGTTTATACATGTATATATTATATATGATTTTTAAGTGAATTTTATTTTAATACAATTCTCAGATTTAGAAGCCTCACCTCAAAAATGATTACAATTCTCAGATTAAGAAGCCTCATCTCAAAAATGATTCCTATTAAAGACAATTGCAAGTTAGAGCTCATTTTTTAAACACAGTTTAAAGATCAGATAGATATATTTCTAACAATTGGATTTAACGAAGTCATTTCTTTGCTCACAGTTTAAATGTCAAACAATTCAATTTGACTCAGAGATAGGACCCAACCAAGTGCTACCACTCCAGATCAGAGTTGTCCAGGGAGCAATGGCAATAAAGGGGTACTCTGCATTCTCCAAAGCTCCAGAACTGGAGCCTCATCATCAGATTGCTTAGTTCCCCATCCAGGACATTCACGAGAAGTCTTACACCTCAGCTGAACGCAGTCAGGGTATTCTATAACCCCAGCCAACTGGATCTATCTATCTATCTATCTATGTTGAATAAAACAAAGTTTACCATCAACAACTTTGAGACTACTGTATGTTGGAACATTGCCCTAAAATATAAAAATATTTCCAATATAGACACCGCCGTTTTTTTAATTTTTTATGAAACAATTAAGATAATTACTCTTGGCAAATATTCCGAATAGGGAGTGTTGGATTGTTCACCTTGATAATAAGCATTTAAACTAATTGCTTTTACCTGAGCTAAAACATCGACCTCTTGCGCTGAGGAAACATACAAGATTATCTCATGATACTCAAATATTTACCAGACTAAAGGGTCGAATTAGCGTGGAGATCTATGTTAGTCATATAGTGTAGCATGCAAATTAGATTCTAAGACATTAAATGCGTAGAAGAATACAACAGTTAACCCGTGTGATGGACAACCATTGATCTCAGGGTTAATTTCTGACCAAGGCTCACATTGGATAATCTAAGTCAGGTGACCAAAACGGCTCCAGAGTAAGTCAGTTAGAGCCAACCTCTCATTACGAGAAGTTGAACTCTCCATCTAGCGCTCACTGATCGGTATGCTGCCAAATGAGTCTTTCTTTCTTTCTTTCTTTCTTTCTTTCTTTCTTTCTTTCTTTCTCAGACTATCTATCTCATTATCTATGTCAATTATCTATCAATGTCTGTCAATATCTATCTATCTATCTATCTATCTATCTATCTATCTATCTATCTATTATAGAAAAGTAGTTTGACAAACAGGGGTTCTGGTTTTTAAATGAATGCATGAGTAGGGAAGTGAAACGAACTAGATATTAAAGCAATTATAACATACTATTCAGCCAACGTAATTTTTACTTCTGTCCCTTGGAAAAATAATAGCCTTCTTTTATCCAGAGAAAATTTGCATATTTTTACGACATTGCTCACACGCCAATCAGGATCTATATATCTATCAATCTTGTTAGCTAGCAGCACTGCCGTTCTTTTACATCAGAGAACCAACGAAGGATAAAAATCCAAACCAGACTAAAACGAAACATTCATATATTCTAATATTAAAGACAGGATGTCTGGATGGTTGGGCAACTGGGATGTGTTTGTTTGATGGCATGTCAACACTTGTCGTGTAAAATGCTTTATTTTGAGCCTCGATAATTGAAGAAAAGATAATGATCAAAACTACTAGACTAACGTATTCATCTGAGGGATGTAGCGACTGTACAATGCTCTATGATAAGTGCTTTAGAGGTGATTGTCTAGTGTGACTTATACCAAAATACACATGTGGGGAAACCTGAGATGATAGAGATCACTATATTGACAACTGAGTTTGCAAGATGATATTTGCAAATATCACATTAGTGACGACTCATATTTCTGGATAAAAATAATTTCCATCACAAATTACAGAAAGACTTTGCTGATATGCTTGAAACAAGGCCTACAGCAAAGTCTCAGCCGTTTGAAAATGAATAAATCGCATTATATATATATATATATATATATAATGCGATTTATTCCTTCTCGGCTAAAGTTTTTCATGCAGTCTAGTTTTATACCAGTCTCTTAAACCAAACTCTATTTAGCAAAACCAAAATGAATAATGCATTATTCTTGAATTTTCGTCAAAATAGTTTTGTTGACATTCATCACTCGTGTGTATGTGTGATATTCTTTTTTTTAATTTTTGTAAGTTATAATATTTTTTGCTAGTTCCCTACATTAATTTATGTTGTGGTATTTCCGTATCACTAATTTTTTTAAAGTGGCCTCTTGTCTTTGTATACGTAAAAAATTAAATGTGATCTTTAGGTTTTCCTGACTTAATTGACATTTGATTAATTTGTTACAACTATCTTAATCATGTCCGTTTGTTTTCCCGTAGTATAAAGATAAATAAGTTATCTTTTTTTTTTTATTGTAGATGCTTTGTTCCCGGTTTCCTACATTATTAAGGTTTACAAAATATTCTGTTTCGACAGCTCAAATATATATTTTTATAAAACAATTTTTGTAAAGAAATTTCGTACGTGGAATATAAAACATGAGTTTAAATATCAATATATTCTTGAGATCCCCATGACAATATCTAATAATTTTTCCTTTTGTTATCTTTGTATAATGCTTAACGTCATGGGAAATGGGCATGGAAAGCAGATTTCAAATCCTAAATGAAGCTACTTGCATTTCACATAATACCAAAAATATCTATCCAACACTTCTTCCTCCAGTAATGGGTAAATAGGGGAGTCAGTATGAAAATTTTACAAACCACTTTAGACTTTATGGAATGGTGTCAAGACCTGTGAGATATTTAACCCCTGGGACCGTTTGTTAGCGCTGTTTTCGATGTTATGGCGAGCTGGTCTCTCTTTTTTATACGTTCTGTTTTTTAATCACACTTTTTGTTATGAACAGGATGTGATACTAGATCAATTTTTAAATAGAGTACAGGTAGTTTGAATTCAGAGTTTACTATCTCATAAACCAGTTGCCATATCATGTTTAAAGGGCACAGTCAGCCCAACTATTTACCCATAACTGAAGAGCAAAATATTGGATTCATACCTTCCCCGAGTATATTAGTGCTGTATGAAATGCTAACAGCCTCGTTCAGTATTTGAACTCAGGCTGCCATATCCATTTTGTTCGATGATAACCGTAACACCACCAGCGACTGACTTTCATCAGATGATGTCTCTATTAAAACATGACTTTATGGCCGGAACATCATTACCAGCAACAAAATCTTTTTGGGTTGACAGACATATATGCCATCAGTTTAAAAATTAATTTCTACGGACAAAATTCTTCCACAACGCCATCTATGTATACACATGTGATCTTCTTAAATGCTTTCCTCTGATTTGACCATGTCTAGATGGCTTTCTGAGTTCAAGTCCCACTGTTGAAGCCCAGTCGTAAGGAGCTACAGAATACATCGACTGCTTCTCTGCAGATGGGTAATATCCCCAACGAGTGTCCTGGATATGACATTAAACAATCTGACGGTGAGGCTCCAGTAATGCTGGAGATTTGGTGAACGAGGACTACATCTTCATTGCCATTACTCCCAGGTCCTCTCTAGCCCGGAGTGGTAGCAACTGAAAGACTCCTATCTATGAATCAAATAGAACTGTTTGATATTCAATCTGTATGCAAGCAAACGACTCATGCTAAATTGAATTATAACTGTTTAATCCTTTAACTTTTTGTAAAAAAAAAAAAAACTGTTGTTTAATTGAATTGTTTGTGATGATTAAAAATACATGAAACTCTTGAATTTTTTTGACTAATGCAAAATGGATTTAAAAAAATAATAAAACTGTTTGATCATTCAATTATTTGTAAACGTATTTGGCATTAAATAACCAACAATTGTTGATGTACCATAAAACTAAACCCAAGCAAATGCATTGTTGAATATATAAACAAATCTGTGACCGAAATTATTTTTCTTAAAGTCACGATATAACATGCACAAATTTTTAGCAGAATTATTTTCATTATTTTTTGACTTATGCCATTTTTTAAATCCCGGGTTCCTTTAATCTATTTTATTTCCTTGCCCACGACATCTGATCTTTTTTTCCTTTATCAATTCTTTTTTTCTTTATTTTTTTCTTTGACAACATCACTTTCTCTTCCATTTGGTCTTTTATTATATGCTTATTTACATTTATGTTGACCAGATTTTCGCTTGAGCACAGAGGTTGGAATATGTACATTAGCTGAGTCCTACCTTTGTATCTTAGTCGACAACTCTATACAAAAGAAAAACTATATTGAATTGTTTTGGGTCTTCGTCCAGATTTTCCCTGCATGCTTAGTGAATGAGCCAAATAGGCTTTGGACACTCTCCAGCCGTTTACAAATGCGGAGAACTTTCTCGAAACGTTCACGGCGCCAATCTATCTCGTTTCATTCCTAACCTACACAATGGCAAACTATCGATGATTATTAAGACCTAAACAACCTACTGTGATGAATTGAAATTGTAGTCACCATAATTTGAAAACGTCTTTTGTCACTATTGAAGCATTTTCAAGGGGCATGATATCGAGGCTGTTAATGTTCCCGTTTTAACTGAAATCTCAGACGTTAAAACGATAAGCTCTAGCCTACCTCAGAGTTAATGCTGTTTGACAATACATTCTGCCATCAAAAGTCGAGGTTTGAACCTAGGTTAAAAGGTAAATGATTTTCCAGGCGACGATTTGTAAAATAGTTGCGCAAACTGACCACTCTAGCCTTAGTGTTGAACTAAAGTAGGAGAATATTCCTTCTGATTGAGAAGTCACGTGTCACTAAAGATCAACTGAATGTATCACGTAATATCAAAGATGAATATATAATCAAAAACAATATATAGTTAAATCAATCAATAATCTCGAGATTCTTGGATAAAACAAACAATTAGAGTCAACGTAAATATATATTTGAATATTAAAGACCGAATAAAAATATTCTTCTTAAATTGATTTTTTTTAGGATTGCTAATCTGAAAAATTGATTGTGTGTCACATTATTTTATACATTAATCTCATATGTTCAGTACCTTAATAATTAGAACATTAGCCAGCACACGAATACGTACCTACTATATACTCTGTACATAGACTAACTTTTCTTTAACCAACTGAGTGAATGCTATGTATTCGTAGTCACAAAACTGAAGCAAAATACGCGAAATTGAAGCAGTTTGCGCAGTTTTTTAAACAGGGAAAGTATAGTGACATCAGTCGATTTTTTGTGTTCTCGTCTTAGGGGCTCAAAAGTTCACACATTGTAGCAAATAAACTCTTTGTCTATGTTGCAAAGCAAAATAATCTCTCTCTCTCTCTCTCTCTCTCTCTCACACACGCACACAGACAGATATTCCTGGCTTTCAGCATAAAACGTCCACCGGCCCAACTCGTGACAGATGTAGTTTATCTTATTGCTTTTTACACTAAATTTGATAAAGGTAATTACATTGGAGAAAATAGTTTGGAAATTCGTCTCCGATTGAATAAGTATCATGAAGGCTATTAAAAATAATTACAATAATTTTACCGTCGCCAAACATTTTAATCTATGAAACTTATAGCATAGAAAGTATTAGATGCATACTTCAAGCGTCTTCATTTGATCATGATATAATCTTTAACAATTTGAGGGGTATGGTTGGGCTTCTTTCTTTAGTGACATATCAACGTTCGTGGGTAATTTAATATATAAGCCATTCTTGTTGAAGAACGGCCATTATACTATTTAACCCAAAGCTTGAAGGTAAGGGGTTTCATATCTTTGCAAAAGGTATTAGCCCAAATGTGAACGTCATAGCGTGACTGAAGTTCGAACTCGCCTGGTACAATGTCACTGTTTTGTACTTCAGACATTACACCACGGGGATTCCTTCTAAATATTGTCGGGATTTTTATTTCCTTTTAAGTATGTATCCAATTGTAACCGTTCAAGACGTGTCCTATTGATGTGTCTCATGTATTTATTCCACTTACCGTAAATTGCGGCATACTAATCGATCTGGCATATAAGTTGACCATAAGACTTTTAGCTCAAAATTCTGAGTTAGACCAATACTTACCCATTACAGCTCATACTCCTATCAATTCACGATTTATGACGCTATCATGAAAAAGCGCAGATAAACAATAATACTGTAGTCGTCAGATTGACTAACCGGACACTATTACGTACCAATTAGTGTTTACAGTCATCGCATCAGCTTTTGAAAACGGTGTTTGATAGTGTGTTGAACTCCAGTCACACTATTACATTTATTTTTGGTATAATACATTTTATTCTCCCGGCTATAGTTTATATCGTAGCCCTACTGTTCTTTTACAAGTTTGGCTTTGGCGTTAGAAAGTTATAATGCCATTAAAGACGTAAAGTCAGCTGAGTTTCGATCCCAGTTTGAAGCACCTCACGTATCTAGCCACACTGAAGTGCTGTGATACAACGAAACAGTCTGTCTGTGGATGACAATATATATATATATATATATATATATATATATATATGAAATAATAAAAATACACTTCTTGGTATTGTTCCCAAAGCTTGACTTACAGATTTTTTATATCGATATTATTTAATGACAGGCAACTTAAACGAGTGAGGTGATCATTTTATATTTTCTACTGCTCTGCTTAGCCGGCATTTGAGTATTCTTATCCTTCATCCAAACGTTTGTTTCGCGAATGGCTTGGCTCTTAATTGAGGTATATATATATATATATATATATATATATATATATATATATATATATATATGTCTCAACGTATATATATATATATATATACCTCATGTATATATGTATAATGTAAAAAAAAATTTCGTTGTTTGTCCAAAGAGAGAAAAAACTATTTTAATATGAATTGGTCCACGAAGAGATTCGTATTTTTCAAGATTTATTTATTTTGTCCTTACATACGTGTATGTTTCCAGCTTTTTACTTTCATCAGAGAAAATATATGGCACAAAACCTTGTAAACGGGGTACTCAATAAGACTTGAACTCACTCGTGTTTAAGTCTGAATGAATTTTACTTGTTTATGGGTTTATATAGAGGTCACTCCTTTCTTTTCTTTTTGCCGAGTGTGTATGCCTTTGTCAATTCAACCGTAATTGGTCTTTGATATTTGATATATTTTTGTCGTTTTACTTTCGGTAGTTCTCAGTGTGTCTGTGTCTCTGTCTGTGCGAAAGTTGTTTCGGATTTCACTTACAGTTATTTCTTCTTCTGTTTTTAAAAGTATAGGATTTTCTTCTGTTTTTAAAGGTATAGGATTTTCTTCTGTTTTTAAAGGTATAGGATTTTCCTTCTATAATTATATCACTTATTTTCATCGTTTATATTATGAATCTAATTATTCTCCCTCCAGCTATGGGTAAATAGTAGGGCAGACTGATTCGTCAGTTTTGGTGAGGCAACTAGTCTAGGAGAAGGAAAACTCTAAATTCAAACCTGTTAAACTCTGCTTAGTAATGTGTTGTTGTCAGTTTGGTATATGGGCATAATTTTAATCTACCTTAACTACATTCGTATAGGTATTTCAACATATTCAATTTTCTATTTTGTTATTTTATACAGCTCTTGTGAAATTATATTCTTGTATTGAGGGCCTGTGTTGACCCTTTGTATATCTTTTTTACACTTGGTACATTCGATTAAATAGACTACGTTTTTTTGTTTAATCTAACATCTTTATTTATTTTGTATTTTGTTTCCAGGTTTTTAAAGGTATAAGACTTTCCTTCTATAATTATATCCCATATTTTCATCGTTTATTATTGCATTTAGTAACCTCTTGTGTTGTGTGTCTCCAAATGTAGAAGAGGTGAGTATTCTTTTAGAATTTTGAGGTTATTTCTGGCTTTTAATGATTTTTGTTGTGTCTTGTATTTCTTTGATTTTGTAATTGTTTCTAAGTTCTCCATTTTTTATCATTTCTGTGAATAGTTCAGGTTTATTTTTGCTGTAGGTTGCGACGTATGCTAGGTTTTTTGTTGTGTTTTTTAGAGTTTTGTAATTCTTTTTCTGTTAATTCCAACTCTTTATTTTTTAGTGTTGTTGAGTATCCTCTCTGGTGTAGGGTTGTGTGTAGTTCATTAGGACGAGTCTTCTTAAGGTTTTTTTTTTATCAGAGATTATGGCGTATATTCTACGGGCTAGAGTGTAAAGGATAGATTTTATAGTGTTCTTGCGGTGGTAACTATGGAGGTGGAGTTATTGTTTGGTGTCTGTGAGTAAGTGGTAGACACCTGTGATGATTCAGCCATTTATGTCTAAAAAGGGTAATTCTTTTGAGCTGTGTTCCATCGTAAATTCTATTTGGGGTATAGGTTTTGGAGTAGGTTGTGCAATTAATTTCTCTGACGAAAACAACAAGCTGGAAACATACACGTTTGTAAGAACGAAATAAATAAATCTTAAAAAATACCAATTTCTTCGTGGACCTATTCATCGAAAAATATATTAATGAATAAACCTACCATCTTCAATAACTGTGGATACTTTCACAGATTAGGATCAAATGTCACGGATTATGCTAGAATGGGTCGAGAAATACAAACTCACATGGACAAAGCCTTTCAGGTTTTGGAAGCCTTCATCATCGCTTGTGCGTCACAATTAATATATCTCTTAAAGTCAACATAAATATAACTAAGACCGTGATTTTCTCAGTCCTCTCCATGTCGCAAGCATAAAAACGAACTCGATATTTTGCAAAGGATCTGTTTAAATGAATGACAAAATAAGGGAAGGGGTAATTTTGAAAATTAAAACATTTCTAGAGTAGAATTAAGATTAGCTGTGGTGAATCGGTCACCTGATAGGGATGAAGGATTAATAGATTCCAAAAAATATATTCGAAGTCCAATTTAGAAATAGTCTCCGTCGTGTAGCTTGTCTTCTATTTCAATATAAGGGTAAACTAAAAAATAACTTTAATTGATGAAATTTTGACATTGAAACATGGGAAATACGGGTTAAAAACTGACACGAATGACGAAAAGATTGTTTCATAAACTGTGTTCAAAGCCTGGATCGACCTGATTGCATCTTACATATGCATCCAACAATTCCCCATCCAATGATGGGTACATAGTAGGGCAATCTGGGATCTTTAATCTACCTATGGTAATCGTTCTTGGAAAAGGAAAACTGTTAAATTCCACTTAAAATTGATCTTGTATTATATTTTGCTCGTGTGTTGGGGTTAGTAAACACACAGACACACACATATATATTTATATAGTCATCCACAGACAGATCTGTTTCGTTCTATCAGAACTCATCAGTGGGGCTAGACATACTAGCTTCCCGTAGCTGGGAGCGAAACCCGGTTGACTCAAACGCCAATCCGAGACTCTAGACTTCAGCCACGAAGAACCAGTACCAGCGAAGTAAATTTTAAACGGTTATGAATCACAATTACTGTTGTTTACATGCATCCGGTTAACGGCTACCGAGATCTCAATTCAAATTTGAAGAGCCTTACAAAATACGCTTATGGCCACACGATTACTTCATTCGCTAGAGACCTCAACCCTACGGGGGTAGGGGAGTATATATATATAGTCATCCACACATACACACACACACACACATATATATATATATGCATATATATTAATATATATATGTAAATGTACACGTATATATGTATATGTATATATAAGTATATGTATGGTGGGTAGAGTGTTCGCCAATGGTCCGGGAGACCTACGTTAAATCCTAGGTCGTGTTATACCAAAGATTTTTTAAATGGTACTTGATAGCTCCTTTCTTAACACTCAGCAATATAAGGTACGTATTAAGGGTAAAGTGGAGCAATCCAGAAAAAGGAGGAGCGCCCTCACCTACACCTCGGTGTCGTAGCTATTGAAAAGGTAGCCTTCTGGTCACCCTCGACAACGGTCGCCAACTTTATTTATATATATCATCATCATCATCATATCGTGCTGGCAGCACGGATATCCCTGACCCTCTCTCGCCACTCCTCCCTATCGTTCATCGCCCTAGGCAGGTCTTCAGGACAACATCCTGTATCCTCACACAGCTGCTGAATGTACGTTCGTGCTGGTCGTCCTGCTTTTGCGCGGCCGTGTGTGGGGATCCATAAGAGTACATCTCTTATGAGTTCATCTCTGCTTCTCCAGCAATGTCCAGCATGTCTGGTTCGCCTAACTTGAATAGATTTCGTGATAGGGGGCAGGTGGCCGTACAGTTGGTGTCTCGTGGGGTGCCGCTGCCAGGACTTGTTGAGGATTGCACGCAGCATTCTTGTGTAATTGCCATCTAGTTTCTTCTCGAGCCGTTTTGTTAGCGTCCATGTAGTGCATCCATATAGCAGTATCGATGTGACCGCTGCCTGGAAGAAACTGCGTTTCATTTTATCGGTTAGGTCTGATTTCCATATAGTCGATAGCCTATTGATAGCTGTCCATGCTTTCGTTAACCTCGTTTCGATGTCCTTTTCGGTTGATTCGACGCTGCTTCCTAGGTACGTGAATTTGTCTACTAGTTTAAGAGGGGTTCCTTCTAGAGTGGAGATGTCCCCCGTTTGGTTATAGCACATATATTCCGTTTTGTGTGCATTAACATGGAGGCCTATGCTTGCTGCTGCTCGTTCCAGGCTATGCAGAAGTGTTTCGGCTTGGTCAGGTGTATTTGCCAGTATCGCTATGTCATCGGCGTAGTCGGCGTCGGTAATTGTTGTTGCGGGATATCTTCTGCTTCTTTTCTTCGTCAGTTCGAAGCCATTCTCTTTGATTTTGTCAATCGATGTTCTAAGTACGTAGTCTAGACAAATGATAAAGAGATACGGAGCCAGCGTGTCCCCTTGTAGTACTCCTGCTACAATGTCGAAGTATTCTGTGTCTCCATCTGGTGATCGTACTTTTACTTTAGTGTTTCTATAGAGAATCGTTATTGCCGCTACGGTTTCTTTAGGTATGCCGTACGCTAGTAGGATTTGTTCCATCTTTCCTCTGTGAATGGAGTCGAAAGCCTTGGTAAAGTCGACAAATATTAATGTCGCTTGTAGGTTCTTTGCCCGTACACCTTCAAGGATTCTGCGGATGGTTAGTATTTGTGAGGTCGTAGATCTATTTCTTCGGAAGCCATTTTGGTTTTTTCTAAGTATGTTGTCGATTTTGGGTTCTATGCGGTTTCGTAGTAGGGCATTGTAGATTTTGGCAGCTATGGATGTAAGTGTTATGCCTCGGTAGTTTTTGGCTAATCCGAGGTCCCCCTTTTTAGGGAAGGGGAGTATGCATCCCTTCGTCCATCTATCTATCGGATTTTGATTGTATACTGCGTTGCAGTGTCGGAGCAGTATGTCGTCGAATTGTCTGGTCTTCCATACTTCCGGGGGAATTTCGTCCAGTCCTGCAGCTTTCCTATTTTTAATTTTTCTGAGAACCGAGTCGAGTTCTCCTTGTGTGAACGGTCCAAGTTTAATGTCTAATTGTTTGCTAATTATTCTGGTGATTGGTTCATGTGTTATTTTTGGTGGGTTTCCAAGTAAGTTTTCGAAGTGCTGTTTCCACAGTTTTATTCTTTCTTGTTGGTTTGCTGCTTTAAGTTTAGCTTTGGCTGTGCTCTTTCTTCTGCTCACTTCGTTTATTGTTTGCCAGGCAATTCTAGATTGTCTATCTTCTACCGAGTCTCTGATCTTATCTATCTGATTTTGAATGTATTCTGTCTGTTCCTTTATATATATGCCTGCTAATTGATTTTGTGCCGTTTTTAGTTTTAAGGCATTTGTGTTTGTTGGGTTTTTTCGATAGTTTTTGGAGGTTGTTTTCACTAGTGCACGTTTTTCTCTCAAAAAAAATTTATATATATATATGTATACATATACATATATATAGAAGTGCCGGTATAAGAAGGGTAAAATAAAACAAGAACACTTGAAATAATTGGGATTTATATTTTAACGATATTTTTGGAATGAACAAATATTTTATCACTTGTCTTACAATAAACTGGAACTTTCCAAGAATGTTCAAGTCTTAATAGGCTCATTTATTACTTCAAAAAATGTTATGCTCAAAAATTGTGGATGGGAATAAAATTTATTTTAATGATAATTCCTTTTTTCAGAAAATTAGGCTCCGTGTCCGTGTTGAAGTGACTGAGATTATCTTGCTGGGTTTTATTTATTCATAGCTTTTGGGTATTGTAGCTTCAATTCATAATGACGTGTTTTTGATAGTGTGCTGATTAGGTTCCAAGTGAACGTTTTAAACACAGTTAATTAATTCTTGCTTTCAGAGTCGAATGCTTGTTAAAGCAATTTCTACTTTATGAACAAGAAATATGCGTCAAGCCACACACACACACAAACACACACACACACACACACACACACACACACACACACACACACACACACACACACACACACACACACTTATATATATATTATTTAAAACGTCAGTAAAATTTTTCCTCTAAAGAAATCTGCAGTTTCTGAATCCAACTTTACACGCTCTGATCTTTTTAATCAACCTGTATTTGATTATGACTGTTTTCCTTTTTTTAAAAAAAAGGATTATACCAATAATATATTTGGTTTAGTTTCAACGTTTAATGGCATATTGGCAATTACCGGTTATTTAATACACCCAACAATATTGTTGAATAACAGTATTGGTACGAAATAACCTATAGCTGCAGGATATAAAGAAGTTTATAATTTTCCCAAAGGTATAAGTGCGAAAGTGAATCTTGTGCAATTCGCGTTCAATATCGCTTTCTACGATAATCTATATGGGGAAGAAAATTCAAATTAGTGATTCCCCTGATATATATATATATATATATATATATATATATATATATATATATATATATATATATATATATATCTTGAAACGATTTGACTCTAACTTAAAACATTTCTTGATATAAATATAGACAAATAGTTTTAACACGTATACGTGGCTGTCTTTCTTATAGGTGAACCACTATAACGAAAAAGTGAATAGTTAATTTTGGTCTTATCTATCTATTTATCTATCTACTGCATTTTCGTTGCCAGCTCAGTCAATTCTACCAAAATATTTCTTGGAAATGACGCTGGTTTCAGGGGACTAGGATATAGTGTATCCACACAAATACCAATGGTTTCATTCAAAGGCTCATTCGTGAATACGATGGAAATGTCAAACGAACTCTTATATTCCGTGTCAGTAGAACGTTCTAATTTGCGTATAAGAGAAGCACATTGAAAAAAGAATCGAATACAATTATCTGAATAGATTCTTTGAACTTTATTAAGAATTTCTTATGACTATTTCGCCAGTTCACGTTGTGCAGAGCCCACCATAGACAAAATGGGTCAAAGAGAAAAATTGGATTCATGGATATTCGGCAATCCATTTATCTTTGGACGATGATAATTCACTGGACAAATTCTGTCATAAACCTCCTCAGAATACTTCTTTTGGAATTCTAAGAATTTTTGTATCTTAATTTTAATCCTTAAGGTGTTGACCGCAAGATATCTCCTGATATCATAAGTTTTCTAACGACATCCAAAATGTCCAACATTTTTGCTATATAATTTCCGCGGTTGAGATTTACTACATCATCCCATTTCGTTATATGATCGTTTGTTTTAGACTTCTGCAATTTGGCCACCAGAATTTTTTTGTCGCTCAAAGAAATCCGTGGAACTAATAGGTATATTTATATAAGTATTTGCCAATTCATTCCTGTGAGCTTTTCATGCAAGCTAAGCTTTGGACGTTGGTAAATGTTTGTTTTTTGGGGGTGGGGAATTAAGCATTTCAAATTCAGCGAAAGTTTCTACCTTACAAATTTTACTTTGGAGATACAAACGTTTAAAGCCAGTGACAAAATTAATTAATCAATTTCAAACAATAGTTTGGTAGATGAAAAGTATGTTTGTTTGAATCATTCATAGTAGTAAATTTTCTTTTAATCAGCATGTTTAAATATCCCTGAGTTTTAGAATAAAAAATTGTTCTTGGCAAAATATTTAGAGAAACCGAATTTTTCAAAAATGGACACCTTAGACCAGAATCTGCTCTATAATTAGCCTTATTTGATTTCACGAACGTAAGATGCTAGTGAAATTAAGGATAAAATTTCTAAGAAATTCACGTTCAATGTTTAAAGATTTCTTACTCTTTATGCTGAAAATTCATCTGGAAATGAAACCGGGAACGAATTGGTTATTAAGGAACTTAATTCCATATGGCAGGGTCATTAATTTGCCTCTCAGTCGGATTGCATCATTAAAATTAGAAATGAAATTGTGCTTCTATCGACTCGTAAAATATATATATCGGTTTGTGATTGAACTCCAATCAAAAGCTAAGTTAAGAAAGGAACGGAGACATGATTTTAAGAAGTAATGGATTTAAAATCAATATATATATATATATATATATATATATATATATATTTTATATATATATATGGATTTAAAACTAATATATATATATATATATATATATATATATATATGTATATACAAACTGGTTCTTTCATTATTAACGTGTCATAATTTAATGGAGTTTTATATGTCAAAAGCCGTCTTCTTATAACCAAAAAAATGTTCGATAAATTGCAAATATCAGTGTTTTAATACCGCTATTTGTACGCGAGACGAGAGAAGTGTCAATTTTTGGTCCGTTTATCTTAAAGCAGTTTGTAGTCACATTTGACATATGATAGATGACGTATCGAGTTATGATGCATTAGTCTGTGTCCTCTTATCTTTACATGGTTGATGCAGTGTATTGGCGGAGATGATTTTACCACTCATATAATTAATACTACTCATACCTTTCCGATATCAACCGAATTTATGTCTTAATTTCTTTTACGTGCATGCAATAATTGTATATAACATGTCTACCGATGATAATAGCTTCAAAAGTTTATACAAGAAGCCTGTTAAGATATTGACTCTTACGATACACTTTATTGTTTATTATTTAGGCTTTCAGCTGCACCAGTCATTATATTATGAGACAGTGTAGCAAAAGTAATAGCTATTCAGAAAACATAGTGTCGTGCAATCATATTCAAGAAAATATATCAAAATTCACCGTCGACAAAGCAAGCCATCTACGATTGGGACAAGAAGTTAAAAACAACTTTATGTTTGTATTAACACAACCTCTCCATGTGAACTGCCTCATCACCCTGCTCAATGTAGATTCTTGATTCATCACTGAATATCACTTTTATCCAATTGTCCACATAATTGCTTCTTATTAGTCCACTTTAACCTCATTTTTGTGTTTGTGTTAATGTTGGTTTTCGCTTAATTTTCTTTCAATCTAAATCAACTTTTATTCTACCGATTCCGAACAATTTTGTCACAAACTTTAACTCCTGTTTCGTGTCATTTTTTTGTTTATTTGTCTTGTACATTTTCTATTTTCAAGGCGTATTGTTTTGAGTTTTGTTGTCTTTTATGCTTAATGTTTTCCTTTTTTATTATACAAATAAGGAATGCTTATTATTTTAATCATTTTTTATTAATTATATTTTATCATTCAATTTGGTTGGGCTTTGAACTATCTGAGTTGAGAGTTCAGGTGCGTAGCATTGGGTTCAGAATACACTCCCGTGCAAAGGATATGACAATGACCATTGTCATAATAAACCCGAGACAGGAAATGGGGCTTAAGTGTGGATGACGTTATGCCCAGAAGAGATGGGCTGAGAATTTGAGAATTTTCAAAAACACGTTAGTTGTGTTCCGACCATGGTGTTGATAAGTTGAGTTCCGACCATGGTGTGGAG
This sequence comes from Sepioteuthis lessoniana, assembly GCA_963585895.1. Classification (NCBI taxonomy): domain Eukaryota; kingdom Metazoa; phylum Mollusca; class Cephalopoda; order Myopsida; family Loliginidae; genus Sepioteuthis; species Sepioteuthis lessoniana. The sequence goes on along the minus strand of OY757934.1, from coordinate 54,318,015 downwards.
AAGTTGGGGTCCGACCATGATGTTGAGAAGTTGATAATCGTTTCCATTGTTTCAATCGACAATTCTTTTGTTGCATCCATATTTCCTTTTAATTAAGTGTTGTGGCCTCGGAAAGGGTCACTAGTGAAAACGCAGTCACAGGTAAACAGATTATATTGCACAAGAAAGATAGAGCTACATAGAAAAGGTTATAAGTCTTGTACTGTTTCGGATAACTCCGGTATTGTTCGGCTGGCAGTGAAATCTCTCAGTACTAATAAATGTGAGAAGAGTCCATTATGGTAAGATGGGTAAGGTTCCCACAACATTAAGTATGCTCAAGTGTTTGTTGTGATCTGCAAGCACATTTTAAAAAAATGTAGACCGATTTGGATATGTATGCCTTCGCTGATATTTGTTTATAAGGTGTCTCAATATACATGGGAACCATGTGACTGCTGATAACTACTACTAATAGTAATGTTGTGTTTATTTGTGTTTCAAATCTGATAATAGTGAACTAGAACAACTATTAATCCTTGATTAGAGTGCCTTTGACAAGAGAGGAAAAAATATTTCGCGTGACAGATTCAAAACTGTGCAAGCAAAATTTTGGCAGAAGTTCAACTTGAGAATTATCCCCAGAAAAGCCAAATTTATCGTTAGGTACACAAATTTCAAGCCACAGGATCAGTAAATAATTTCAACATGAAAACAGAAAATCCCAGATCTGGAAAGTTGTTCACTGCAAGATGTCCATACTATGTGAATACGGCGAGAGATTTTGTAGGAAGGAGTCCGAAAAATCCATCCGAAGACGTTCCTAAAAACTTAGTCTTTCACGTGCATCGTTGCAAAGAAACTTAAAGAAGGATCTTCAGATGTAGTCATAGAGAATCCAGATCAAACATAAACTTTTGACATAGAATTTCTTGTCAAAGTAATATATTATTATCATATTAGAGAAACCCTGTACAAATTTCATAATTTTTTCCGTGATATTGGATTATTCCATAATATTTTCCTCCTTAGCTTTGTAAAGGATTATACTATTAATTTGAATAATCTAATCTACTTTGTTTACAGTATATGTTAGGATTTAAAATTTTTTAACTATAAATAAAAGTGTTTTGAATCTTACCAGTCATAAGTTTATTTAAAAAAAATTAAGATGAGCATCTTCAGTGTGTTAATTCAATTCTTTTTGTCTGCGTAGTGTATTCAAGATATTCTGTTGAATGGGAATCGGAAAAGCAAACTTGAACAGAATGTTTTTTCACGTGTCCAAAGTCAAGATGGATCAGCAGATATTCTGCCAAGGTTGCCAACCTGAAAAATATTGTAATCAATTTATTGATTTCTCGAATGAACTCGTATTGTACAATAATGTTTAAGTGTCCCTCCAAGTTATAATATAGATTCATAGGTTCGAAATTCTTGAAAGAAACACCTTTACCATAAAAATTGATTTTTTTTTCTTTCAGGGGTCTGCATTCTTTTTAGTTTGATTCTGTCTTTGTTTGCTTTAATCACTTTCACTTTTCATTCAAAAGCGATGTTTTAATACTCTTACCTTACTCTTAAGTTAGATACACAATGTATTTTTTCTTTTTCAACAACAACAACAAAATAATAATAATAATAATAATAATAATAATAATAATAATAATAACCAACTTGCATTACACTGCTATTTTATGAGTAACCCTACACAAAGAGGATACAGGAAAACAATGATGGAGATCTGACAAGAACTTTCTAATTTTCAGACAACTAGTCAGAGACTCGCGATATAGAAGAAGGGTTGGTTTTCAGAACTTGAAATAATTGAAATACACCAAAAAAATAAATGATCAAGAAAGGAGTAATTATACATTACCGAGTACATCAAATATTAGCAAACAAAAACAGCCCATCCAAAATCAACCACCAACCTCGGAAAATGGAAACCCCACCCAACCAAACACTACACAACAAAGCAACCCAGAAAAAACACTAACACAAGAATAAAAGTTAATTCTAAGAAATTCAAAGAGAATTTTAAACAGTGAAAAGACCACTTTACCATCATTAAGAAACATTGAATGGAGAATAGTTAAAGCAGAGACAAATTAAGTTAATCAAGTACTGACATGTATATCGACTAATAATATTACCGAACTAGATTAACTAATTCATGCTGGAGCGAAATTAGTCGGCAAAGTGATCCACTGGGAGATGTGCAAGACATTTAAATTTGACCATACAAACAAATGCTATATGCATAACCAACTACCTGTCCTAGAAAATGACACACATAAACTCCTATGGGACTTTGACATACACACGGATCACAGAATCTCGGCCAGAAGACGAGACTTAACAATAATAAACAAAAAAAAAAGAGAACTTGCCAAATTGTCGACTTTGCTGTCCCGGCTGACCACAGAATAAAACTGAAAGAATGTGAAAAGAAGGAAAAGTACATCGACCTTGCTAGGGAATTGAAAAAACTGTGGAACATGCAAGTGATAATTATACCAATTGTAATTGGTGCATTTGCAGCAGAAACTAAAGGATTACTAAAGGGACTAGAGGACTTGAAAGTTGGCGGACGGGTGGTGACCATCCAAACGACAGCATTATTGAGAACGGACAGAATACTGAGAAGAGTCCTGGAGACTTTTGGAGACTTGCTGTCACTCAGACTCCAGTGAAAAACCATCTGCTAACGCTGATATGAAAAGCTCTAATGAGTGAATATGGGACTTTAAAATCCTATGGGATTTTAACATACAAACGGATGACCTAATCCCGGCCAGAAGACCAGACCTCATAATAATTAACAAAAAAAAAAAAAAAAAAAAGGGAATCTGCAAAATTGTCGACTTTGCTGTCCCGGCGGACCACAGAATAAATCTGAAGGAAAGTAAAAAGAAGGATAAGTACCTCGACCTTGCCAGAGAATTGAAAAAACTGTGGAACATGAAAGTAACGATTGTGCCAATTGTGATTGGTGCGTTAGGCATTGTAACTAAAGGATTATGAAAAGGCCTGGATGACTTGGAAGTTGGCGGACGGGTAGAGACTATCCAAACGACTGCATTGCTGAGGACGGCCAGAATCCAGAGACGAGTCCTGGAGACTTGAGGAGACTTGCTGTCACTCAAACTCCAGTAAAAAAAACCATCAGCTAATACTGATGTAAAAACTCTAGAGGAGTAAATAATAATAATAATAATAATAATAATGATAATAATTTATAATGAATTGATGAAAATAAGTGAAAATGAATTGATAAAATGTTTGCGTCGCTCACGTTAAAAAAATATACTGAAAATTCTACGAAAGTATACGACGGAAAAGTTTATCTTTTTCTTTTGGTGGCTTATCGTGTCATATTCACAAAAACATATCAAACGCCAAAAAAGTATATCTATATCTTCATCCTGACATCTTGCACTTGATCACATACCATTTGACCATCTGAATACAGAACGTCTGGTTTGCACAAAATTTAATTTTAATCAAACACAATAAATGATTATATGCAATCATCACATTAACAATTCATTTTACTTATCTTTAAAATTATTGTTGGTCTTAATCGCAAAAGTATTCGTAGTAGCTGTTGAGATTTAGGTCGGTAAATGTTGTGGTTCAATAGTAAGTAAAGTAAAGTTGGCGACCATAGTCGAGGGTGACCCGAAGGCTCCCTTTTCGATAGCTTACTACACCAAGGTGTAGGGGAGGGCGCTACTCCTTTCCCTGGATTGCTCCACTTTACCCTTGATCCGTACCTTATTATGTTGAGTGTTAAGCAAGGAGGCATCAAGTACCATTTTTTGAGTCTTTGGTATGACTCGACCTGGGATTAAACCCAGGTCTCCCGGGCCATTGGCGAACACTCTAACCGCTAGGCCAATGTCCGGTAATAGTAATACTTCAATAGTAATAGTAATAATAGTAATTATGATCTGATGATACAGAAAGGCAACAAGTGGTTGCAGTAGTGGTGTTTGTAGTATAAGTAATAGTCAATACTTATGATAATTTTATTTTCGCAGTAGAATAGAAAGGCACAGACCAGCTTTTGTAAAAGAGTCTATCAGCTTAGCATTGCATTTCTGTAAGAAAATCTATGCATTTATGTACGTATGAATAGAAAAAGATTTAGTTGCTTTACATTATGGAAGAAAAAAGAAGAAGAGGGGAGAAAGAAAAAGTGAGACTGATGCCTTTGGGCAAAAGAGGAATCAGTACAAAGCAGATAGAATGTTCTTGAATATTTGCAGTTCTGAAGAACTTCTCCATGATTGAGGCACAAGAATTGACAAAAAAAAGTAAAAGTAATATTAAATGCTGATTAAAAAAAATAAGATAAACGTTAAAGTTTGCTAATTTTCACCTTCAGTTATCATTAAAGATTACAATGCTGAAAGGGGATTATAAAATGAATGCACGAACAAAATATTTACGTAGTTGTTAAAGGTCAATATTGATGAGTCAATATTCAATCATGGTTGCTAACCAAAGAAATATAATCAATTTACTGGTTTCTTCCAAACAGCAGTCGTGTCGATACTACTATATGGATGCACTGCATAGACTCTAACTAAACAGATGGAGAAAAAGCTTGACGGCAACTACACAAGAATGTTGCGAGCAATATTGAAAAAGTCTTGGAGGCAACACCGCACAAAGCAGCAGCTATACGGCCACCTACCACCCATCACGAAAACTATCAAAATTAGACGAACCAAACATGACACTGCTGAAGAAGTAGGGATGAGTTCGTAAGTGATGTACTCCAGTGGACCTCTTCATATGGACGAGCAAAGGCAGGGCGACCAGCTCGAACCTACATACCACAGCTCTGTGTAGATACGGGGTGTAGAGGGTCGGATATATCCGTGTTGATGGCGCAAGATGATGACTGGTTTCTTCAATGAACTTATATTATTCATTGCCCATCGGCCGGGGCTTTAGACGGCTAAGACTCCCCGCCCCAACGTGTGTTCTGGATATGACACTAAACAATCTGATGGTGAGGTTCCAGTTTTGCATAAGTACGCAGTTTAGTTCTATTTGACCGATAGATAGGACCCTATCAGCTACTACCTCTCTGGGCTAGAGTGGACCTGGGAGTGATCGTAATGAAGGGTACACCACATACCCCAAAGCTAATACAAAACTGAATTGCTTGAAATAGAACTGGTTTTACATTTTAACCACATACCTATGCTTAACAGAATTGTCCGAATTAGAATTGTTTGACTAAACGGAATAGCTTGAAATATAAATGTTTTTGACAATAAAACAGTATACTCACGCTAAATTGAATAGTTTGAAATAGAACTGTTTTTGTATAAAAATTGATTTGGCATGAAATAACCTACAAATGTTGATATGCCATAAAACTCAAACAAATAAACAAACATCATATTATACAGTCTTATTTAAGCGCCACTTATAGTTTTTACATTCTATAAAATAACTTCTCTCCATAAAATTTGTATTTTTCTCCTTTTATGTATCCACCTTCTATTTAGTTTGAATCTTTGTTTGCTCTTAATCACTTTCATTTTTTAACCAAAAGCAATGTTTCAATAGTTTTACCTTACTCTTCAGTTGGATATATAATCTATTCTTTCTTCTTCAGCAAAGAAATCTTTTTGGTTTGTAACACACTCATATAAAAAAACATACAGATGCTCTGATGAAAAGATATGACAGAAAAATTTAACATCTAATTTAAAAAGAAAAGTGAAAGTAATAGTAGATAGAAACTGCTTTTAAAAAGAAGCAATATACCTCGAAATACATAGTTTAATAAATTACGATTGATGCACTTACTGTCTGGTTTAGGCGCAGGCCAATGAATAATTTTACATAGGGAAAAGCGCGAAGAATATGCAAAATAAACTTTGATAATATCAGTCAAATAACTTTTTCCCTTTGAAGACGGTATTAGTTTTTTTTTTTTTTTTTTTTTTTTTAAGCCGGAAATCTCTTGGAGACTTTAAATTAAGAAAATTTACCGAGTACTTGATTTTCAACAAAAACTTTCTCCTAGTATTAAGTGCTACTATTTTTCCTGAAAAAGTTATCAATTTTCATGTAAGGAATAAATCTATTATACTGCTATGTCGAGGTTTCTGGAATTGTGTGTGTCTACCAAAGAATCATGGGAAAATGAACTTGACCTCAGGCTCCTATATTAAATATGCATGGGTGACCACCGGTGTTATTTATAGCTATTGGATACCATATAGTTGCAACAATTCTATTTCCAGCAAAGCCCAATCTAAAAGAGACTTTGATAGGAAGTGCAAAATGTTTGTAACCTTATCAATGGCGAGGAGGATGAAGTTAGTTCTTTTTTTTTTACGTAGTCAGCTCTGTGTTTACGATTAAAGTAAGGGTATACGTCGCTACATATTTTAAAAAGATAACAGCTAGCATAGCGTCTTTAGTCAAATGCCTTTTATTTATAAGGCGTGTCGTTATCTGACCTCGATGCTAGTAATCGTGGGTCCGTCGGGAACATTTATTAACACTTCATGATTTAATCACCAAGGATCCAGGTAATTCGTTTTAATGTTTTGAGTCTTCGAACGGGTCGGGATGTCACCGTCTCTGTAGATCTCTCGTCATTTTGCGCCAATCTCTCTCGTTCGATTAATCTGAGTTCCTTTCTTTCAATCACCAACATTTATACATCACACGATCATTCAGATCTGACTGGAGTATTACTCTTGAACTTGAAAGTACAAACCTACAAAATAAGATGCATGCCACATTACTTTCTAGATCAACCACGAATATTCAGTTTTTTTTTTAACTTAGAAAATTAGTCACGAAAATTATGAAAAGATTTTCGCATATATTTTACATATATTGTGAACAGGTCGTCAACAAGACCACAGTATAAATATATGAAAAACGTCTTTTTGTCAAAATGAAAAAATTCAAGAATATATTTGTAATAATTACTTTTTTAGCTAGACTTACATTATGCTTACTTAAATGACTCTATGTTTTTTGTAGATCAACGAAAGAAAAGTAAATATTTCAAAAGGATTAGGTCTGCAAATGAACTTGAATTTAGTATTTTCGGTTTTTATATAATATAATCTTGCTCTAGAGGTCGCTAGAGTCGTCTGCTTCTCGTTTTTAAAAGCTAGAGGCTACGAAGACCCGAGCCATTATTAGCCTCCTGAAGAGGAACTTGAAGTCCAAACACATGTGTGGAGCCTAATTAAATGAAAAAAAAAAAACAAACTAAATTATATTCAAATTTATTTGTGGACCTATTCATATATATATATATATATATATATATATATATATATATATATATATATTGTATCACAAAAGTGAGTACACTCTTCACATTTCTGCAGATATTTAAGTATATATCTTCACGGGACAACACTGACAAAATGACACTTTGACACAATGAAAACTAGTCTGTATGCAGCTTAAATAACAGAGTTAATTTATTTTCCTCTCAAAATAGAAATATGAGGGGTGTACTCACTTTTCTGATACACTGTATATATATATGCGTATGCGTGCATATATATATATATATATATATATATATATATATATAGTTAATTAGTTAGTTAGAATAGCGTAAACAAAGAATGAACAGTGCTTGGTGACTGTCAATCGCCAATGCGCTCATTAAACCTCCATGTATATATATATTCTCTGTCAACTATATCGAGCTCTCTTTATTCATAGATATAGACAACTACATTATGCATAAAAGTAAAGTAAAATTTGGCGACCATAGTCGAGGGTGACCCAAAAGCTCCCTTTTCAATAGCTACTACACCGTGGTGTAGGGAAAGGTGCTATTCCATTCACTGGATTACTCCACTTTATAATACTGAGTGCTGAACAAGGTGGCGTCAAGTACCATTTTTTGAGTCTTTGGTATGACTCGACCTGGGATTGAACCCTGGTCTCCTGAATCATTGGCGAACACTCTACTCATTGCTTCATTTGTTTCGCATGCCTGTAACTAAAAGTTTTATTATATTCACCTCTTGTCGAATGATTGTGTCCAATATCACATGCAAATTTTAGCTCATTCATGTAATCACGATTAAACAGTGATGGTAATTAATTTTGATAATCAAATCCATTCGCGAACAAAAGAAGAATCAATGATATTAGTTGAGTTTTTTCTGCATTTTTCTCAATTTGTGAAGTAAGCAGATAATCAGAACGGTTTAAATCGTTAAGTCGATTAGCCACCCAACAGTGCCTGGAGCTTCCAAAAAAATCTTTAACTGGAATAGTCACGTGATCCCATAAAATTCTGTTGCCTTGTTTAATATTTCTGTCATATTGTTCTAAAGTTTTATATAGAATTTGATATAGTGCTCTATTTTTTTACACTTAACCAAACACACTTTAATATTATCTGTCTATTGATTGGGAAGAACCCTTGAGAATAAGACACCTTAAAAAAGCAACGCATATGTTGGGATACAATGACCTTTTGAGCAGACCAAGTATTGAGATGAATGCTCTTTGGAAAGTATTCCTTTGAAAGGTTCGATTCGAAAATACCCTATGAGCTAGAAGAAAAAAAAATCGGGCATGATAGAAGAAAGTAATATGACATTAGGTTCATAAGTTCCTGTAAATTCAGCCTGAACTGTCCGAATCAGGTCACATGGTGAAGTTCAAAAGGCGTTTGGTTGAATTGTGCTTCAGAGGGACATGATCTGGAGGTTGCAGGCTAGTTCTCACCAGTAAAAATTATAACGAATATTTACTAAAGCTTAACACTAGTAGCCGGTCATAGTTAACAGAATTGGAACTATCTAAGGGTCCAGTTCAAGGTTTTGTGTGGGCTCCTGTGTTCGACATGAAATACCTGGAGTAGGCCGAAAGATATCTCGGCCGAAACGTTTTGAGTACAATAATGACGTCTGTCCAAATATTCTAAATGCTAAAAAACACTTGTAATAATCCGTTTCTTGTCGACTGTTGCTGTAGAATAAATCGATTGCACCTCTGGAGAAGTAATATCCCTTCCAACGACCCATAATGCGTGAGGACAGGATCCTGGTGGCTAAGTAGTCCTTGATATGGGAACCAAACTGGACGCTTGACCCTTACTGGTCGGAGTGGACCGTTCCGATAAAACGACTGGTCATGTGAAATCCTAGCTCCTATTTCATTTTCCCGACCACATAATTCAAAATGTTCTTGTAGCAAACAAGTACTCGGTCCTATTTAATCTAAAAGGTACGAGAAGGCGTTAGCTGAGGGTCACCTGTGCTGAGATAGTAATACTTGAAAGCAATTTTTGTGTGAAAAAAATTATCAATATCAAAGTTCAAATGAAATTATTTGCGTTGAATTACAATAATTAAAACTAATCATTTGTTTGAAGATGAATGAGTAATGTCTAACTGAATTATTGACATCAAAGAACTATTAAAATTTGAGCCAATGAATGAAATTTAAATAACATTATTAGTGTTAGATAACAATACTTGAAACCATTTTACTTTGTGCAAACAAATGAGCTCTCGATCGTTTAAAAATAATGTTATCAACAAAATATCTGTTTATAGATTATATATATATATATATATATATATATATATATATATATATATATATATATATATATATATGTGTGTATGTGTGTGTGTGTGTGTGTGAAAATGTATAGAAATCAGAAAAAGTAAGGTCTTTAGAGGATGATTTTTTAGTGTTTTCTACACGATTCTACAAAGGAAATCATTCTGAAGAACTTATGTTTTTTTTATCTCTATTTATTTTGATGCAGTCAGATTTATTTCCATCCCCCCATATATATATATATATATATATATGTGTGTGTGTGTGAGTGTGTGTGTGTGTGTGTGTGTGTTGTAGACCAATGAAGGAAGAGACCATAACACTTTTTGTTAATAAAAATTTAACTCTCTTCTTTATTGCCACGAAAGTCTCGAAATAGCTGCAAGTGAGATAGAGACAGAGAGACTGACAAAGGACTTGGACTGCTGTTATTAACACTAAGTTGGGGACAAATAGTCAGATTTTTACCACGTTGTGAGAGATCTATATTCAGAGCCCACTTGGTATGTTTTTGACGGGGCTGATCAGGGCAACTTCTTAACACGGGGTCAGTGCCCAAGGCGTCTTCTGTTCTCACCGGCCACTTCTCATACTGACAGCCTGTTTGAATCTGTTTATCGACTGCAAATCTCTTGTCATTATATAATACTTTCAACGCCAACACATTTCCTGCAGATTCTCAATTCACGTGATTTATTTCAGCTGTCAACTTGTTTATCTAAGCACACAGGTGTGGTATTCTGTTTAGAAATCCACAACTTACATGATGTTAAAGGTCAATATGTTACATATATATATATATATATATATATATATATATATATATATATATATATATATATATATATATATATATATATATATATATATATAAAGGGGATTTGGTATCAAATAACCCACAAGGGTGGATATACCATGAAACACAACTTCACCTGTAATAATTCAAGATTGCTCTGCTGAATGATAATTCTGAAAGGAACATATGGACTGAATATTCTCACATGTATTGAAGGTCAACATTGATCGAGTAATTTTCAATTTAATGCTGCCAGGCTGAAAAATGGATGTCTCAATTATTTCCAGATCAACATCATATGTTCAGTATGCTTGCATATCAAACATTAATCATTGCACGAATACGTGCTTTCTATATTTTCTGACAAATCTATAGACAAATCTTTCTTTGACGAGTGCAGTAGGGGCACTACTCGCAGTATAATAGCTAAAGTGCTGGACTGGAGCCACAAAGGAAGCAAGTTCGTATTCTATTCATGCTATTTCGTTCTTTGTCGGGTTAAATAGTATCACAACCGTTCTTCTACAAGAGTTTCTTTGATATTAAATAACCTGGGTAGGTTGATATGCCATTGAACAAATAAACCGAACTAAACCTATCGAACACAGTAGTTGTTAGGTCTTCGTAGTTACTACGCTGAAGCAAAAGCTGGTTGGTTGGTTGGTTGTTTTGTTTTACGGCGTATCAACTCTTTTTGAGACATTTAACGCTGAATTAAATTTCAAGCAATTCAGTTTAGTATAAGAATATTTCTTTTTATTTACAAACTATTAAATGTCAAAACAGTTCTATTTCAAACAATTCAGTTTTGCATAAGTACGCAACAAAAGCTGACATATAAGTGAAGTAGGAGTCCATTGCGTTAGCTCTTTTACCAGAAAAGTATAGCAATCCCCTGAATTCTTACTTAGCAAGAACACATACCAAATATCTCTTGGGGGTTTCCTCGTGGTGTAATGGTTAAAGCGATGGACTGCGGAATCGTAGTACGCGAGTTCGTACTCCAGTCGGGCTATTACGTTCACTTTCGGACAAATACCCTTGGGAAAGGTATAGAACACCCTTATCCTCCCAGCTATTGGTTAAATAGTACCACTAGTGTTCTTCTAGGAGAATAGATTTGGCATTAAATAACCTACAAAGGTTCATATGCCATTAAACAAAGAAACCAAACCAATCCAAATATCTCTTTCCAGTCAGTTGGGGCTGTAGAATACACCGACTGCATCTCTGCAGAGTGGTAAGATCCCCCGACGAGTGTCCTGGATATGACATTAAAGAATATGATGGTAAGATTCCAGCAATGCTGGAGCTTTGGGGAATGCGGAGTACCCCTTTATTGACATTGCTCCTAGGTCTACTCTGGCCTGGAGTCATAGCACCTGATAAGGGTCCTATCTATGGGTTAAATAGAACTAATGGCATACTTATGCTAAACTGAAGTGTTTGACTAAACTGAATAGCTTGAAATAGAAATGTTTTTGACAAATAAACCGTACTTACATTTAAACCGCGTGCTTATGCTAAACTGAATTATATCAAATATAAATGTTTTTTGACAGTGGAACTGAATTTACACTAAACTGAATTGTTTAACATAGAACTATTTTGACATTTAACTGTGTGTAACCAAAATCTGTACTTATACTTAACTGAATTATAACTGCTTGACTAAACGGAATTGTTTGAAATAGAACTGATTTTTCACATAAAAATGGATTTGTCGTTAAATAACCTGCAAAGTCTGATATGCCATAAAACCTAACCAACTAACCAAATATCTCACACGTTGAAAAATATTTCTGACTTGCGAATGAACACACACACACACACACACACACACACACACACACACACACACACACACACACACACACACACACACGTGCATATTTCTTGTTAAATCAAGTCGAACATTCGCTGGAATTTTATGCTTGCAAGAAAAAAGGAAGAACCAGAATTGCGATGGAGAAATTTACTCCTAACGATTCTCTAAAAAATATACCATTCCCATCGAAAAATCAATTTTTTGTCTCTATCAGATAAAATAATTGATTTCATCAAAATAATTCGATGGAAGTTATTTTTTCCTTAACCAGTGATTAATACAAGATGGAAGAAATGACACAATTCAATTTAAGTCATTTAATACTCTACAGAGCAGGACAATGCTGGAATTATTTGAAGATTAACATAAGTTAATCGAAAAGATAGACTACAAAAATCTAAACAAACAATTTCAAAAGAAATTTAAAAAAGGTTATACTTGATATAATTAAATCATAAATTATTTGGATCAGAGCTGATAAGTCACATAATATCTACAAAAGTAGTCCATCGGAATATAATAAAATCTTATATGATAAGATCACGAAGAAATATACAATTGACCAACAGGATACTATCAGATTAATAAAGGCACTGCCAAATTTGCTAGCAAACTTGATATTTAAGATAAATTGGGGAAATTAAATGAAAAAAATCTATGGTCTCTTCAAAAACCACAAACTTAAGCATATCACCTTCGTAGGTTATGTAAGGGCAAAGTCATCCATTTATAAGACCAGCATTTATACTATTTAACCCATAACTGGGGGACAACGGGGCAAAAGTAAACATAAATGAGCGGCCGGAGTTCAAACACACTTAATTAGAGACCGTAGTCCAACATTTTATTCACTGAGAAATAGAAACACCACCGCCAGGCAAATTTTACCACAATGAATGTGATAAAGGTAATTACATTCGATGGTCTGGTTTGGTTTGTTGGGTTTTATGGCATATCAACCTTTGTAGGTTATTTAACGCCAAATCTATTTTTATGTAAATAATCTGTTCTATTTAAAACAATTCAGTTTAGCATAAGTACACAGTTTGTCAAAAACATTTCCATTTCAAACTATTCAAGCAGTTATATGTAACAATTCGGTTAAGTGTAAATACAGTTGTAATGTCTAAAAACAGTTCTATTTGAAATAATTCCGTTAAGCATAAGC
>OY757934.1:54092150-54299650 GCA_963585895.1 Sepioteuthis lessoniana | reverse complement strand
CAGCAATTTGGTTTGGTTTCTATGTTTCACGGCATATCAACTCCTAATGATATATTTAATACGGAAATTTTAGTATTTGTAGATGTTCCAGTGCATTTTTTAAAAATTGCAGCTTTTTACTTGGATTGTTTGGTTTCTTTCTTTAAATGCATATCAACATTCCTAGAGGCATTTGGAGCGAGGTATTTGTTTCCAAAGGGTATTAGTCCGAAAGTGAACGTTACAACGTGCCTTTTGTTCGATTTCACATTTTATCCAACGTGGATTGGATTGATTTGATTTCTTTGTGCAATGGCATATTAACTTTAATGGGTTATTTAACGCCAATCCTTGTAGCAGAGCTGCTGTAATACTTCTAAACCCATTGCTAGGGTTGCCCAGTCGGCTGGGGCTGGCTGTAGAATACACCGACTGCACCTCGGCAGAGGCGTAAGACTCCCCACCACTAACGAGTGTCCTGTATATGACACTAAACAATCTGATGGTGAGGTTCCAGCAATGCTGGAGCTTTTGGGAATGCAGAGTACCCATTCATTGCCATCGCTCCCAGGTTCACTCTCACCCGGAGTGGTAGCACCTGATAGGACCCTATCTATGTGTTAAATAGAACTAACGGCATACTTATGCTAAACTGAATTGTTTGATTAAACAGAATAGCTTGAAATAGAAATGTTTTTGACAAATAAACCGTACTTTACTTTTAAACCCCGTGCTTATACTAAACTGAATTATTTGAAATAGAACTGTCTCATGACATTGAAATAGTACTTACACTAAACTGAATTGTTACATATAACTGTTTGAATAGTTTGAAATAGATATGTTTTCGACAATTAAACTGTGTACTCATGGTAAACTGAATTGTTTGAAATAGAAATGATTATTTACGTAAAAATGGATTTGGCGTTAAATAACCTACAAAGGTTGATATACCATAAAACCCAACAAACTAAACCAAACCATAGCTAGTGGAATAAAGGGGTTCATAACTTTCCTAAGAATTCAAAAGCGAACACAATAGCAGGACTGCTGTTCGAGCTTGATCACTACCATATCACATTTCAACACGTTAGCCACTAAGACAAAGAAACAACCCCTCTTTTAATTTCGTTATTATCCTTATTTGTACCCAACTTATAAACTCATTCACCTTTTTAAATGTTAATCTCTTACATATCATACGTAAGTATTTAAATATATGCAAACAAATGACCCATGTTAAATTGTTACAGTTACATACCAACTCTAGAAATCATTTTACTGTGTGGAAACAAATGAGGTAAAGTAAATGGAATGATTCTTATTGGATAGAAATACTAGAAATCATTTAACTGTGAAGGAAAATGAGCTCAGTTTTGTTTGGGATCTTATTAGAAAAATGATCACAAACCATGCTTATTTAATGTATGAATCTAGACAGGATTTATCTTTGAATGATTTGCAAAGTTTGATGTGACATAAAAACAAACCAACATACGAAGAACTATTTTTGACACTTGAATTGCGTACTTATGTTAAACTGAATTGCCTGAAATAAAACTGTTTTTACATTTTACTGAGTGTAAGCAAAAATTGAACTTATGCTAAACTGTACTGTATGAAATAAAACTGTTTATATGTATAAAATTGATTTGGCATTAAATAAGCTAAGCTGGTTGATATGCTATAAAACAAAACTAAATATTATTTGTACACAGTTATATAATATCATCTATTACAAATACAAATGATTTACAAACTCTTTTATTGTTTCAAGTATTCCTCTATAATCCTAACAATTTATATACAAGTGATTTCAAGTAACAATTCTTGTTTAATAATCATTTGTTTGCATACAGTTATATGGTATCAAATATTCGTATCTTATAAAAATAATGCACGAACAATTATATGTTTTCAAGTAACTAATGATAGTAATAATCCCTAGTAAAGAATTATAGCTTCAAGTAATTATTTTTAAAGCAAATAACTTGATTGCCCAGTTGGCTGGGGCTGTAGAATACAACGACTGCACCTCTGTAGAAAGGTAAGACCCCCCAATAAGTATCCTGGATATAAAACTAAACAATCTGATGGTGATGCTGGAGCTTTGGGGAATGCAGAGCACCACTTCATTTCCATTTCTCCCAGGTCTATACTGGCCCGGAATGGTAGCGCCTGATAGGGCTCTGTCTAATGGGTTAAATAGAACTAACTGCAAACGTACGCTAAACTGAATTGTTTGAATTCGAACTGTTTGACTAAACTGAATTGCTTGAAATAGATTTTTTTTGACAAATAAACTGTATACTTACATTTAAATTGCGTGTCTATGCTTAACTGAATTGTTTGAAATGGAACTGTTTTTGACATTGAAACTACTTACACTTAACTGAATTGTTTATTATAGAGCAGTTTTGACATTTAACTGTGTGTAAACAAAATCAATATTTATACTCAACTGAATTAGCTGAATTAGAATTGAATAAACTGAATAGCTTGAAACAGAAATGTTTTTGATAATTAAACTGTGTATTCAAGCTAAACTGAATTGTTTGAAAAAGAACGAATTATTTGCATAAAAATGGATTTGGCGTTAAATAACCTACAAAGATTGATATGTCATAAAACCCAACCAACCAACCAACCAACCAAATAACTTGCTCACACTGAAATGGTATCAAACATTCCTTTCTAATAAAAATATTTTTCACACATGACTATGAGATCAATAGTTGGGACTCTAACATGTTCTACCACTAAAATCAATCAATCAATGTCAAAAATGATACAACTTCATGACTCTTCTTTTGTGAAACCGACTCGGGGGAAGGTTAAAACACCACTAATAGGGTGAGTGGTATTTTTTCTTGAACCTTGTGTCTTACGTTTTCTTTTCTGTGAACTTGTTGCCATCTCTCCATTTCATATTTGTCTCCGGCACCACTCGTCAGGACCCAGCAATGTGACATACCTCTCTAGGGAGTTTTGTGCAAAAAAAAAAAAAAAAAAAGAACACAACTGACCTAACCCGGAAATTGAAATGAAATTTTCTCTTTTTCTGTTACGCTTACTATTTGTACTTTTCACTTGCCTACTCTGTACGTCTGTCTAAAATGATTTGCCGTTTTGAAACATTTCTCTTGCGAAAGAAGTTGTAAACACGATTCTTAGGGAAACAAAATAAAATCTTCTATTGACATTATATACTTGCTTGAACTATTCATTTCCCGAATCGATAGTTAAAGAAAAACGAATAAGTCGTAAAATAATCGCATTTACATTCTTCTTACTCAATGTCTAGTTTCATGTCAAAAGTTAAAAGGTTTTGACACTAGTTTTGAAGAGATGCCAATTTTTAAAGATGATGCCAAACAAGAGATAGTACCGGCCATTTTTGATGCAACTAACATTTGAAAACTAGACAAAAAACCGCACACGATATACAAAAGCAGAAATATCAGATCAAAATGATTTCCAAAAATTGTTAAAAGTGGCCTTAGATTGTTTAAAAAAAACTAAACACCCCATCAAAAATGATTTTCATGAGAGATGGTCTATTGTTCATATTTTCAGATTATTAAATAGATTACTTTTTGGCGCGTTTAGCGTAGTGGTTATTGTCATAGGAAGAGGAATCAGAAACTCTAGTTCAAATCCTGGATGAGTTGTTAGCCTTTCACTCCGAGCTAATGGTCTTGGAAAAACCATGGACCCATCTGTTTTACCGTTCAGTTGTGGGTAAGTAGTAGGGCGGAGTAGGTTCTTTTGCCTGGGTAAAGCAACCAGTATTATAGAAGGAAAAGTCTGAAATCATAACAGCTGTACTCTGATTAAAAATTGATCTTGTGACACATCTTACCAGAGGCGGAAATTTGAGCACTTAACGCTTTTTATACCTTCAATAAAGATTTTTTTAGAATTTTATATACTGAAGACCAGTGAGTTCGATATGCAGTCGACATGGAATTTCTTCACTGTAAACAACAAAAGATTGAGAGAAAATACTGATCGAATTCGTACATTATTCTGCTGCGAAATTTTTGTTCTTAATCAAATATGAATATTAAACGCAACTAATTACATTGTGTGTGTTTAGAGAAGAACCGTTTAGTGAGGAGATGTCACCTTTTTGATTAAAGCACATATATTCCGTCTTGTTTGAATTGACATGGAGGCCTATGCTTGCAGCGGTTTGTTCCAGATTACGTAGCCGGGTTTCGGCTTGGGCGGGTGTATTTGCTAGAAGCGCTATGTCATTGGCGCAATCCGCGTCCGTAATTGTTTGTGCGGGGTACCTTTTGCTTCTTTCCTTTGTTAGATGGAAACCGTTTTCTTTCATTTTATCAATAGATATTCTAAGCACATAGTCAAGACAGATGATGAAGAGGTATGTGTCTAATGTGTCTCCTTGCAGTAAACATACTACAATGTCGAAGTAATTTGTGTCTCCATCCGTAGAGTGGACTTTTACTTTCGTATTTCTATATAGCATTATTATGGCTGCAATGGTTTCTTTTGGTAGGCCGTAGGCGAGAAGTGTTTGCTCCATCTTTCCTCCGTGAATGTTGTTGGCAGGGGTTTAGCTTTTAATGGTTATATTTTGAGTTATTTTGAGGGGAAAATAAATTAACTCTGTTATATAAGCAGCATACAGACTACTTTTCATTGTGTCATAGTGTCATTTTGTTAGTGTTGTCCCATGAAGAGATATACTTAAATATCTGCAGAAATGTGAGGGGGTGTACTCCCTTTTGTGATACAATATATATATATATATATATATATATATATATATATATATATATATATATGTATATATGTATATATATATATTGTGTGTGTGTGTGTGCGTGTGTGTGTTTGTGAAGCTAAAATGGGAAAATAAAAACTAAGATAAAAAAAACTTACAACTTTTAGTTTCATGCGCCTGATGATCGGTTAAATTTCGAATCTCACCTGATGATCGGAGTTGTAGAACTATAATTTCTGGGTTCTAAATGCTATTTTGTTGTTTCATCTTTTTATAGTTGTTCTGAATTTTGTGAACATAGCATATTTTTCTGTCGTTGATCCTCTTTCTTTTTTTCTAAATTCTTTTATAGCTTTTGATTTTACCGAACGGTTCACGTTGTAATTCATATATATATATATATATATATATATATATATATATATATATATATATATATAAAGTTGCATAACGTTTTCTGTTACCTTTTCTGAGCCGCGATCATTGCAAAATGACTGTATACCTGCCCAAGGGGACTGCTTGAAAGAAGACATTAGAAAATAGGTATTCTTGTAATTTTTTCTTTATCAAATTCCCCTAAACTTTTGTGTGGCATTTTATATATGCAAGAACCTCTTAACACAAACAATGCACCAATTACTGTAATCAAACTCAAGTTTTGTAACCTTATTTAACACAGACTTTATAATCAAATAGAGAAACTGCAATATAATTAAACGAACAGTAAATAAGTTAAATCACTTTACGAAACATGCGTTCCAGAAGGAAAATAGCTTGATGAACTGAGAGGATTAGGGTGCACTGCAAGTGTTGCAAAGTTTTAGCAAGTTCAACTTATTATGCATGTGTAAAAGTTTCCGCTATCTTTTAAACATTGAAACGGTTTTATATTACTGTATTTGTTTTTTTTTAAAAAAAAGAGGATGCTGGAAAATTGTGTCGTTTGCTGTTTACGAAATTTTCAATCATTTGAGTCTTGAGCTTGTCGGCTTAAAGTTATCTTTTGCAGTCTCAGTACGACCTCCACAGTGGTAAACCAGTGCTACGGTGTGTGTTTGAGTGTGTGTGTCTGTCGGGTGGAAATAAAAAGTACAAACGGTATACCGGTGTGATAGTGCAAAGGGTTATAAACTGACATCTTGTTCGTAGAGATCTATTTTCAAACATATGGCTTGTATGTCTACCACCCCAAAACTCTTTTGTTTGTATCAATGATATTTCGGCCACGAAATCATGTTTTTTTTAGATGAGGGTTCATCTGATGAATTCGGGCGCTCATAGTGTTATGGTTATAGTCTTAGAAGATGGACACGGCAATTGCATTTTATATTGAGCTGATAATCTTGGGAAAGGTGTATATCCAGTTATAGTTGCGCAGAATGGGCTCTTTAACTTAGGCATTTCAGGGAAAAATCTGAATTTAAGCTTGTTTAAATTAATCTTGAGTCGCATCCTATGTGTTCGGAAGAGTTAGTAAGTTGATCATCTTCTGAATGTCTGGTGACGACACAGCTCTTTTTTCTTCTTTGATTGATTGATTGATTTTAACGGCATGTCAACCTGTTGAGCTTTATTTTATACCTAGAGGTTAGAGAATTGAGTTCATTGTACATTTTATCCTTACATTTTTTTGTGCATTTGTTTCAAAAGAGTTTTTTTTGTACACAGTCTTAAATCAATTATTCCAATCTAATACAAATAATCTCTCTCTCTCTCTCTCTCTCTGCGTGTATATATATATATATATACAGAGAGAGAGAGAGAGAGAGAGAGAGAGAATGAAAGAAAGAGAGATATCTGCCTTTCTCTACATATATATATATATATAGAGAGAGAGAGAGTGAGAGAGAGAAAGAGAGAGTGATAGAGAGAAAGAGGGAATGAAAGAAAGAGAGATATCTGCCTTTTTACGTAAGTACGTTCAAATATTTAAAAGAGATAACACTCTAAAAATAATCCATTAACTAAGCTATGCTCCGAGAATAAGATACCCCTTGACAGGTTGATATGACGTTAAAATTAATCAGTCCATAAATGAACGTGAAACTATAACTAATAGGCTTAAAATAACCCAAGGTGCGTTGAGATGCCATTAAAATCAATCAATCAATCTATCACACATCCGATAACTGGTAATTGATAAAAAAGATCTTAATGAATTTATTTTCTCAATTCAACCCTTCAAAAATTCATTAAACATTAAGGAAAACATCTTTGGTGTTGTCGTGGGGTGCGAAATACTTTCCTCATCCGCTGGTAAGTTAACACAGAACTGAAAGAAAAGGAAGACAATAGAGAAAATTAAATAGACATGTTTTGCAATTAGGAGTGCTTCATCTTTATAGCTAAATATATCAATTTAATTCTTCGTATTGTCTTCTTTTTCTCACACTTTCGGATTTTGTTCTCAAATTTACTGCAATGTTCTATCAAAACATACTCGCTTACAAATAATCTCCATATCAAAAAAAGAATTCTATTTTTCAGCTACACTAGCAAAGCTCTCCTATTTTGTTTTATTTTTAAAGTGTATTAAGCTGTTGAAAGTGTTTTCTAAAGAAACAATAACTAACAGTTAATCTTTCCGGGTTGACAGGTTTGGTTACCAAAATAAAAAATAAAAATAAAACCAAATGAGTTAAGATAAAATAATCAAATAAAATAAAATAATAAATAAAGTGATTGTAATTATTTAGGAAAATCAAACTTTTTCTCCTTGAATTCGCAACAGAATAAAAGCCTATTTGAACTTAAGGAAATTGAGGAATCCCTGGAGAGATTGTGCGCGATATAATAATTAACAAAGTTAAGTGCTTTCTCTTTATATTTAACCGGGTCACTGTCTTGTAAAAGTTCTGGCATCTTTTTTTAAAACCTGGAATCAAACAGAGTAAATGAAACGGTTCGGTAATTTACAATGTATTTCTGTTGTCACTATATTATTAAAATGCCAATGAGAAATTAAATTGATTACAGAGAGAAAAGAAGAGAGGAAAAGAGATTGATATATTGATAGATAGATAGATAGATAGAGAGAGAGAGAGAGAGAGAGAGAGAGAGTATAAGAAAGTAGAAAGAGAATAAAAATGAATGGAAGGAGGAGAGCTGCATGCTTTGGACAGAAAGATTGCAAAAGAAACAAAAGAGAAAAAGGGAAAAAAAAAGAGAGATGTAGAAAAAAGTAAGAAGCAAGGGAAAGATGAAGAATGAGAGAAGGATGAAGAGTGAGAAGCTGAAAGCGAAACAGTGTTCATTCGAAAAGAGCAATAATTTTGAAAACAGAAATTGCTCTCACACACACACACATACACACAACTCATTGATCTAGTGGTTAAAGTGTTTACCAATGGCCCAGGAGACTAGGGTTCAATACTAAAGACTAAAAAAAAAAAATAGTATTGATACCTTCTTGCTTAACACTCAGTATCATAAAGTACGAATCAAGGGTAAAGTGGAGCAATCCGGGGAAAGGAGAAGCGCCCTCCCCTACACTTTGGTGTGGTTGCTATTGAAAAGGGAGTGTTCGGGTCGCCCTTGACTAAAGTCGACAACTTCATTTGACTTATATATAGATATATACACTCCCTCCCCCTCTCTCTATTATATGTATATATATAAACATTAAATTCTATGCATGGGCATATCAGTACTGGCTGACTATCAAGAATACCAGATGCAATCTAAAGGTATCACTTGAAGAGATAAATAGTCGGGACGAATGGAGAGAGAGAGAGAGAGAGAGAGAGAGAGAGAGAGAGAGAGAGAGAGAGAGAGAGAGAGAGAGAGAGAAATGATATATATATATCATCAATTGTCTCTGACTGACTTCACAGATTTCTGTGACTCCCTCTCACATTCAATCCCTCTCACCCATTGCTCCTGGCAGGTCCTATAAACTACATCCGATTTAAGTAAGTTTTTGTTGGCCAACACTGGCGCGTTCATAAGGAGGAGTCCATAGGAAAACGTCACTTAAATTCGTCCCGGCTCTTCCAGCAGTCCTTAACAGCTCTTGTTCGTCTTTCTTAGATGGTTCAAGAAATGGGTGGTAAGAGCTCGTCCAGCTGCTGTTTTGTGGAGTGCTGCTTTCAGGATTGGTTCAAAATAACACGCAGTAGTCTTGTGTAGTTTCCCTCTCGCTTTATCTCTAAGAGTTTCGTCAGCGTCCACGGGATGCATCCATACAGTAGTACAAACACAGCCACAGCTTGGAAGAAATACCTTAAATGAACAAATTTGAAAAAAAGAAACGCTAGGCATTTAGAGGAAGATTTTATCTATAATCAGATTATTTGCCATGTTGAACGTTTCGGTATTTGCATCAAACCTCCATTAGGGCGTTTGAATATTTTATGCTATTTCTTTTAAATTTTATTGAATTTTTTCTTATTTTTCAAATGAAATGAAAAAAATGAGAAAGTATTAAACATTCCATTTCTGTTTGTGGTGTTCGTTTCAATGTTTTTAAACAGAACGCCACTAACGGAAATAGAATTTTAAAAATTTTTTATTCACGTAATATAATCAGCGTTCGAAATTAATTTTTAAAACTCATCTTATTTTCTTATATATATATATATATATATATATATATATATATATATATATATAATTGATTAAAAAAAACTATTTCAAAAAAGAGATTTTGTAATTTTTTAGCACTAATTTGACTTAATAAGGTGATAGTTGAAAAAGCAGTGTCTTTGATAGTGTATACTTTGAAATCATAATAGATTCAACGATATTAATGTTGGTATTGTTATTTCTATTATTGATCAAATCATTATTATCAAGTTGTGCTGCTAGCACGGATTTACCTGACTCTGTCTCGCAATTTATTTTTATCATCTATCGCTTCCGGCATGTTTTCTCGACTACATCCAGTGATCGTACATATCAGTGGAAGGCAAATTCTTGTTGGTCGGCCAACACTGGCACGTTCATGTGAAGGAGTCCATAAGAGAACGTCACTTAGGAGTTCCTCCTTACTTCTCAAGCAATGTCCCGCATTGCTTGTCCGTAATTTTTGGATTGTTTTAGAGATGCAAGGTCAGCATCCATGTGGAGTATCCATATAGCATTATTGACGCAACAGTTGTTTGGAAGGAATTGTGTTTTATTTTATCGGATTGGTAAGACTTACATATGAACGATAATAATAATTTTAAATTGTTTTTGAGGTGTTTGTGTTTGTTTTGATTCCAAGCTTCTTTAAGTTTTTTCGATAATAGTGGTTGAATTATTGGGCAAAATAATATATTTGTGTCATAAATTGTTATAGGAAAAAATATTGTTAGAGATTTTTGGAAAACTTGTATTTTTGTGAATTTTGAGTGATTTTATTTTAGCTTGTTGTATAGCAAATTACAGATATTAATATTGTGCCCAGGGATTTTCTACATAGTTAAATTAATTATACAAATATTTGCGAGTGTAAATTCTAAGAGCTCTCTCTCTCTTATTATAGTGTTGTGATAGAGTAAAAATGTTTATGATCATTTTTAATAGTGGATTTGGACTGAGCTTTAAATTCTAGTTTGTAGTTATTTTTTGTAATTATGATATAAAATACCCTACTACGCAACCGCAGAGAATCCAAAATTTACAACATACTTAGGAAGAACTAAAATGGCTGCCGGAGAAATAGATCCACGACGTCACACATTTTGACTATCCGTCGAATTCTTGAAGGTGTACGCTCAAAAAACCAACAGGCAACAATATTACTTATTCACTTAACTAAGGCCTTTGACACCATTCACAGAGGTAAGATGAAGCAGATTCTTCCCGCCAACGACCTGCCAAAAGAAACCGTCGCAGCCATAATGATGCGATATGGAAACACGCAAGTAAAAGTCCATTCTCCAGATGGAAACACAGACTACTTCGACATAGTTGCAGGTGTACTACAAGGAGACACACTAGCCCCATACATACGAGGTGCATACGATAAGTTTCCAGACTTTTTTCGTATGAGCACTTTTATTGATAGTACACACATGAAACTCTAGTCCCTTTCGAAGTAATCTACTCCGGCTGCAATGCACTTTTGTACCTTTCCAACGACTTTTGGAAGGCTCCATGGAAGTCCTCTTGTGTGAGGGTGTCAATGACCTTCGTCACAGCCTCTTTCATCTCCTCAATTGTCTTATAAGGACTGCCTCTGAGCTTAGGAAATAAGCAAAAGTCACAGGGAGCAAGGTCTGAACAATAGGGAGGTTGAGGAACTGTGTTGATGCCCATCTTGGTCAAATAGTCTGTGACAAGGATGGAGATGTGGACTGGTGCATTGTCCTGGTGGAAATGATACTGAGTCGATTTGAAGAGTGCTGGCCTCTTCCGACGGAAACTCTTCTTGAACTCCCTTAAAACCTTAACATAGTAACCCTAACCCTAACCCTTTGACCAATCAACTCTGGTGTATTGACTTCCTTACTCCTCCCAAACCTCTCATCATCCCTCACAGACTCCCTGCCTTCCTTGAATCTCTTATGCCACACAAAAACTGATGCTCCAAAAGCAGTCTGAAGCATTCCATACGTTTCTGTGAATTTTTTCCAAGTTTAAAACACAATTTTATTGCATATCGTTCTTCCAAAGTGTCCTCACGTCCAGATTGCATTTTTGAAATTCACCTGCTGTGAAAATCAGTTTTTAGTAGGGTGTATTCCAATTGCTGCTGTAGCTGTTCATTTGAACCTGAAATCATAAAAATTGTTCAGTCATCTCATAAGACGTATAGCATTAACATACTGGATTTTCAAGAGTCTACGATAATTTTAAATGCCTGTACAAAAAGTCTGGAAACTTATTAAATGCACCTCGTATCTCGGTAGCAGCATCTCATCTACGGAGTGACATCAACGTACACCTCGAGAAAGCATAGACTACTTTTGATAAATTATCATCCATATCCGATAAAATAAAACGAATTTCTTCCAAGCATCGGTTGTATCAATTTTAATGAATGGATGCCCAACATGGACGCTGACAGAAGATACTGAGAAAAAGATTGACGGAAACTGAAAAACAATGTTATGAGCTGTATTGAACAAATCCTGGAAGCAACATCCCACGAAACAACAGTTTTACGGCCACCTACCTCCTATCTCTTAAACCATCCAAATAAGATGAGCAAGATATGCAGGGCTCTGCTGGAGAAGCAAGGACGAATTTATAAGATGCTTTCTCCTATGGACCCTTTCATATAGACGTGCCATTGTGGCCGACCAACAAGAATTTACGTCCAACAACTCCGTACAGACACAGGATATAGTCTCGAAGCCCTGCCGGCAGGGATGGATGAGAAGGACGCATAGAGAGAGAGAGAGAGAGAGAGAGAGAGAGAGAGAGAGAGAGAGAGAGAATCCATTCTAGCAGCGTGACTCGATATATATACATGTATATATATATGTACGTTTATATTAGAACATAATAATAATAATAATAATAATAATAATAATAATAATAACAACAGCAACAACAATAATAATAATATATATCTATATATGTATATATATAGACGAACAAATTTGATAAAACAAATAAAAATATTGCTTTCATGTTATTCATTTTTTGATGTTCCGTAAATTACTTTCGACCTTAGGTTATCGTCAGGATGAAAAGTTTTTGTGGAAAAGAAACTAAGCATTTTCTAGAAAGCTCTTAAGATTTTTTAAATGAAAATTTATTTTGAAAGAATTCTTTTTAATGGAGCTGAAAAGCTATGTAAGAGGTGATGTTGACGTAGCATATCCATTAGCCCGAATAATGTTGTTTGATCAAACAGCATTATTTAGATTAATGGATATGCTACACCAGCTGTACATTATATATCTATCTATCTATCTATATATATACATATATATGTGGGTGTGTGTGTGGGGTGTGTGGGTGTGTGTAGAACTAAGGTCTCGATTGGTCCAGTCCGCTGGGGCTGCACAAATCACTGACTGCATCTCGGCAGAGGAATAAGACTCCTCGAACGAGTTTCCTCGATATCTGATAGTGAAGCTAAATAAATGCCGGAGCTTTGGGGAAAATGGAGTATCTCTTTATTGCCATCGTTCCCAGGCCCACTCTGTCCCGCGGTGGTAGGAACTGTTAGGGTCTTATCTATGGGTTAAATAGAACTAAACAGTGTATTTATGCCACACTGAATTGTTTGAAATAGATATGTTTATAAGTACAAAAATGGATTTGGCATTAAATAGCCTGCAATGGTTGATATGCCATAAAAGTAAACCAAACGAAAAAACAATTAGGTCTCCATGTTATTGATTGTGTTTAGTAATGTTACCATTGTTTCACAGATGTATTGATCTTTTTTTTTAATCGTGGAAAGAACTGTGACCTTGATTTTATGATTATATAATAATTCATAATTTGAAACATAATTATGAATAAATTTCCGCAATTGAGTTTTGTACTCCAGTGGAAATACGTGAGAGATAAGATATTGAACATCATTTTTGGTTTTGTTAATAATGGATGTTCGCGGAATCTTAGCATCAAGGGACCATTTGTATCAGAAAAAAGTGAACTTATTGGAAACGTATCTTTAAGCCTGATAATGTTGATATACAAGGCGGAAAATTTAAAAAAAAAAAGAAGCTATCAAGTAATTTTTTAGCCTTGAATTCAATCAAATAAGGAGAAAGAAAATCGCGTGACGCACATGCAAGAGACTTGGAACTCAAAATCATCAGACAAGAATATATATATATATATATATATATATATATGTGTGTGTGTGTGTGTGTGTGTGTGTGTCTGTGTGTGCATATAAAAGATTAGGACAATATAAGCAAAGGAGAATATATAACATTCTTTGCTTGTTTGTTTAGTTGGTTGGTTGGTTTTATGGCATTTCAACTTATGAATGTTATTCAATACCAAATCCTATTTATGCAGATATAAACTAAATATATACGATTTGTTAGAAAAGAGATTGTAGGTAAAATTTTAAACAAGCCAGAGATCATTTTTGGCAAACAGTTAAATGGTTTAAAATATTCCAATCTAACACTACGGATTTTATTTAATATAAATCACTTGTTTAATATAAATCACTTGTTTGCACTAAGTAAAATTGTTGAACAGTTCAATTTGATTCATAGACTTGAGCGTTACTGGTGCTATCAATCCTAGTCAGAGTGGACAAAAGAGTAATGGCAATTATTGGATACTCAAAAATCCCCTAAGCTCCAGGTCTGGAATCTCACAATCAGATACAATTTAGTATCATATAGGAATTTAACTGGAGTGTGGTCCTACCCATCTGCAGAGATGCTGGTGGCGTATTCTACCGTCCCAGTCAACTGGGCTTCAATCAAAGAAGAAGGCGAAGGGAAATCGCATGATACATGTACAACAGACTTGGAACTTCAAATGAGCAGACAAGAAAAGATAATTACATGACTTATAAGGAATTAACTTAAAACATGGGAATTTAAAACCCATATAAAAGTGGATCCACTACAACAAACACTCACGCACATACACACACGCAGAAGCCCAATCGGTTGGGCCCGTAGAATACTCCGTACTAACCGACCCCAATGGATATCTGGATATGAAAATAAAGCATCTTATAATGAGATTTCAGTTCTGAAAAATTGGGGAATGTAGAGAACCTCTTTTGTTGTTATTATTGCCGGGTCCATTCTCATCCGGAGTGAAAGTACCTTTCAGAATCCAATCTCTCTGTCAAATAAAACAATTTAATCATTTACTGTACTTGAAACCATTTAAATGCGTGCAAAGAATTGATTAGTGATCAATCAAATAATTTGTATTAGATAGTAATATATGGAACAATCTGTGTACAGACTTATAAATAATGTTGAATAGAATTATTAGTATTAAATAGCAATACTTGAAACTATTCAACTGTGTGGACAAAATTTAAAATTTGTTAGCTACAAACTATTCGCTTATAGATCACACACACACATACACACACACACACACACGTATACACACACACACACACACACATATATATATATATAGTCATCCGCAGACAGACTCTTTCGTTGTATCACAACTATTCAGTGAGGTTAGACACGTGAGATGCTCCAAGCCGGGATCGAAACTCGCCTTACTTTACGTCGGGTTGATTACATAACACTAGTCCAAGCATGCAACTCAAGGTCAGCTCGGGAATTAACGCAATATGTATTAACTTTCGTTTGTTTATATTTTGCGCTATCGGATGCCGAAGTGCTCAGTTCGATGGAAAAGCTACAAACAATTCGTTTATAGATCACACACACATACACACACACACGTACACGCACACACACACATATATATATAATGTATATATATAGTCATCCGCAGACAGACTGTTTCGTAGTATCACAACTATTCAGAGAGGCTAGACACGTGAGATGCTCTAAGCCGTGATCGAAACTCGTCTTACTTTACGTCGAGATGATGACATAACGCTAGTCCAAGTCTGCAACTCAACGTCAGCTCGGGAATTAACGCAATATGTATTAACTTTCATTGGTTTATATTTTGCGCTATCGGATGCCGAAGTGCTGAGTTCGATAGAAGAGCTATGCATTACGCGAGAGGCAACCGTTATAAACAGTATTTGGCATTAAATAACCTTCAAAGGTTGATAAGTCGTTAAAACCAACTAACACACATATACAAGCATACATACGCATATATGCACATGCAATGTTTACCACAATGGAAATGGAATAAAAAAAATGAATTTAAACTCTGGATGAAGCTGCTTGTATTTCACTTAGAGTTCTTGCCTCTAAGAAAAACCTGAATCCGTCAGTTCTTTCCTCTGCTATGTGTAAATAAAAGGAAAGACTGGGTTATTTAGCCTTAGTAAAGCAACCAATGGAAGATGCAAAACTATCAGTAAATCGGCTGAAAAAGGAGCTTATGATGTTGGGGTTGGGTAAAAATACACGCACAATAGTGAGAATATTGTCAGTGTTGGCTGGGATTAGAATACGCCCAGTGTATCCTCTACAGGCAGATTAAGATACCCCATATTCCCACTAAAAACAAACAAAAACAAAAACTTTACCAACTTACTCTACAACAGAGAAGTACTTGTTGGGGTTTCATATATACATCCAATATAACAAATTGAGGTAATGTTTAACATTATTCAATTTTACACTTATAGAAAGTGATTGTGAATTTTATTTATACAATAACATGGAAAATATTAATTTATTAACAAGTATGATGTTTTTGCTCATAGAGGAATATATTTTTGGAACAAATTACTTAATCAGATCAAAATCAGTGTAAAAATATCCAGATTATATTGGATAGATAAAAGAAATGGTACGTGGGTATCTTTGGAAACTATTGGAGAAATTACTAAAAAAAATCTGATCTGGATATAGATATTGTATTATTACTGTATATATACTATGCAAATACCCTTTTTATTTTTTTCAAATGTCGAGGAGAGAAGTCAGGGTTTCCGAAGGAAGCATAATGGACAGGCATATAATTATAAGTCCCCAAAAGCCTGGAAATAACTGGAAAAACGGGAGATAAGAAGAATCGAGTCAATTCTGACCACAGCAATGTTAAGTTCAGCTATAATACTTAGGAGAGTGCTGGTGACTTGACGAGACTTGTTGTCACTCAGACTCAAGTGAGGACTACCAGATAACCCTGGAGTAAAAAAACTTGCAAGAGAAATATTTAAAAAAGTACCCCATTGGAAAACTCCAGGCCATGATGGCATTTGGGATTCTGATTTTTAAAATTTACGTCAATCTATGACAGACTGGCTTGTCATCGGAGTAGAAACCTAGAAGACGCAAATATACCCGAATAGATGACTAAAGAGAGGATTATCCTGATCTAGAAAGACAACCACCAAAAAGAACCAGCCGCTGCAACTAGAGACTGATAACGTGTCTGCCTATAATGAAGAAAATGCTAAAAACACAGATTAAGGAAGAGATATGTTACTTGATTGGATGCCGCGGACTGTTTTTCGAAGAAGATAAAGATGCTACAAGGGAGCAAGAAAAAAAGTTGATTTACTGTTAACTGATCAGCATATCCTCAGGAAGAGCAAAGCGAAATGGAAAGATGAAAACATGGCGTAGACTAACAAGAAAAAGGCCCATGATATGATCAAGCAATGCTGAATAGTAGATTGTTTGAAAATATATAAAGTAATGACTTCATTTCTGATGCTTGAGAAACTGGAAAGTGGAATTGACTGTAGGAAGAAAAACTTTAACAAAGGAGAAAATCCAGAGAGGCATCTTCCAGGGAGATGCACTTTCTCCATTATTATTTGTAATAGCAATGATTCCACTTAATTATATGTTTAGAAAGTACACAAAGGGCTACAAATTTACTAAATAACAAGATATGATTAATCACTTTATATGGATGCCATCAAGCCGTTTGTAAAACATGAAAAAATATTGGAAACTCTGATACAAACAATAAGAATATACAGCCAGGATATAAGAATGGAATTTTGCATAGAAAATGTTCCATGTTCCTAGTGAAAAGTAGAAAAGATAAATAATGGTAGGAATACAACAACTAAATCAGTAAATAATCAGAATGCTAGGAGAAAAGGAAAATTACACGTACTTGAGAATAATTGAAGCGGACACACTCAAATGAGCAGATGTGAAAAAATAGATAAGAAAGGAGTTCAATAGAAAAACGAGGAAACTTATCGAAATCAAGCTCTGCAACAAAAATCTCATCAAATGAATAAACACCTGGACAGTACCCTTTCGAAAATGCTTGGGACCTTTCTTGAAATGGACGAGGGAAGAACTCCAACAAATGGAGCAGAGAACAAGAAAGATAATGACAATGCAAAAGGCCTTAGGGATGAGAGACAGGCTATAGTTGTCATAAAAATACGTAGAAAAGGACTCGCCAGTGGTGACGATAGCATAGAAGCAGGGATACAGAGACTCCAGGACTATATTATTAAGAACAAAGAATGACTATTTACGTCAGCCAGTAAGAGCACTGACAATATAAACAGAAGCAGAAAATCAGCAAAAACTAGGAAACAGAAATGGGTAGAAAAGCAACTGTGTGGATATTTCAAACGATAAAATGGCGAAATCTCAGACGAGAACTGGACATGGCTACAAAAGAAAAAAACCTTAAGAGGGAAACTGAATCTATTCTAATAGCAGCACAAAACCACGCCACGAGGACCAATTATATTAAAGCCAAACCCGATCAAATAGAGCCGAATAGCAAGTGTAGAATATGTGGTGATGATGGTTAAATCAATAATCATAAGATAAACAAACGTCTCAAACTAGCACAAATGGGATATAAGACTAGTGGAGAAGGTGATCTACTAAGAATTATGCAAGGATTTGAAATTTGACAATACTAGCAAATAGAATATACGCCTATCAGAATTCGCCCGGGGAAATGAGACACAAAATATTCTGAGATTTTAAAATACAAACAATTCACCGAATCCTGACCAGAAGAATTGCTCTAGTGATAATCAGCTCCCCGCCCCACAAAAAGCAAACTTTTCGTATTGGAGACATTGCTGTCCTAGCCAACACTAGAGTGAACATTAAAGAAAGGAAAAAGAGGGACAAGTACTTGGACCTTTACAAGAGATCTTAGAATGCTGTGGAACATGAGAAATACGGTAATACCAATTGTAATTGGGTTACTTGGAACAGTCTTCAAAGGCTTGGTTAGTGGACTGGAAGAGTTGACGAATTGAGACCATCCAGACTCTACCATTGTTGAGATGGGCTTGAATACTAAGAAGAGTCCTTGAGACTTGAGGAGATGTCTGTCACTTAGACTTCAGTAAAAGATCATCAGCTAACTGTGGTATGAAAAGTTAACAAGGGATATAATCATCATCATGTCGTGCCGCTATCACGGATATCCCTGACCATTTCTTGCCACTTCTCCCTATCATTCATCGCCTCTGGCAGGTCTTCAGAGCTACATCCCGTATCCTCACATAGCGGCTGTATGTATGTTCGAACTGGTCGTCCTGCTTTTGCTTGGCCATACGCTCAGGATTGTCAGTTCGATTCGGTAAGCTGCTCATCTATAAGAGTGGCTTCAATAGATGAGAATAAAAACAGCCATCAAAAGATAACCATGACCACACTCAAACCACATATATAAACCGCATCGCTCTTCGCGCGGGTAAAAAAGTGGCGCGTCCTGCTGAGGTTGGAGCCCTGACCTCAGTGTTCGAAAAATCAGCTACAGAGCTCAAACAAAAACTACTAAAATGCAAACAAACAATACAAATAGCGACATTTAACGTTAGAACCCTAAATAGAATAGTTCAACTACTAGAGCTAACTGCATCGACTGTAGAACATAAGATAGTCATTATTTGCTTACAAGAACACAGATACACTCACACCGAAGATATCAAAAATCACGAAACTGGCAATGGATGGACGCTAGCCACTGTATCGGCATGGAAAAACTCTGTAAATGCCACGGTAGGAGGGGTAGGAATGCTTATAGGACCAAGAGCGTTAAAAAAACTTAATAGCTTTGAGAGAATACAAACTAGGATGATGGCAGCTACGTTTAATGGCAACACCAGAGCAACAATCATCTGCTACAGCCCAACCAATATTAGTGAAGAAACCAAACTAGTCACCTTCTACGATGAGCTCTCCTCTCTAGTGCGGAGCATTCCGAAACACAACCAGCTAGTCATTGGCAGGGATATGAATGCCCAAATCGGGAAAAACGGAAACAACAAATACTGACACACGTAAAATAGGAATGGACAATATCTAACTGATTTCATGATAGAAAATAGATTAACTTGCCCCAATACAAACTACCAAAAAAGGGAGGGAAAATTATGGACCTACGCATACGCAAACAATAGTAAAGCACAGATAGACTACGTCTTTATAAACAAGAAATAGAAAAATAGCGTGATGAATTGCGAGGCATACTCCTCTTTCGAGGACATGTCCTCCGATCACCGAATAGTCCCGGCCAAATTACGACTAAGCCTACGAAAAAACGCCACACGAACGGCGACCACTAAACTCTTTGACTGGGCCTTTCTTAACAACAGAGATATTAGAGATAAATGTGTATTAGAACTAAGAAACAGATTCGAGACACTACAAGGGAAGACAGAAAAAAGTACCCAAAATGACGAATATGAGAATTTCGTTGAATCACACCTCGAAGCGGCATCAATATGTATTCCAACAAAACCTAGAACTAAATATAGAGTCCCATGGGAAACTTTAGCGGTTAGAGAAAAACGTGGACTCGTGAAAACTGCCCCCAAAAGCTATCGGAAAAACCTAACAAACACAAATGCCAAAAAAACTAAAAAAAAGCACAATATCAATTAGCAGGCATATATCTGAAAGAACAGATGGAATACATACAATCTCAGATAGATAAGATTAGAGACTCGGTGGAAGATAGGCAATCTAGGATAGCCTGGCAAACAATAAACGAAGTGAGTAGAAGGAAGGGCACAGCCAAAGCAAAATTGAAAGCTGCAAACTAACACGAAAGAATAAAACTGTGGAAACAGCATTTCGAAAATCAACCAGGAAACCCACCGAAAGTAACACACCAGAATTATCTGTGAGAAATTAGACATTAAACTAGGTCCATTCACCAAAGAAGAACTCGACTTGGTTCTTAGAAAAATTAAAAATAGGAAAGCTGCAGGGCTTGACGAGATTCACCCAGAAGTATGGATGACCAAACAATTCGACGACATACTGCTTCGACACTGCATCGCAGTCTATAAGCAAAATCTGATAGACAGATGGATGAAGGGATGCATCCTCCCTTTCTCTAAAAAGGGTGACCTCGGATTAGCCAAGAACTACCGAGGTATAACACTTACATCCATAGCAGGCAAAATTTACAATTCCCTACTACGAAACCGCATAGAACCCAAAATCGACAACATCCTAAGGAAAAACCAAAATGGCTTCCGAAGAAATAGATCCACGACCTCACAAATACTGACCATCCGTAGAATCCTTGAAGGTGTATTGGCAAAAAACTTACAGGTGACATTGCTATTTGTCGACTTTACCAAAGCCTTCGATTCCATACACAGAGGGAAGATGGAACAAATCCTACTAGCATACGGTAAACCAAAAGAAACCGTAACAGCAATAACAATTCTCTACAGTAACACCAAAGTACGTACACCGGATGGAGACACAGAATACTTCAACATTGTAGCAGGAGTACTTTAAGGGGACACACTACCCCCTTACCTCTTTATCATCTCTCTAGACTACGTGCTTAGAACTTCGATCGACAAAATCAGAGAAAATGGCTTCGAGCTGACAAAGAAAAGAAACAGAAGGTACCCCGCAAAAACAATTATCGACGCCGACTACGCCGATAACATAGTGTTACTGGCGAATACACCCAACCAAGCCGAAACATTACTGCATAGTTTGGAACGAGCCGCCGTAGGCATTGGCCTCCATGTTAATGTACACAAAACTAAATATATGTGCTATAAGCAAACAGGCGACATTTCCACACTAGACGGAACCTCTCTGAAACTAGTTAACAAATTCACCTACCAAGGAAGCAGCGTCTCATCAACCGAAAAAGACATCGACACACGGCTAAAGTATGCACGGACAGCTATCGAGAGGCTCTCGATCATATGGAAATTAGACCTGACCGATAAAATGAAACGCAGTTTCTTCCAGGCACCGGTCGTATCGATACTGCAATATGGATGCACTACTTGGACGCTAACTAAACGGCTGAGGAAGAAGCTAGACAGCAATTACACAAGAATGTTGCGAGCAATATTGAACAAGTCCTGGCAGCAACACCCCACAAGGCACCAATTATACGGCCACCTTCCTCCCATCACGAAAACTATCCAAGTTAGACGAAGCAGACACGCAGGACACTGCTGGAGAAGCAAGGGCGAGGTCATTAGTGACGTACTCCTATGGACAAGGGATATAATAATAGTAATATGAGTAAGCACAAAGGGTATTTTGTCACACGTGAATATTGCTTTCGGTCAAATTCAGATATTGAACTCTCTTCATCGTCTTTTCTGAAATATTCTTCATTACGTCGTTAATTGAAAAAGATCTACTGGATTATTTGTTTATATGACACCATCACAAGATTGGGAAATTGTAAATTTTGGGTTGAAAAGATAAAAGTATTTTATTTCTTCTTTTATTGATTATAATCAAATATATGAAATAATTATTACATATATTTGAAAGACTCAACCTAAAAGAGGTATTATTTCGTGCGGGTTTTCTTCTATTCCTGTTTAAAACCCCGTGTATCTGTATTCATCTGTTGCAACTAATATACTGATTTTCGTAATTAGATATCCAATATTGTCGACATATTTTGATTTTTTGGATATGTTTTAGAAGCGCATTCTGATAGCGCTTTGATCAGATAAGAGAAATGTTATTCTCCACGAAGAGATTGTTGTAACCTTCTTCGTTTCTGAAAACTAATATATTTCTTTCTGAAATAATATATATATATATATATATATATATATATATATATATATATATATATATATATATATATATATGGAGGCCCTCGTGATGTAATGATTCTTGTCAACCCATGTTCAATGTTTAGACAAGGTTGTTTATGTTTCAAATAGTGAAAACTGTGATTACAACTATTCTCTCCGAGATGTGGGTAAATAGTTGGGCAGACTAGACTCTTTAACCCTAACAAAGAAACCTATATAGGAGAAAAAAAACCTGTTAAACTCCGCTTAAAAACTGACCTTTTGTTTCATCCTGATCGTTCAGAGGTATCATTTATATATTAATACACACACACACACACACACACAGAGAAAGAGAGAGAGAGAGAGAGAGAGAGAGAGAGAGAGAGAGAGAGAGAGAGAGGTGTAGATGTCTGTTTGTATGTGCGTATATAACGATATTTACTGACAGATTCTAAAAATATAGATTCTAAAAATATAATATCTATTCATTTAACACCTACAAACCAATAGTTGGCATGCCATTTCTACTGAGTTGTTAAATATAAATATTTATCCAACCCTTCCGTCAAAGGCAGCTTGGTCAAAGGTCAAATTTTAAGCAGAGTATACCCGGTTAGAAATTAATTAATTTCCTTCTCCTAAATCGGTTGCCGTTCCGAGACTACAGAACCATCTAAACGGACCACTCGCGTCTTTTTTAGTGGCAATGTCACGGAGTCGTACAACGTTGCACACACTTGCTTTTCTAGGTCCCACCAGAGACGATGTTATATCTCTACAGTAAAGGCCTATAGAAAGAATGTATGCTTTGGCATTTATCCCATGCAGTCTTATGATTTCAGGTAGAATGTCACTGGACTTAGAGGCTGTGAATCTTAGTTAAGCGAAATTAGAGACGAATTTTACCTTTACATTGACAAAATGGTGAATCAGGTCTATTTCCGACGTAAATTTGTTGCATCTTCTTCTAGTGAGACCAAGGTATACACCTCTTCCTTGAATACAGCGTAGAGAGTTCGTAAACAGTTCATAGGTCATAGAGAAGAGTGGTATCGTCAGCATACGGAGCATCAGGTCATAGCTGCCAAAAAGACTCGCTGCGGTCACGTTCAAATATAGACAAAAATATTGGGATGTGCTCACCACGACTCTAGAGTCAGCCGTCGAGCTCAATCACACCCGCTAAATATTTGATCAACGACGAGCTAGGCCTAGGGCCAAGGCAGAAAAGCTTTCTGAATCAGGATAAAAGACAATGTTTTTTCAATTGAAGGCGGTTACATCAGGGACTGGAGGGAACGCTTTCAGCCGCGTCTCAAGCACCTGTCTCTGCCTTCAGAGATATTTGCCTCGACACCGCGATTGTCAGTCTTCTTCTTTTGAATCTCTTAAATTAATTCGTATTCAACAGATCTCTGAAGATTGGTCACGTGAATCATGAGTCGTAAATATTTTAACCTTTTTTTTATCCTATTTTATAGTTGAAATATATTATATGTATATATCATCATTATCATGTCATGCTGATAACACATAGTTCCTGACTTTCTCTCTCTCTCTCTCTCTCTCTCTCTATCATTTACCTTCTCTCTCTCTCTCTCTCTCTCTCTCTATCCATCCCAATTCTTTATTGCTCTTGGCAAATCCTCCAGATTGAACCCAGTGTCTACATAGAGCTGATGAATGGAAGAGCTTGCTAGACTGAAGCGTCTATGTGTAACTAAGAAAGTTTAACTTGGGTTCAGTAGTGGTTTTCTTGAACTCTATGGCCAGAGCTCTTTCCTCAGTAGCAAACACCCCTTGTTTACCTGCTAGAAGGGTAAAGTGTTTTTAATGTATAGTTTGAATAAGATTCATGGTATTCTTTCCATTGCTGTAAGTTACCTCATCAATAAACACCACCTTTATTGATATATAGCAGTAGTTTCCTGATTGAACTATTTAATCCTGGCTGTTGGCCTATGAGGTTCCTCCCTTTGTTGAACCGGTTTTGCTCCCCCCACATCATTCTTAATCTCTTAATTTCCACTGATTTGCGCTTGTGTGGCTCGTTTAATACTCTATCTCTCATATTTTGCTTTTCAGTGACTATCTTTGATAAGATAACAGTTATTAGAGAGACCGCATACTTCATTATTGTTAAGTTTGATCTTTCTAATCATATAATAGTTTTATTATCGCTGTATTACACTTGTGTTTTGATAGTGTGAGTTGTGTATATATATATATATATATATATATATATATAAAAGAAAAACCTTTAAAAATCACTCACATTTTTTGTGATAATGTTTATTTCAACTGGCAATTTATCTTTTAAATGTTAGTTATGCATCTTCAGACAAAGAAATCATGAGTTATTTCGAATGGAAATTTTGAAAAATTCTTTTATTTATTAAATGACCCTCACATATATATATATATATATATATATATATATATATATATATATATATATATGTATTTAAGTGTCATTCAGTAGATAACAGTTTTTTTTAAGTAATTCAATCTTTTTTGGCGGACATTTTTCCATAATTCTAAACTCAGGATTGTTTGGATTTGGTTTATAGCTAAAATAATTTTAATCTCCTAAAAGTATTGTTTTGAGGCTAAATCAAAAAGAGTACTCCAGGATTGAACTGTGGTTTGTTATGCTATATTTGCTGGCTGAGAATCCAAACATTTCAAATTTACGGAAGAATAAGTAAGGTGCACAGAAAATCATGTTTTAGTTAAAACAATTTTTAAAAATAGCCTATTCATTAGTTTTTTCATAACGACTTTGAGTGAAAAAGACAGTTCTTGGAGTGGCAAACTAAACTGAATATACTATAAAGAAAAGGTTTTGGCACAGAAGTCAGTAATAAAGGGGATTCTGAGAGTATTCTAGGACACGAAGGGACCCATCGTAATTTCAACTGTAAATAAGGATTCCTATCGCCAACTCTTTAGACAAAATTCTCCTTATTTATTTATTGCATCAATATATATATATATGTATTTACCAACCCCTCTGCACCGGGCAGAGTGTGACACAAGGTCAATTTTTAAGCGAAGTTTAACAGGGTTGATCCTTCTACACTGGTTGCCTAACCAAGGCTGAAGAAACTAGTCTGCCCAAATATTTACGCGTAACGAGAATAAACGGATTCATACCTTTCCAAAGGGTATTAGAACTTTATGAAATGCAATTAACCTCGTCCAGGACTTGAACTCGTGCCACTGTGTCCATTTCTTACGACGATATCTGTGTATCTATGAGTGTATTAAGTCAGGCCTTGGAAAATTGCAGACGGTGTTTGGCAAATACTGCACCTTGGTCAAGTTTGACTTAGAACAATGCACAGCAGCTGCGTTCAAATCCTTATGGTATTTACGTAACCGTGTACCAGGTGTAGCTGGCAATTAATGCATAATATCGTTTCTGTCCTTCATTAGTTAGGCACCGATGTCAAATTGTCTTTGACTACTTATAGACTCTCTTTCATGAAATTTGTCTAATTAATTCGCATTTATTTGCTTACTGATTCATCATGTCAGACATCAAAAGACCCGTTAATAATTGAATGAAGACACCGACACAAATATGTTGAATTGACTTATCAGACGGAACGAACGAATTAATCGTCATTAAAGAACAATTGCTTACTGAACCACCAACTAGATTT
Organism: Sepioteuthis lessoniana; assembly: GCA_963585895.1. Lineage (NCBI taxonomy): Eukaryota > Metazoa > Mollusca > Cephalopoda > Myopsida > Loliginidae > Sepioteuthis > Sepioteuthis lessoniana. The sequence goes on along the minus strand of OY757934.1, from coordinate 54,273,747 downwards.
GCTTTTCTTTAGTTTACTTTCTTCGTAATTGCAATTCAAATTTTCTAGGTTATTTAATGCTGATGCTATTCTTGTAGAAGAACAGCAATGGTACTATTTGATGTGGACCCATATTGTGACTACGAAAAGACAACTCGGAACACGGTATAAGTTTAAAGATATATTGAAGAAACAAGATACAGAGAAAAGTGGTGGCGTAAGCTAGACTTTCTTTTCAGTCGAATATCGGTAGACTAGCCAATCTCCTCGAGAGTACTTGTCTCTCTATTAATATAGAATTTGGAAGAGACCATGAATGGGTTGGTAACGGTCCCATGACACTAACACATAGATGGTGGAGCAAAGGAGTAAACAGTCTTTCTTAAAGCACCAATCTGAAAGTGAATGCAACAGCGTGACTGGAGCTTGAACTCATTCATCATCACATTGCAGTCCAGTACGCCAACCAACACACTACGAGAAATCTCCCCCACTGATGAGGATCTGACATATAGTTTTACACATAATGGAAGAATGATCTGATATCTAAATGAACTCGTAATAACGTTCTAATATTAAAATAAATCCTACGCCACGAGCAGGATGTGTCAACGCCACTTTTTCAAGTAGAGTACAGCTGGTTTGAATTCAGTGTTTTCCTTCCCTTAGAATGATATTCCAACGAACAGTAAAGAGCTCAGTATGTCCTCCTATTCACCTCTAGCTGGACGGGGAGAAGGGATTGATTCATGCTTTTTCACGGGTATTTGCGTGAAGTGTAACCTACACAGTCTCTTCTAGGATTTCAACTCACCTTACCGATTCCATTTTCTGTGACAACAACAGTTACAGTTAATGAAGTAGTCTTATATTTCTTCAAAATTCTGACATAGTTACATAATTCCCTAAACGTTTTATCCACTTTTTTGTATCGTCTCTGAAGAAGGTTTACCCATTTACATTTGATCCACTGACTTGTCGCTGGGGCTTAGAATACATAGACTGCATTCCCTTTCAAAAAGGATGCCTTACTAAAAAGTATCTTAGGTATGACACTAACCTGCATCGGGTGAGGTTCTCCTTCTAGAAATCTGGGGAGTATAGAGTACTTCTTTATTGCAATTACTCCAAAGTTCAATCTAACCAGCAGTGGTTGTATCAATTTGGGTCCCATCTATGGGTAAAGTAGATCTGTTTAAAAGTCATTGGTTTTAGATATGAACACTTGATGCCATATATCTCGGGAGATAACCCGCGGTGCAGTAGCAAAAGTGTTGAACTGCGACAGTAAGCAAGTTCAAACTCCAGTCACGATATGATGTTCACTTCAGGCTAATAAACACTAACGAGGATCATTGAATAAGTTTCCAGACTTTTTTCGTATGGGCACTTTTATTGATGGTACACACATGAAACTCTAGTCACATTCGAAGTAATCCCTCCCTGCTGCAAGGCCTCATAGAAGTTATCTTGTATGAGCGTGTCAATGACCTTCGTCACTGCCTTTTTCATCTTCTCAATTGTCTCCTAGCAACAGTCTCTGAGCTTAGAGAATAACCAAAAGTCACAGGGAGCAAGGTCTGGACTATAGGTAGGCTGAGGAACTGTCTTGATGCCCATCTTGGTCAAATAGTCTGTGACAAGGATGGAGTTGTGTACTGGTGCATTTTCCTGGTGGAAATGTCACTGAGCCGATTTGAAGATTGCTGGCCTCTTCCGACGGAATCGCTTCTTGAACTCCCTTAAAACCTCAACATAGTAACCCTAACCATAACCTTTTGGCCAATCAACTCTCATCATCCCTCACAGACTCCCTGCCTTCCTTGAATCTCTTATGCCACTCAAAAACTGATGCTCGACTCATGCAAGATGCTACAAAAGCAGTTTGAAGCATTCCATACATTTTTGAGGCATTTTTTTCAAGTTTAAAACACAATCTTATTGCATATCGTTCTTCTAAAGTGTCCTCACCTCCAGAGTGCATTATTGAAATTCACCTGCTGTAGCTGTTCATTTGAAGCTGAAATCATAAAAAATGGTCAGTCATCTCATAAGATGTATAGCAATAAGTTACTGAATTTTCAAGAGTCTACGATAATTCTAAATGCCTGTACAAAAAAAAGTCTAGAAACTTATTGAAAGCAACGCGTATCTCCAAACTATGGGTTAAAATTAGCACAACAAAACATTAACACTAGAATGAAGGCTTGGGCGCTAAATAACCCACGAAGGTTGATATACCATTAAATAATGAAACCAAACCAAACCAAAGAAAGTGCGTACGTTTTTTGAATAAGATTGAAATAAAACCTTATAAATGTGTAAACAAATGAATTTTATTTAATAGCGATAGCGACCTGAAACTATCTAATTGTGTATGAATTGGTATGAGAGTGTAATAAGTAGTAAAGTTAGCGACCATAGTCGAGGGTGACCCGAAGGCTCCCTTTTCGATAGCTACTACACCAACGTGTAGGGGAGGGTGCTACTCCTTTCCCTGGATTGCTCCACTTTACCCTTGAACCCTACCTTATAATGCTGAGTGTTAAGCAAGGTGGTATCAAGTACCATTTTTAAAGTCTTTGGTATGACTCGACCTGAGATTGAACCCAGGTCTTCCGGGCCATTGGGGAACACTCTAACCGCTAGGCCAATGTCGAGTCCATTACAGTGTGTGCAAATTATCAGAATGCCTATCTTTTCTTAAATAATCCCGTCTGAGGTAATGGCGATTACGATACCAATTTCTTGAAACTCGATCTTGCCACCCCGCCCTCTCATTCTCTGAAAGTATTTTTCTTTTTTGACTTTCACATCAACTTTCTATATTTAAATCTTCTGATTTGTCACTGTTCTTTCTCTTTTTCCCAATTTTTTTTGCTTTCAAATTTTTTTTCTTTCTTCCAGCTTGTCTTCTTTCTTTCTTTCTTTCTTTCTTTCTTTTTTCTTTCTTTCTTGCTAACGTATTTTCTTTCTTTCTTTCTATTTACATCACCTGAAAGAGTCACCATTGACGATCCATACGAAAACAATCCTGTCAAATATAATTGGGACTTCAAAACCATTTCATAGAAAATCTATCTTTTATTCTCCCCCACCCTCTCTCTCTCTCTTTCTCTATGGCTTTTTCACTTTGTTTCTATTATACGTAAGTAAGAAGGAAAGAAAGAAAAAATAAATGACAGAAGAACAAAGAGAATGAAAGAAAGAGAAAATATAAGAAAAAACATCATGGGAAGACATAAACAGGGCAAAAAATTCTCAGTCAGATGTTCAAAAAAATTTGAAACACACACACACACACACACACACATTGACAGACAGACCGGCAACTTTATATATAAGATTGCTTCTTTGTTCAAATTAATAGGAATTCTCTCAAATAACATCAACATTGATATCGCTAAGTATTTATTGACATTTGTCAGGTAAACAATTTTCCTTGATTTAAAAATTTAGTTCAAAACTGCATCCTGGAAGAGAAGCAAGGAAGACTGATGAACAAGGTAGTTTATACGATAATGACAACGTCTATGTCTATTGCTTGACAATGGCCAGAGAATAATCGAAAGCACTTGGGCCCAGAAGAAAGACAATGGAGATTTCTTACTCTCAATAAATACTTATACACGTTCCCTTATACAGAAATAAAGAAGTTTGAATGAAAGAATAAAATGTTCCCTATCAGTCGTATTCAATAAGACTGATTTGTAAAAATGATTGCAACCCAAATACTCACTTATATCATCATAATCATCATTGTCAAGTCTCATTGACAATACTGAGTTCACTGACTTTTTCTCGACATCCACCCCTATTATCTATTGCTCCTGGCAGGTATTCTAGGCTTCATCTTGTCTTTAGTCTTGGCTGGTCGATCAATACTGGGACAACCATGCGCAAGTGTCCACAAAGGAATGTTGCTTGTGGTTCTTCTTTACTTCTCCAGCAGTGCCTAGCGCATGTCTTTTTCTTCATATTTGAATTGTTTGTCAGATGGGGGGCAAGTAGCCGTTCATTTGGTGTTTGTTAGGTGTGGCTCCCGGAGTTTGCTCCAGACTGCATTCATCATTCTTGTGTATTTTTTTCTCTTTGCATTTTGTTAGCACTCATGTGGTGCATCCATTTAGTGTTATGGACACAACTGCAGCGTTGAACAAATTCTGTGTTATTCTGTTGGATAGACTAGGCTTCCATGTAATCGATAACCTGTCGATAACATTTCACGCCTTCACTTAGCGTATAGTGACATCAGGTTTCGTAGATGAGATATTGCGGCCGAATTATGTGAACTGGTCTACTAATTTTAGAAGGTTGCCATTTAGAGTGGAGATGACTTCCTCTTGTTTAAAAAGTGAACTCTCTTCTATTAGTAGTCATGTAGAGACCAATGCTTCCCACTGCTTGCTCTAGGCTAGACAGTAGGGATTCTGCTTGGGCTGGTGCATTTGCAAGAAGAGCGAAGTCGTCTAAGTAATCAATATCCGTCACAATTTTTTCGGGTTATCTTCTGCTTCTGGACTTTGTAAATGGAAAACCATTTTTACTTATTAGATCCCTTGAGTTTTAAAGGACGTAGTCAAGGCAAAATATAAACAAATATAGTGCTAATGTAAATCATTGGAAGACTCCGGCGACTATATCGAAGAAGCCGGTGTTTCCCGCCGGGTATTGAACCATTACTTTTGAGATTTTGTTAAGCAACATAATTGCGATAACATTTTTGTGGGAAGATCATATGCTAGTAGTGTTGCATATTGACCTTGACGGAGCCTAATGTTCCAGCTGTGTAAACGAAGTGACAGCAGGATGCACCATTATAAACAGGAAGGAGTAAGTAGCACGTGGGTTGAACCATAAAAGCGTCGGTTCGATACTGCTATATGGATGCACTACATGGACGCTAACAAAACGGCTGGAGAAGAAACTAGATGGCAATTACACAAGAATGCTGCGTGCAATCCTGAACAAGTCCTGGCAGCAACACCCCACAAGACACCAACTGTACGGCCACCTGCCCCCTATCACGAAAACTATTCAAGTTAGACGAACCAGACATGCAGGACACTGCTGGAGAAGCAGAGATGAACTCATAAGAGATGTACTCTTATGGATCCCCACACATGGCCGCGCAAAAGCAGGACGACCAGCTCGAACGTACATTCAGCAGCTATGTGAGGATACAGGTTGTTGTCCTGAAGACCTACCTAGGGCGATGAACGATAGGGAGGAGTGGCGAGAGAGGGTCAGGGATATCCGTGCTGCCAGCACGATATGATGATGATGATGATGATGATATACATAGGACCCACAGAGTAACGCTCAGTCTGTCTTGCAGCTAGAAGAGATTCGGTATGTCAAGAAGAGTGCCAGCAAGAAGCCGCGCGCCCTGTTAGAGCAGCGGCCTACAGTGGGCCTCCGATTGAGTATCCCTCTTCCGAGAAGCAGAGGCGCTAAGTAGGGCTCATCATATGAATATGGAAAACAGAAAGGTTATGAAGTGCTGAGCAAAGCTATGAGTATGGCACAGTTTTGGAATTCGGGTAGCCATCTTGTTTCTGGTTGAGCAATACATAATACTCTTTCTCAGTGCATTAAGTTGGTAATCTGTTAATTTGCCATTGTTTATGTGACTTAGTGGCATCTGATTGGATAATCTACTGCTGCTACTAATTGGATAGTCAATAAATATTTACTGACAATTTATAGACGGCTGACACCAGAACCCCACTAAGAAAGACAACATACAGCGTGGTTAAGAAGTAGAAAATGGTCAATATAGAATGACCAAGCATCTAAGTCCTTCAGTCGTCTTCCTCCACTGTCTGTCTCTCTTACACTACGGGCAATTTGACTTCTTTTGAAGAATTAAGAGAGATACATTTTTAATTGTTATCATTCATTCATCAGTCATTACGGTCATATAACTGTAGTATTTGGTCTATTTTCTCTGTGTATGGAATCGAATGCCTTGGAGAAATCTATGAACAGTATATCTACGAAAATATGTTTCCAGCCTTTTTTTTCATGTTGGCACTTTTATTGAGAGTACACACATGAAACTCTAGTCCCATTCGAAGTAATCTACCCCGGCTGCAATGCACTTGTTGTACGGTTCCAATAACTTTTGGAAGGCCCCATGGAAGTCCTCTTGTGTGAGCGTGTCAATGACCTTCGCCACAGCATCTTTCATCTCCTCAATTGTCTCATAAGGACAGCCTCTGAGCTTAGGGAATAACCAAAAGTCACAGGGAGCAAGGTCTGGACTATAGGGAGGCTGAGGAACTATCTTGATGCCCATCTTGGTCAAATATTCTATGACAAGGATGGAGTTGTGGACTGATGCATTGTCCTGGTGGAAATGCCATTGAGCCGATTTGAAGAGTGCTGGCCTCTTCCCTGGGAATCTCTTCCTGAACTCCCTTAAAACCTTAACATAGTAATTCTAACCCTAACCCTTTGGCCAATCAACTCTGGTGTTCTGACTTTCTTATTACTACCACACCTCTCATCATCCCTCACAGACTCTGTGCCACTCAAAAACTGATGCTCTGTTTGTTATATAGTCATCTGCTGATTCATGCAGAAATATACATATATATGCTGGATACATACCGATGCAATAATAATTAAGACGCCCGATGATAACGACACAGGAACAATCGACGCACGCAGGAAAGAAGACGCAGGAAGACTTCTTTATAAAATATTTTACCTCACATCTTTATTTGTAAGTTTCGAAATGGTTGTTCCAAGTTTGCGTGTGAGAGAGAGCTGGAGACCGAACATTACTGAAATATTTTGACCCCAAAGTTATGGCCGTCAGCGTTGTGTCTTTCTCGTTCTTCATGGCTGCTCAACCTGACCCTGGAGTAAACTCTTCTGTGTGCTGGCTTTCCCTACTACACCGCGTCTACCTCCGTCTTCCACTGTACTGCTTGCCCTCCTTCTCGCCTATCTCCCACTGTCCTCAATTCGTCGGCCTTATATTACCTTCAAACTCCCACACAGTAATATAGACACGCCTCAACGCCTGCGCAACCTCTTCCGATTTCCAGCGACCGGGATGTGTCACTTCCTTCCGGTGCACCACCTTGAATGGCATTTTTGGCCGGGTCAAAAGGTCAAAACATAACATATTCATGCATGATGGTCGAAAAGCAGTCTGAAGCATTCCATACATTTCTGTGGCATGTTTTCCAAGTTTAGAACAGAATTATATTGCATATAGTTCTTCTAAAGTGTCAGATTGCATTTTTGAAATTCACCAGTTGTGACAATCAGGCTTTAGTAGGGTGTATTCCAATTCGTGCTGTTGCTGTTCATTTGAATCTGAAAACATAAGAATAGGTTAGTCATCTCATAAGATGAATAGCAATAACATACTGAATTTTCAAGAGTCTACGTCAATTTTAAACGCCTGAGCAAAAATGTCTGGAAACTTATCGTATGCATCACGTTTCTCAAGATTCTTTGCTTTTACACATTTGATTCGACAGATTGTCAGAATTTGTGACATCGTTGAGCGAATTCTACGAAAGCCGTCTTGATTTTTTTCGAGCCTTTTCTCTATTTCAGTTTGGGTACGATTGAGAAGCAGGTCACTATAAACCTTATTAACTCTAGCAGTTTGAGTTATGTCTCCGAAGTTGTTAGTAATTCCGATTTCACCTTTCTTGGCGAAAAGAAGGATGCAACCTTTCGGCAATTTCACTTTTGAGTTATATTTATAATTTTCTTGCCTTCTAAACATCAGGGGGTATTTCATCAATGTTTGCAGATTTTTTATTTTTAATTTGTTCAATACTGCTCCAAGTACCTTCTCTCTAAATTGCCCTAATTTGATGTCTACTTAGCCATTAATGATTTTGGACTGTTTGTCGGCGATTTCAGGAGAGTTTCCGAGTAGATACATGAAATGTTCTTTCCACCACTGAAGTCTTTCCACTAACTTTTAATTAGGTTATCGATGTGATTTCCGCTAACTTCATAAACTGTCTGCCATGGCATTCAGGATTGCCTATCATCAACTGAATTTATAATTTTATCCATTTGCTCTTAAGTGATGTCTTACTGATCTTTTTGTTATAGATTTAGTTCTTTCCGTATTTTCGTAAATTTCTGCACGTTGGTATTTATTGGCTTTCTTTTATTAAAATTGCCTTTTTAAAGTTTTGTAATTTTCTTAAGTACTAGTGATTCCTATGGAAATCTACTTTTGGTTTTTGCGCTTGGTATACCCGTTGCTGCTGCTTTCATAAACAGAGTGACGAAGTTTTCATATTCGTCATTGGGAGTATGTCTTTTAGATAGCTCCAGTTGAGTATCGAATTTGTTTCTTACAGTTACCATATATTTATCGCTTCCATCTCTATTGGTAAGAGAGGATCAGATGTAATGCCTCATATATGATTTGGTAGATATGTAATAATATCGATCAAAAATCCAATACATTGACATTCGAAGTGGTCAGGTTTCGTTTAAAAGAGGACAAGATTTCAAGACAACTTATACGTCCAGACATCGTTATTATATTACAAAAGTTATAATATTCACTCTCAATACTTTTTTCACGGTTCTTGTAATATATATATATATATATATATATATATATATATATATATATATATATATATATATCTAAAAGAGCCAGAAACTAACTACCTGAGTTTCACCTAACGGATCTTCTGGATAATTCTGTCGAGAGAGAGTTGAGGGGTGTCCTCGTGGTGTAATGGTTAAAGCGATGGACTGTGGAATCGTTGTACGCGAGTTCGCACTCTAGTCGCGCTATTACATTCACTTTCGGGCAAATACCCTTGGGAAAGGTATGAACCCCCTTATCCTCCCAGCTATAGGTTAAATAGTACCACTACTGTTCTTCTAGGAGAATAGCTTTGGCATTAAATAACCTACAAAGAGTTGATATGCCATTAAACAAAGAAACCAAACCTAGAGAGAGTTGGCCCAACCGATATTGTCCACCGGATCGAATAAAAAATTATCATAAAAAACTGTCAGTGATTTTTTTTTCATTAGACATTGTGGTACTTGTTGATCATTTTAAAGTAGTGTTAATATTTTTATTTTTTTCAATTTTTATTAATTTTTTCCAGATATCGGTTTGTGATATATTCTTTATTTACTAATTGCATAATAATTTTTTTTCACGCAGCCAGAGTTATAGCAATAGATGTAAAAAAAAAAAAAAAAAAAAAAAAAAAAAAATATATATATATATATATATATTCAGAATAACAAAAAATCTACTTAGGTTTCACTTAACCGGTTCATTAGGATGATGTTAATACTTATATTTCATTTTACTTTGTCTACTGAGTACCCTTACGTTTAGTTTAAGAAAATTCTGTCGGTGTTTCTTTTTCTTCTTTTGACGAGGCTTACATTATTGGTTGATTATTTTCAAGATGTACCTATATTTGTAGTCTTTTCTTTTTTATGAAATTTTTTTTCTCCAGATATCAATTTGAGTAATATTTTTAATTTGGAAATTAGATTATCTGGCATTTTTTCACACCGTCAGAATTATAGAATAGGTATAAAAATTATCAATAATGATAATATATACAAATATATATATATATATATATATAATATTCTTGTGTGTTAATGTGTGAGTGTGTGTGTGTGAAGGTGATCGTGATGTAACGGTTATTGCATGAGGGAGTGGAATCGGCTACTTGCTTTCAAATGATGAAGGAGATTGTTTTCATTTCTTATAGCGTTAATAACTTTTTGGAAAGAATAGATTCAACTATTCCTCTTCAAGAACGGAGTAAAAGTTAGGGCAGCCTGTGCTCTTTGACTTTGGTATAGTAACCGGTCCAAGAAAAGGAAATTGGTATTTAGATCAGTTGTAGATCCTAAGAGGGATGGGCTCTTCTTGGCTTTTCCTGCCTAAGAAACGCTACATATGTAACTCTCTCACGACTTAGCCAAGGACCGGTGAACATATATATATATATATATATATACATGTATATATATACACACACATATATATATATATATACCAACTAACAGCCTTCAAAGAATAGAGAGATAGGGTAATACATGGATATGTGGATCGGGGAGGTGCCCGTGGTGTAATGGTTATCGTCGCAGGAATTTGACACGGCGACACGAGTTCAAATCCTGGACTGGTTGCATTTCACATAGCACTAATACTCTTGGGAAAGGTATGAATCCAACTATTCTCCCTCCAGCTATGGGTAAATAGTAGGACAGACTAGGTTCTTCAGCCTTGGTGAGGCAACTAGTCTAGGAGAAGGAAAACTCTGAATTCAAACCTGTTAAACTCCGCTTAAAAAATTGACCTTGTGTCATATCCTGCCCGAGCGGAGGGGTTGGGTAAATATGATATGTGGATCGTTATAAATTTTAATTTAGCAGGAGGCTAGATCTAAGAAAAACTCAGCGAAAATATAAGCTACCGAAAAATATGTACGAGCCTCCACCAAGCAAGGCGTCCATATCGATTTAGAGATATGTTTTAATCCAGATATGAAAATAGACGGACAGAAGTAGAAAGATAGATATAGATGCAATTATATATAATTATCAATAGATCTCTAAAACTGTTCTCAAATTATAAAGATATACGTCAGGGTAGACATGAAAAAAATACAGCAAAACGATGTGAAAGAGAAAGGGAAGAAAAGTTTCAAATTGAGTCCTGATTTATAGAAAACTGTCATTCAACTAGGACAGATTGGTTTAAGTGGTTAAGATAGAATTTCTTTCAATAAGTTCGATAGTTTCTCTCCACATTAGGAAAAAACTATCTGAAAAGAATTCAGTAAAAGTTTTAATGTTGAGAATAGCGAGAAAAACGCTACAACTTTGATGAGACTTTCTATGAACCTAGGTTAAAATGTTAAGGTTTAAGATAATATATAATCAATCAAGATTCTTTACTATTGTTAAATCGGACTCGGAAGTGATGGCAGTAAAGAGATACATACACGCACTCTTCACTTCTCTAGAATTTTTTATTTGTTTATGCTCGTAACCAAAGGATCATTGATGAATAAAAGTTGAGCTTAAATATCAAGTATTCCTTTTGAATGCACATAATTTACAAACTGGGGGTATGGTTTCAATTATTCTAATCTAATAAAAATTATTTGCAAAAAGTCACTTGGTTACAAGTATTCGTATCTAATACAAATAATTAGCGCACAGTTGTATGGTTTCATGTATTTCTAATACTTGTAATTTATACATGATTATAGGCTTCCAAGTACATATTTCAATTTAATAATAATCATTTGTAATCACACAGTTATATAGGTTCATGTAATTAATAATAATCTTTATTAAATAATTTTGGCTTCAACAAACAATTATTAATATAAATAGATTACTGCTGTAGTGCACCCAATATTGTGAATAATTTTCTTATCTTTTCTTTCTATCTATCTATCTATCTATCTATCTATTTCATATACCTTAGTTGGAATATCTCTTCTACCGAAAGTGATGTTAACAGATGTAAAGGTAAAGAAGGAACTAGAGGCGGCTGTGTTGCGTAATGGCTGACATACTGGATTGCATCCCCGAAGAAAGCGAGTTCGAACTCTTCACGCCATTACATTCACTTTCATTTAAGAAAGGTATAAAACCCTGTATTTCCCCTGTCTTATGTTAAATTGTATCACCAGTGTTCTTCCACAAAGATTGTTTTGGTATTAAATGACCCACGAATGTTGAAACATCAAATAAAGGAATCAAACCAAAACATGGACAATTGGAAATCTAATCTTCCTGATAAAACAAAATAGAAATTGTCCTAAGATGATACTCTTTACCAACCCCTCCGCTCGGGCAGGATATGAGACAAGGTCAGTTTTCAAGCGGAGTTTAACAGGTTTGAATTCAGAGTTTTCCTTGTCTTAGACTAGTTGCCTTACCAAGGCTGAAGAACCTAGTCTGTCCTACTATTTACCCATAGCTGGAGGGAGAATAATTGGATTCATACCTTCCCAAAGGGTATTAGTGCTATGTGAAATGCAATCAGTCTCGTCCGGGATTTGAACTTGTGTCGCCGTGTCCATTTCCTACGACGATAACGACTACACCACGGGCACCTCCAATTGTCCTAAGATGATACCGTGTCAGTTTTACTGTATAGCTATACCACTTCGACACTAACGAAAAGATAACTTAGACTAACTCAAGAATGCTGAGATCAGTTTTGAATGAATCCAAGAAGCATTATCACACAAAACAGCAGTTGCACGGTCATTAACTTCCCACAAAAAAAACAACCCAAGTAAGACGAAAAAACATATTGGGCTCTAAGGGAGAAGTAATGATAAACTTAAAAGTGACGATCTTCTATGGACTCCTACCAATGGGCACAACAGGCTTGGATGACCAGCAAGAACCTATATTTATCAGTTTGGCGTTGACATTAAATGCCGTCTAGAGGACTTGTCAAGAGCGATAGTCTGTTGATATGGAGAGAGAGAGAGAGAGAGAGTGAGAGAGAGAGAGACGTGGTCGACCTGCTATGAAGATTATATATATAACTACTTTACCTTAATAGATAAATGCCACTATTAGGTTATTATTCAACCATCTTGCTTCACTACTATTTTCTTTTCCTGAACTTGCAATTCCCGCTCCTGAGTTCATAATTTATATTCCTGAGCTCATATCTAAGACTTAGCTGCTGACTTCGAAGACATGAGGAAAATACAATAAACGTGGCTTGAATTTTGTATGAGGTTAATGGAATCCACCTATAAAATATTATTTTAAGAATTTTCGTATGTCTTCGAAATCCAGAATTTGATTTGACCAATTTACCACAAACAACATCCCTATGTAGGCGAGGTCGTGACGAAATGAAAGTTTTCTGAGTTCGTCTGTTATATAACTTGACTTGATAACATATCCAGTTTTTGAAAACATATGTCGATGGCTGAATTTGCATTTCAAATTTTTAAAACACCCCGGTAGGTTCACAGATGAATCACATTTACGTAAAGTACCCTTCAGTTTTGCTGGTTATATTCTCCACTTTTCGGTCTCAATATGACCACACACACACACACACACATATATATATGTATATATTTATATATATGTATGTATATAATGTTTACATACATATTTTTATATATTTGAAGAAGTTAGCTTCTCTTATGGAGTGGCTATCTGGAATAAATTTATTATAGCCAAATGACAGTCGTTGAGTTTTCCAATTTTATAATATATATATATATATATATATATATATATATATATATATATATATATATATATATATTAATTTTCAAGTGAATTTATATATTTATACACGGTTAAATTGCATCTCTTTGAGCAGTGCCAAATATGGAGACATTCTAATTCAATGTCTGGATATCTTTTATGAGAACGTTTTTAGCGAAACAAAAATTTCTGCAAATGCAGAATCGTCCATACTCACTAGAACAATAAACGAGGTTTTTTTTTTATTGATTGAGGACATACATGTATGACTATCATTTCCTTTCTCTCTGTCTCTCACTCTCTCTTTATATATATATATATATATATATATATATATATCGAGGATCATTAAATAAGTTTCCGGACTTTTCTCGTGTGGGCACTTTTTTTGATAGTACACCCATGAAACTCAAGTCCCCTTCGAAGTAATCTCCTCCGATTGCAATTCACTTTTGTACTGTTCCAACAATTTCTGGAAGGCCCCATAGAAGTCCTCTTGTGTGAGCGTGTCAATGACCATCGTCACAGCCTCTTTCATCTCCTCAGTTGTCTCATAACGACAGCCTCTGAGCTTAGGGAATAAACAAAATCATAGGGAGCAAGGTCTGGACTATAGGGAGAATAAAGAAATGTCCAGAGACCCATCCTGGTCAAATAGTCTGTGACAAGGATAGAGTTGTGGACTGTTGCATTGCCGATTTGAAGAGTGCTGGCCTCTTCCGATGGAATCTCTCCCTGAACTTCTTTAAAACCTCAACATAGTACCTCTTGTTGAATGTCTGTCCAGTGGGAACCCAGTGCATATAGATCATGCCAGTGCTGTCAAAAAAAGGGATCATCAAAAGTTTGTGGGTAGATTTGCACTGTCTGGCCTTCTTGGGTCTGAGAGAGCCAGCATGCTTCCACTGGGAACTCTGTCTCTTGGTCTCTGGGTCGTAGCAGTAGATACAGCCTTCATCGCATGGCATTTTTTCCAAGTTTAAAACAATTTTATAGCATATCGTTCTTCTAAAGTTCAGCAGCTGTGACAATCAGCATTTAGTAGGGTGTATTCCAATTCCTGCTGTAGCTGTTCCTTTGAACCTGAAATCATGAGAATTGGTCCGTCATCTTATAAGATGTATAGCAATAACATATTGGATTTTCAAGAGTCTACGAGAATTTTAAATGCCTGTACAAAAAAAGCCTGGAAACTTATTGAATGCACCACACACACACACACACACACACACACACACATATATATATATATATATATATATACCCTATTGGCTGGGGCTGTAGAATATGCCGATAGCTCTTCTGCAGAAAAGTAGGACCCTGCAATAAATTCCACTGTTAGCCGTGGATGGCGGCTCGTAATGCTTACGGACTGGATCCTGATGGTACAGCAATCTTGAACCAGGGAAATAAACTAGTCAAGTGACCTGTAACATTTTTCTTTGTCCCTTATTAAGTTTGACGGGCGTTCTGAGAGGCTCGATTCGATCAGTCGGTTTGTCCTGTAATACCCTAACACCTATATTTTTCTTCTATTCAAATTGATCTTGTGGCAAACAAGTACCCAACAATAATTTGTTTTAAAGGTGTGAGAATGGGGTTGCTGAGTTTCAACTGTACTAAAATTGCAATATTTAAAACCATTTAAACTGTGTGAAAACAAATAATTAATATTAAATAGTGATTAATAGTGTCAGATAATAATACTGGAATCTGTGTCCTAATTATGACAGTAAACTACATCTGATTGTGAGGCTCTAGTCCTGGAGTTTACCATTACTTTGTGGTCAACTCTTACGCGAAGAGGTAGTACCTGTTATGGTCCCGTTTATATGTAAAGTAGAAATGTCATTATCATCATTTACTATTTGAAACTATACAGATGTATGCAAATTGTTTGTATTAGATAGGAATACTTGATAAATGGAATTACTAATGTTAAATAACAATACATGAAACCATTTAACTGCGTACAGACTAATGATTAATATTTGATAGAATTATTCGTTTTAGATAGCAAAATTGAAACAATTTAGCATAATCTGTCGAGAGCAGATCATACTTTATCTATGTGTGTGTTGATATCACTTTCAGTAGATGATATGTTGCTGCCGAGGTGAAAAAAATGCTGTACTTATTTTAGGGGCTTGTTTGATTTTACATATTTTCTGTATGTGTATATTTGCTAGCAGAATTATATATATATATATATATATATATATATATATATATATATATATATATGTGTGTGTGTGTGTGTGTGTCTAACATGTAATTAAAGCAAAGTTGGTGACCGTTGTCGAGGGTGACCAGAAGGCTCCCTTTTCAATTACATCAACACCGAGGTGTAGGAGAGGGTGCTGCTCCTTTACCTGGATAGCTCCAATTTACTCTTGATACGTACCCTTTTTTTGCTGAGTGTTAAGCAAGGAGGTATCAAGTACCATTTTTAAAGTCTTTGATATGACGCGACCTGGGATTGTACCCAGGTCTCCCGGACTATTGGTGAACACTCTACCCACTAGGCCAATGAGGTGGTATCTAATAAGTATATATACAGAAAATATCCCACAAGAGAGTATAATGATGAAATGTTTGACTGTGATATCGTAGTGGTAATTTACGAAGCTCTTTGCTTCGATGTAGCACAAGGCCAAATGAATGGGACTCCCAATGAGACTCGAACTCAAACTGTGATATCGTAGAGAGAGAGTTCGATCTCCAGTCACGCTATTACATTCATTTTTGTACCAACACCATTGCGAAAGACATAAACCTCCTCATCACTCCTGCTATGGGTTAAATAGTACCACTACTCAATAGTATTGAATAAACTACGAAGGTTGATATGCCATTAAACAAAGAAACCAATATACATAACTGAGTTTATGCGTTTTAAACAAGATAGAGCCAGCTCTACAATAAACAACAGGCCTCTAAAATAAGTTGAGCATTTCATATATCTCGGCTGCAATATATCATCTACTGAAATGTCAACATACACGAAGAAAAGGTATGGACTACTATCGACAGATTATCGACCATCTAGAAATCTGATTTATCTTATTGAATAAAACGGGAAATTTTTCCATGTCGCAGACGTGTGAGAACTCTTGTATTGTTGAACCAGCAGGACTTTAACAAACTCCTTTGAGAAAGAGGTAGATGGGAAGTGATGCGTATCGTTTTGAACTATTTCCTGGAAGCATCACCCTACAAAACTGCAGTAGTAGGGCCAGTTGCCTCTCGTTTCACAAGCTATCCAAATAAGACAAGCAAGACGCTTTAGGCACAAGTGAAGACTTAAAGACGAACTCATAAGTAAAGTTCTACATTGATCACTCATAAATAAGCATATTAGTAACGGCCGAACAGCAAAAACAGTTCTTTAGAGACACTGTATACCATTTGGAGGACCTGCCTAGAGCAATGAAAGATAGAGACGGATGGCAAGAGAAGGCCAATGGAAACCGTGCTATCAGATCAAGTTTTTGATCTCACTTTCTCTCACTCTCTCTCTATATGTATATATGTGTGTGCATGTGTGTGTGTGTGTGTGTGTGTGTGCGTGTGTTTGCGCACATTCTTGTGATCTTGTAATATTTACATATTGTAATATTTCATTATTTCTTACGAGCTTTTCAGACAAGAGTTGATTGGTGATCTTTCACTGAAGTCTGAGAGTCAGCAAGTTTCCTCCGATTCCCATGATTTATTTCGGTATTAAGACCGATCTCAACAACGCTTTCATTTGGATAGTCTGTATTTCCTAATCTTCTAGCCTCTATTCAAAGCCTTTGAGGACCGTTTCGGCTGTGTCAATTACAGTTGCTACATCGTCATCCTCATATTTCATAGCTTTTTAGTTCTCTAGCATGAGCAAAGCTATCTTTAACGCTGTTGAGTCCTCCTTTTCTTGATACTTATAGTCTTTCGATGTCATCTCTTGGATGTAAGGCATTATGCATTGTCATTAGCTTTCTTATTCTCTTGTTCATTTGTTAAAGGTCTTCCCTTGTTCGTTTCAAGAACTGCCCCGAGTATCTTTACAAGGCGAACAACCCAGGTGTTTTTTTTTCCTTTGACGAGATTCCCACTGCAAGGTTTGGTTTCGAGACGTTTTCTTGTCCGTCTGAGATATACTTTCTTAATTTTGATTTTATTTTTATTTCTTTATTTGTGGCCGCTTCCAATATTCCCAAGTACTTGTAAGTTTCCTTTTCTCCCATCAATCTGATTTTTTCTTGATTTAGCGGTTACATTCCTTTTTCTGCTTCTTTTAATAATAATAATAATAATAATAATAATAAAGGCGAGACACGACTGGGTCGGAAAGGTGATCCACTGGGAAATGTGCAAGAAATTTAAATTTGACCATACAAACAATTGGTATATGCACAACCTAGCACCTTTCCTAGAAAATGCCACGCATAAACTTCTATGGGACTTTAAAATACAAACGGATCACCGAATCCCGGCCAGGAGACCAGACCTTATAATGAACAACAAAAAAAGAGAATTTGCAAGATTGTCGACTTTGCTGTCCCGGCGGACCACAAATAAATTTGAAGGAAAGTGAAAAGAAGGATAAATTCCTCGACCTTGATAGAGAATTGAAAAAGCTGTGGAACATGAAAGTAACGAATGTACCTTTTGTGATTGGTGCTTTAGGCACTATAACTGAAGGATTATTAAAAGGTCTGGAGGACTTGGAAGTTGGAGGATGGGTAGAGACTATCCAAACGACAGCATTGCTGAGAACAGCCATAATCCTGAGACGAGTCCTTGAGACTTGAGACTTGCTGTCACTCACTCCAGTGAAAAACCATCAGCTAACGCTGATGTGAAAAATTCTATTTTGTAAAAATAATAAAAAAAAAAAACAAATCCCTAGGTTGTCCCCCGCTTTAGACAATCGGCATCATTCTTAAAGGGGACCAGAGAACTTCAACAAATGGACCAGAGAAGAAGAAAATTTATGATGAAGTTTATGCCCTTACACCCTAGTAACAAAACAGACTGTCTTTATTTGTCAAAAAAAGGAGGAAAATGACTTACCAGCATTGAAGATAGCGTTGATGCTTCGATACAATGAATCAAAGATTACATAAACAAGCGCTGAAGAAGACTGATTACAGCCATCAGAAACCATACAGTCGTTAGTAACATCAACAGAACAGAAATAACCAGAAAACAAAAATCGGAAGGAAAACAACTGTTTGGACACTTCAAACGACAAATCAAACAAAATCTCTCTCGAGAAAACTTGGACACGATTAAAAAAGAGAAATCTTTTGAGAGAAACTGAGTCTCTTTTGATAGCAGCACAGAACAACGCCACGAGGACCAACTTTATGAAGGCAATAATAGATAAGACGCAACGAAATTAGTTAATGTAAGATATGTGGTGATAGAGATAAAACGATCATTCACATAATAAGCGAATGAAGCAAATTAGGCCAAAAAGAGTATAAGAGTAGACACGACTGGGTGGGGAAGGTGATTCACTGCGAAACGTGCAAGAAATTTAAATATGACCATGAAAACTAGTGTTATAAGCACAATCTGGAATCCGTCCCGGAGAACGAGATGCAAAAACTTCTCTGGGATTTTGCGATACAAACAGATCACCTAATCTCAGGCAGACGACCAAACATAGTGATTGTCAACAAAAATCTGAAAGCTACATGGAGCTTGCTAGGGAACTGGAAAAACTATGGAACATAAAAGTGACGTTGATACCAATTGTAATCAGTGCGCTCAGTACAGTCACTAAAAGTTTGGTAGAGAGAGTAGAAGAATTGGAAACAAGAATTTGAGCGGAGACTATCCAAATGACTGCACTGTTAAGGTGGCCAGAATACTGAGAAGAATCCTAGAGACTTGAGGAGACTTGCTATCACTCAAACTCCAGTGAAATACCATCAGCTGATGCTGGAGTGAAAAACTTGAAAAGGAGTAAAATAATAATGGAATTCGACATTAAAACTAAAACCTAAAATATAGAATTTGAAGTCTAGTGACTAATGCTTGAAATTGTCGGAACGAATAATTTTATCTATCTATCTATCTATTTTCTAATAGGCAAAAAGCCGTTCGGTTGATTATCAGTCATAGAGACAAAATACAATCACTGAAAACACTCTTACGGACAGATGGTGATTTCCTCATCTGACTAAATTTATTACTAGCCTGATTAAATAAGGAGAATTTTGAATGATTATTGTTTCAACGAAAAACAAAATGGCAAAAAGTTTTGAAGAAGACAATTTTGAAAATTTTAAGTCTAGTGGCTTTGATGATCAAATTAATGAAAAACGAATTACTTGTGGCATCCATTAAACTCAATAATAAATATTTCATTGATGTTCTTTTTATGTGATTTGAAATCTATCTATCTATCTATCTCAGTCTACTCACATCTATCTATCTATCTATCTATCTATCTATCTATCTATCTCAGTCTGTTCACATGTATGTATGTATGTATGCATGAATCTATCTATCTATCTATCTATCTATTACATGTATACTTATTTCAATAATATATATGAAATGTATATGAAATAATACAAGCCTAAATTACAAATTTGAAATCATTTGCCGATCTATTCTTTTTAAAACACTTATATTTTTGTGTGTGTATTCGTGTGTGCGTTTGTATTTCTTTATGTGTGTGATGATGCGTATCTATCTATCTATCTATCTATCTATATATATATATATAAATATATATATATATTATATATATCATATTTACCCAACCCCTCCGCTCGGGCAGGATATGACACAAGGTCAATTTAAAGTGGAGTTTAACAAGTCTGAATTCTTCTCCTAGACTAGTTGCCTCAGCAAGGCTGAAGAACACAGTCTGTCCTACTATTTCCCAAGAGCTGGAGGGATAATAATTGGATTCATACCTTACCCAAGGGTATTAGTGCTATGTGAAATGCAATCAATCTCGTCCAGGATTTGAACTCGTGTCGTTGTATCCATTTCCTACGACGATTACCATTGCACCACGGGCACCTCCTATATATATATATATATTATATATATATATTATAATATATATATATATATATATATATATATATATATATATATATATATATATATATATATATATATATATATATATATATATATATATATATATATATATATATATATATATATATATACTATATTATATATATATATATATATAATATATAATATATATATATATATATATATATATATATATATATATATATATATATATATATATATATATATATATATATATATATATATATATATATATATATATATATATATATATATATATATTATATATATATATATATATATATATATATATATATATATATATATATATATATATATATATATAATATATATATATATAGTACAATTAAATGGTGACTCAAACACGGTTAAGCCGTAATAAAAAAAATTATTTCGGCGGAGAATATTGTTGGTATATTCTCCGTCTCGTCAGATGACTCTTTTTACATGCTCTGTATTGTCCAGAGATGCGAATGAGGAGTTACAGTTCGTATTCAGAAGATAAATAGGAAAATTAAAGAAATTAAAAAATAAATTAAAAATCAGAAAACAAAGATAATGATAAAAAATAAAAATAAAAAACATAGAAATAAAAGACATAAAGTGGAACTCAAATTACAAAGCTACAATAGCCATACATTGAGCACTCTCATAGATTTATATGATTATCCTCATATATTTTATGTAAAAAATAATCCACACCTACTGTCCCCTAACACTAACTGGATAATTTATACATACATACATACATATATATATATATATATATATATATATATATATATATATATATATATAAGAATTTATGTATATAATTGTGTGTTATTATGCGAGCATATGAGTGTGTATGTCTTTGACTTACATATTTCGATATATATGTTTATATCTTCAGATTTCTCCCCGCATTTACTATTATGTTTGTTTTTCTACGCGTCTTAGTGGCATTCTACATTTCTCTCCCTCTTTCCTCTCTGTCTCTCTCACTTTATATATATATATATATATATATATATATATATATATATATATATATATATATCTTAGAGTAGTTGTGACTTTATACCTAAAATATGTATTTGTAATCAATTTATTCCGATCCTTAGAATTCTGTATGTCTTTTTATCTATCTATCTATCTATCTATCTATCTATCTATCTATCTATCTATCCAACCCCCTTCTCCTCACCCTCCTTCCTCTCCTTCTCTGTCTTTCACTTTCTCTTTTTCCTGTTTCTCTTTCACTGTCTTTTTAGATAACGTTTACTTGCAAATGCTTTAGTCTACAAGAAAGTATTTTCTTTTATATCGAAACAGAATTTAAATCTAAAAACACCTGCCTTTTCTCTTTATAATATATACATGCTGTATTATTATTATTATTATTATTATTATTATATTATTATTATTATTATTATTTTACTTTTTTGGGAGTTTTTCCAGCAGAGTTAGCTTATGGTTTTCCACTGGAGTCTGAGTAACAGCAAATTTCCTCAAGTCTCTACGACTCTTTTCAGTATTTTGGCCAATCTCACCGATGCTGTAATTTGGTTGGTTTCGATTCATTCTCTTCTTTTCTAGTCCTTAAGTCCCTGAACCGATACCTTTGGTGATTGCATTGATAGCGCCAATTACAATTGCCATCACCGACATCTTCATGTTAAAGTATTTCAGTTCTCTAGCATGGTTCAAGTATTATCTCTCTTTCGCTTTCTTCTTTTTTACCCCGTGGTTAGCCAAATGGTAAAGTCCGCTAATGGGCAGGTTCTCTTTTTTTTTGTTTACTATCACAAGGTCTGATCGTCTGGCTGAGATTAGATGATCCGTTTGTATCTCAAAATCTCCAAGAAAGTTAGGCGTCCCATTCTTTAGCTCAGATTTTAGTTTGTGCATATACCATTTGTTTAGTGAAGTAAAACTTTAACCTGTTGTACTCTTTCTAGTGGATCATATTTCCCACTTAGCCGTGTCTTGTTTTGTACTCCTTTTGTGTTAGTTTACTGTATTTTTTCATTAAATGATTAACTGTTTCATCTCTGTCTCAACATAACTTTCACTTGCCATTCTGTAATGTATAATCAATTTTCACTTTAATATACTTGGTTCTTATGGCATAATTTTTTGTTGCTATATAGCAAGCGATAATAAGACTCTTTAAACACACACACACACACACACACACACACACACACACACACACACATATATATATATATATATATATATATATATATAGTATTATTCGGTCTAGTTAAACCAGAGTTGGGAGTAATTTCTTCAGGACAAGAAAATCATTCAAGAGCTGAACGTTTAAATTTTCCTGGTAGAGAGCAATACTTTCTTTAAAGAAAAAAACCAAAGACCGGTTACTTTTGGATTATAAATTTATTTCCATCCTGTTTTGCGTTTCTGATGTAAACCAAAAACACGAAGAAAAATATAACAGGACTTCTTCAGATCTTCAGATGACTTTTTATTTTATCCATAAGATCTGAAGAAGTCCTGTTATATTTTTCTTCGTGTTTTTGGTTTACATCAGAAACACATAACAAGATGGAAATAAATTCATAATCCTAAAATAACCGGTCTTTGTTTTTTTCTTTAAAGAAAGTATATATATATATATATATGTGTGTGTGTGTGTGTATGGAAGAAAATAATGGATTGTAATCCGACAATTTGTAAAGAAAAATCGATAACAAGGTAATCCAAGTAGAAGGACAGATTTATTGAGAAACGATGTCGACACTATAGCGTTTCGGTTCTACTGAACCATCATCAGAACTATAGGGGATTATATTAGTTTTATATATATATATATATATATATATATATATATATATATATATATATATATGAGAGGAATGTAGTTTTTATTCGATTTCTGTACATTCATATTTTTGATTTCCAAGTTTCAATTATTTTCGAGTTTATTAATTTATAAACATTCGATTTACAAAGAAATTAATATGAATTTTTACAATTATACTTGGAGTACATTAATTAGTGGACAATAATTTAAATAGTTGTAGTATATAATCATTATTTATCCATGAATAAATATCTTCAATACTGTTTATTAACTTTTTAGTTAAGTTTACTAATAGATGTGACTCGATATTGAACTTATTGACCACCGGTGGTGGCCTTTACGCTTACATGGATATCTAATAAAAATCAAACAGAAATTCTCTCAGTATATTGTCAGATCAGAACTAGTTTATGGTTTCACCAGTTGGATTTTACCAAAAAATTTGGAGAAAAAGCTTACTGGGAACGATATAAAGATGCTGCTGTTTTAAACAGATCTTGTAGGCTGCTCTCAAAAAAAAAAGAGCATTTGTGCGGCCACTTACCTCCCATCTCGCAAAACATCAAAATAAGACGAGCAAGACATTCTGAACACTGGTGGAGAAGTAAACACAAACTTATGAGCAAGTTCCCCCATGGACTCCTAGACACGAACACACTAGAGTTGGATGCAGACACTGTGTGCCGTTCAGATGACTTAGGAAGAGTGATGACTGATAGAGAGAGAGAGAGAGAGAGAGAGAGATAGAAAGATAGATTTCTTTGTTTCCTTTGTTGTTAAATGGCATATCAACCTCCGGGGGTTATTTAATGCCAAAACCATCCTTCTAAAAGAACAATCCTGTTAGTATTTAACCCATAGCTTGGAGGATAAGGTGGTTCACATCTTTCCTAAGAAAATTTGTCCGAAATTGAATGTAATAGTGTGACTGGAGTTCGAACTCACTCACTACAATTTTGCAGTCCAGTTCTTTAACTATTACACCATGAGAACACCTCTCCGACTGAGAGAGAGAGAGAGAGAGAGAGAGAGAGAGAGAGAATCAATCAAAGGAATCCATGCTGTAGACACGCCTTGATGATAATGATGATGACGATAACAATAATTTTATTAACTATTCACTTTGCTCGAGATAATTCCCTATTCGAAAGCTGATTTGAATTCAGAATTTTCTTTCTCGCACTCTGGTTGCCTAAGTCAGCTCTCATATTTACCCACAGCTGGTGGGAGAACAGATTGATTCATGCGTTTCCGAAAGCATTAACAATAATTAAAACGCAAATAGTCTTGTCCAGGTTTCGATCTCGGAACACCGATTCCTTTTCCTTCGATGATAACCGTTACGCTGAGTTCACCTCCTGATAATTGTTACTGCTCAGTAAATGTTTATTTTGGTTGTCCGATAATTCCTTATTCGGAAGGTAATAAGCCTAAATGAAGTAAACAAACATTGATCAAATCATTGGAAAGAACTGTCGGGATAAACACATTGTTAGCATTCGGAGGAAATCTGAGGCTTTTAAGAAACGAAGCAGCCGCTTAGCCAGCAACTAGTATTCCTCAGAGAGTTCTGATCAAATCAAGAGTTACTTAATTGAATAAAGAGACGATCTCTTTATACTGTATGATTTCCAGTCGCCACCGGTTGTTTCAGAGACTGAAAACATGTCCGACAATTTGGAATACAGCTAGCTCATCTCTGCTACAAAGAATAGCAAACACTTTCTTCTAAATTTTGTCTGCCTTTCTGAGAAGAGGAATTATTATTATTATTATTATTATTATTATTATTATTATTATTATTATTATTATTCCCTGATGAATTTGTATGAGTGGCCTCATCTTGGTTTTCATTGCGTTTCAGCCGTCTAAACACTGCCCTTTTCAGATGTCTGTAAACTTCTGGTTTCGTTTGTTTTCTATGTTTAATGACACATCAACCTTCGTGGGTTACTTATCGTCTAAGTCATTCTTGTTCAAGTGGTACTATCTAACCTATAGTCGGAGGGATAAGTTGGGGTCCATTCCTTTCTTTTGATTATTACCTCGAAAGTGAACGTTATAGCGTGATTAGATTTCGAACTCGCTTATTACGATATCGAATTCCGTTCTGATTGATTGATTTACCATTAGCAAAGCAATTTAACATCAGTCATTTGTTTGCACATTGTTAAATAGTGACTCATGATTTGTAAATAGATAGTTTGTTTGGGATTTTATTCTTAAATGAGTGAGAACTAATTTATTTGCACTCAGTTAAATGGTTTCAAGTTCTGCATTCTTACACAAATAATTATATTTAATATCATCATTTGCTTGCAAAAAGTGATACAGTTACAATTATTACTAACATATAGACTTATGTGCTTACAGTTACATTTGTAGGTTATTTAATGCCAAATCCATTTCATACAAATAAACAGTTTTCTTTCAAACAATTCAGTTTTGCATTAGTACACAGTTTAATTATCCAAAACATTTCTATTTCAAGCTATTCAGTTTAGTCAAACAGTTCTATTCCAAACAAATCTGGTTCTACGACTCCGAGCCAGAGATGACCAGGGAGCGACGGCAATGAAGAAATACTCCAAATTCCCCAAAGCTTCAGCATTACTGAAGCCTCACCATCAAAATGTTTAGTGTCATATGCAGGACCTTCGTTTGGGAGGTTTTACCCGTCTGCAAAGAAGCGGTGTATTCTACAGCCCCGGCCAACTGGACAGGTGGTACCAATATAACGTGGGTGTACTTATATGATTTAGATTTCATAGTTACAGACAATGAATGTTAAGTAGCCTCAGGCGTCAAAGAAAATTCAGCTGCGTTGTCAGCGCCGCGAACTAATGTATCTTGGATAGTGGACGATTGTGTCGGTGATGTGGTACTGGAGATTGAAATACAAAATACAACTTGGCTATTAATCTCTGCAACTTTTGCTGTTTTATTTCATCCGTTGAAGTCACAGGGTCCGTGCCATTCAAGACTTAATCTCTTCCTGTCTCTCTTGCTGCGGCGTCGTCAAAGATTCATTCACTATTTGTTTCTCTGAAAAAGCAAGCTGGTTTAGGATTTCTTTCCGGATGAAAAGACACTTGCACGTCACCTTAAACTGACATATAGGCAAGGAATCTTAATCCGTTGCTATCATTATTGTTTAGTCGTGGATAACCAGTCAAAGTGCAATTGACGAGAGAGAGAGAGAGATAGAGAGAGAGAGAGAGAGAGAGAGAGAGAGAGAGAGAATTAGATCTTACTTAGAGAAGTTCCTTCTGCTTTGAGGCCACACGCCCTCAGTCGACTTCCGTCAAGTAAATTCTATGACGGCCAGTAACTCTGTACTTGACGGGTTACCAACCCTCTGTCTACATCGAGACATGATTCTGTATATATATATATATACATATATATATTGTCATCCACAGACAGATTATTTCGTTGCATCACAACTCTTCAGTGTGGCTAGACACGTAGGACACTTGATGCTGGGATCGAAACCCGCTCAACTTTACGTTAAACTTATTATCAGACAGCTCGACCAACAAGCTTGCCACGTCAGCTAGGGAATTATAAGATATTAAGTAGTAGCGTTCATTTGTTTACATTTTATACCTTACAGGATACTAGAGTGCTCAATTCGTTTGAAGATGCAAACAAAGTGATCAAAATACATTAATCACCCTCTCTTCTTTCCTCTTCTTTGGATTTCACATTTCCAACAACCCTATTCCAAATTTGATATCAACTGCATTTTCTTTTGATATCAAGTATATTATTTCAAAGTTCTGATTATTAAAAAAATTCCTTCACTTTGATTTAACCTGACCGTCTAACGTGAACGATCAATGACTGATTTTGACTGATGGTCACCAGTTGTTTGGGATTTTAGTCATTTTCTAAAGTTATGTTTGGGCTGACCTGTGATTTCACTCATTTATTTATTCATCTATTTCTTTGTTGACACTCCCTTTGATTCCTTCGAGTCATTCTTTTATGCCGTTCATCATCAAAACCAATCTGAAACTAAGCAGAACCACCACACTGACATAATGTGACAGTAACTGGCCTTGGAGAATTAATGGTTAGCAATTTGCTCGTAACTTCGTGATATTTACCTTTCTTTGCTGCCATTGACTGGTTCGACACATAATTTTTGGTGATGCAAACTGAATACTAAGAATGCTTTAATTCATCATTTTTTTAAATTCATCCTTTCTCAGCAATGAAAGTCAAAAGAACTCTCATTGCAAACTATTTAAAATCTGTAGGAGGCACTAGTAGTGTAACGGTTATCACAGCAGGAAATGGATGGAACCCAAGTTCAAATCCTGGATGAAGTTGTTTGCACTTCCCTTCACATCAATGTCTCTGGAAAAGGCATGAAACTTTCTTTTCTAACCCCCAAGTAGGAGAAAATAGTGCTGACTAGGCTGTTTAGTTTTGATTAGCCAACCAGGACAAAAAGAAGAATACTTTATATAAAATACAAATGCATATTTTTTGTTACATTGCAAGAATTAATATTTTAAACACTTTTGAACGGTATAGACACATGCTTCCGTTGAATATAGTGAAGGCACGTGTTTTTGCTGAATTAGAAACATTTTCTCTAAAAGTTATTTTTCTTTTAAACTGATTTAATATGTTAAATATGATGAGAATATGAAAATATGATTTAATCCTATTTACCAACCCCTCCGCTCGGGCAGGATATGACACAAGGTCAATTTTTTAAATTCAGAGTTGTCCTTCTCCTTGACTAGTTGCCTCACCAAGGCTGAAGAACCTAGTCTGTCCTACTATTTACCCAAAGCTGGAGGGAGAATAATTGGATTCATACCTTTCCCAAGGGTATTAGTGCTATGTGAAATGCAATCAGTCTCGTCCTGGATTTGAACTCGTGTCGCCGTGTTCATTTCCTACGACGATAAACATTATACCACGGGCACCTCCAAAATATGATTTAATAAAGTATTTAGTAGGTACTAAACTTTGCTTTTCAATCAGACAAAATAATGTGGCATTCGACGTAATATTGTGTATATAATTTCTAAACACGTATAATTGATGCATGTGATTGTGTGGCTAATTTCTGACTTCAAATTTGAATTCACAGGCCCGAATTCGGCTATGAAGAGAACATTTTCCTTTAGTAGCATACGAAAGAGTTTTCTTTTTTTTAAAATATATCCGTCGGTTAGTACAGGTAAGGCTTCGTCACTTTTAGCACGACTTTGTTAGTTGTATCTATGGAAAAATTTTAAGATATCTTGAAAGATCTGGTTTCTATTGGTTTTTAAACGGGGGTCTATCTTTTACCCTTTCTCGATATCGTAATACCTTAGTTCCATCAGCATTTTCCTTTCATGGCCTTTTAAGAATCGAACAATTAACTTGTCCCTTTAGACAAACTTGGCAAACCGCCCTTGAAGCTAAGGTTATTTAATTAATCTTCCTGGATTCTATACCAGTCACTCGTAAATGCAGACTGCTAAAACACAAATAAACTTCATTGAGAGAAATTATCTCTATGAAGTTTATTTGTGACTTCTGAAACATTGAGTTAAAATTAATCATTATACAAACTAGATATAGTGATAAAACGTAAAAAATAGCAATGGTTTTAGGTTTTATGTTATATAAACATTTCTGTCTCTTTTTTTAAAATTAATTTTCGGAATTAAAATAAGGCTTTCTAAGTTCAAATATATTTCTCTACTTGAATTTGGGAACGTTATTTGGTTACTGTTTAATGGCATATTAACCGTCGTTGCTTATTCAATGCAAAATCCTGTGTATATATATATATATATATATATATATATATATATATATATATATATATATATATATATATATAATTTATCTATGTCGCAGAATGCTCGTGCAGATGGGTATATATATATATATATATATATATATATATATATATATATATACCCAACCCATCTGCACGAGCATTATGCGACATAAGATCAATTTTCAAGCGGAGTTTAAGAGGTCTGAATTCAGAATTTTCCTTCTCCTAGACCGTTAGCACTATGAAGTTAAAGAACCCAGTCTGTCTTACTCTTTACCTTTAGCTAGACAGAGAAAAATATTAGATTCATACTTTTCCTAAATGTAATATAATTAGGGACTCCAGATTATTGTTTTAGATTTAAGTTGTTTCCTTGCGAGATAAAGTGGAAAAGGAGGGACATATGTGTGTGTGTGTGTGTGTGTGTGAGAGAGAGAGAGAGAGAGAGAGAGGGGGGTAAGCTATAAGGGAGAACGAATGGGAAGGTGAACGGGGGTTTCCCAATTCTAGTTTAGAATAGCAGCGGACGCCTAGGTTAAAAATAGAAAGTTATCACGAGCTAATCGGTGACAGAATCTGATTGGCTTGTAGAAATTCAAAAGGAAAAGTAGTTATGGGGGGCATGAAATTAAAAAAAAAAGTTCAGTTGGGGACAAAACGAGATGATGTGAAGATGGCCGAAAATTACAATACCCATTTTAGGTGAACACTTCTCCTGCGAAGATATGAAGACAAAACCCCAAGCAAGCACTAGAGAGGACCATTCTAGGAACGCGAGAATGATAACACCAAGGTTCGTGTCTGCTCTCTCTCTCTTCTCACGATAGCTTGTTTTGCTCTGTCCATCATAAAGTAGATGGCTTATTTTCATACTCTGTTTCTCTGTTATCGGGAAAGTATGATGGCAAATAAAGTTCTTATTACACCGCCCCCCCCAAAAAAACTAAAAAACAACAACAACAAAAAACAGACGATGTTTTGTGTGTTCGTCATCTTTTCTCACATTGAGGTTACAACGGCAGTTCGACTGAATCTTAAGGTGTTGTGCAGAACTTATAGACCTGATGAAACCATGGTGGTAAAAATATCTAAGTAGTATCTTAGAAGTACTAGCGTCGATATGGTTTCGTCTATTTGAGAACCATAGGGTTATACGAACTGTTTTTGCGCTACGGAAATACAAATGGCCTCGTCCAGAATTATATATATATATATATATATAGTTTTATTTCAAACAATTTAGTTTAGCATAAATGCAATTTTGTTTACACACGGTTAAATAAACAGTTTTATTTCAAACTATTCAGTTTAACATAAGGATATAGTTTAGTTCTATTTGACCCATTGATAGCACCCAATTAGTTGCTACCGCTCCGAGCAAGACCTGAGAGCGATGGCATTAAAGGAGTACTCCACATTTTCCCAAAGTCCAGAATTACGGGATCCTCACCATCAGATTGTTTTGTGTCACATCAGGACACTAATTGAGGGATTCTTACCCCTCTGCAGAGATGTAGTCGGTGTATTCTACAACCCGAGACGACTGGGCCATATAAAATGAAGTAAAGTTAGCGACCGTAGTCACGGGCGACCAGAAGGCTCCCTTTTCAATAGCTACTACATCGAAGTGTAGGGGTGTGCGCTACTCCTTTCCCTGAATTACTCCGCTTTACCCTTGATGCCTACCTTATATTGCTGAGTGTTAAGCAACGAAGTATCAAGTACCATTTTTAAAGTCTTTGGTATGACGCGACCAGGGATTGAACCCATGTCTCCTAGACCATTGGCGAACACTCTACCCACTTGCCAATGAGCCAGGGTATAGGCCAATGAGCCGGAGTTCTTTGGGTAATATAAGCATACAATGGCCAAATTAGGGTAATATGGTTGTTGGAGGATGAGAATTAGGGGCTTCGTTGAAAATTCTCAATGTGATTATTATCCGTTGAACTGGGCGTTTTTTTTTTATCAGATCTGAGATTGTCTTGTAGGAGCTTTTTCTTGATTAAAAAAAAAAAAACCTGTATCATTGGTGACATTCACTGTGTTCAAATTATCTGTTGCTGAACGAGAAATATTTCTATATAAAAGTTTTTCTAAATGTAAAAGTTTCGTAAAAATATCTAAAAAAAAATCAACACAAATAAACAAAACAAAACAAGTATACGGCACTTGAGCATCTCTATATCTAACCAAAATGGTGAAATCTTGTTTGTTTTATATAAAAGATAAAAGTTAATCTTACAGGATATCTTAGTTGCAATCATGCTATAACTACAAACAAAAATACAAATATCTAAAACAAAATTAAACGGCTGAATATCAAATTATTTGTCATGTTTCGATTTCTGTTATATTCGAAAATTAATTTTAAACCTTTATCACATAGAGTTAGGCTTTTACACTATGGAAACACTCGTGTATCAGCAATCAACAACTGCTGGAAAAGATTTCTGAAGTAATCGACTGATTAATATGATCAACTCATTACTTAAGACCGTTTTACAAAAAAAACTATGTCGTTTTTTTCTTTAGTAATTACTACGTGTATTCTGTTGGGAAGACAATCATAGTTATCCCACTCCTTGGATCAGCCAGTTATCTATATCTTGATATACTCGACCCGAACTGATCACAGTTGTGTTTTATTTTAATAAAGCTTCAAGACAAGCTATTTCGTCGTTATTTTTTTTTTATTGTATATACTTTCAAAAAAATTATGCTGTCGGCAAACGAAGTTCAATTATAGACTATTATATGTAGCGGTGAGTTTCACTTAGCAGGTATTAATCTGTTTGCTTCGAAGTATATTCAAATCGTTATTTCTGTTAAAACTGTTTGCAAGAAGGAAAAAAATGACAATTCTAATGAAGTCAACTATAGTTTTCCCCAGGAAAAGTCACCAATATAAATTTGAAAAAAAAGAAAAAGAAAAAAGCTCTAGGTTAACTGACAACAACTGTATCATATTTCAATTAAGCTCCAAGTAAATCTGTTCCTTTGTTTTTTATCACAACAACCTACGATGACCTCTTCTATTTCGTTACCTTGTCCTCCTCCTGGGCAAAACTCCAGAATAATATATAACGCAGCGTATTACAAAAAATGATATCTAATACCAGTTATCATTTTCTTCCTTTCAGAACACATGACTAGTTAAAAAAAAATGACAGCCAGCAGTTAATTGAATAATGTTTGGTATATGCAAATTGGTATTTGTACAAAAAAGCTAGAATATTTAAGTAAGTATAAGTAAAAAATAACGTAAGATACGTGAAGGTACCACAATCGATAACTTTTAAGCTGCTGCCAGAATATTGAATGATACAAGCTTTTATTATATACAATACGCCAGGATCTCGATTATAGTTGCACACAACATTATACGATATCTAAATTGCTTAACCAAGGATTAGAATAAGCTGATTGTAAGCCCTGCAGAGATGTACTTCCACATAGAAAAGGAAAAGGCATGCTCACTGGAATCTGAGTTAGAGCAAGTTTCCTCCAGTCAACAGGATTCTTCCCAGTATTCTGATCGATCTTCGCAATGATGAAGTTCGGATGTTCTTGGCTCCTTCTTTGATTTCCAACTCTTACTGTCCCCTTATCAAGCCTTGGGGGACCGTTCCGAGTGCACCAAATATAATTGGTTTCACCATCACCTTCATGTTCCATAAGTTTTTTTAGTTCTATGGAAAGGTTCAAGAATTGTCTTTTTTTTTTAATTTTAAATTTCACTCAATTGTACGTCGGGACAGTAACATTCATTATTCGGCAGGTTCTCTTTTTTTTTTTGTAAGTCGTTATGCATCGTCATGAGTTTTCTTGTTCTTTGTTCCATTTGTTGGATATCTTCCCCCCTTTAAGAATGGCCCCGATTATCTAACGAATGGGACTGCCCAGGTATTAATTCATTGATGAGATTCCTGCTATGTAGTTTGGTTTCGTGAAGTTTTCTCGTTCTCCTGATGTATTCTTTTTTATTTTTTCTTTCATGTTTTTCTAGCATGTTTAATGGTGTCCGCTTCCAATATTCCCTAGTAATTGTAAGTTTCCTTTTCTCCAAGCGTTCTGATTTTGTCTTGATTTGGTAGTTTTTTCCTTCCGTCATTTGTTGGTTTCAGCAATTTAGCATGGCACATTTTTCTATGGCAAATTCCATCTTTATATCTTGACTGTATATTCCCTCTGTCTGTATTAGAGTTTCCAATTCTTTTTCGTTTTTTGGCAAACCGTTTGATGTCGTCGATTTACATTAGATGGTTGATTTTTTCCTTGCAATTTATGAAGTATGTACCCACTTCTTGAAATAGAATTGATTGCAAAAAATGAAAAACAATGACTTCTGCATTAAATAACCCCCAAAAGATTGACATCCCATGAAACCACCAAACCAAACCAAACCAAAAAAAAGAATAAATAAACATTATGATAATTACACTAAAATTCTGATTTAAAGATCCAGTCTCGCTACTTTCTGATCACCCATCCTATGTTGTTAAATTCATTAGAAAATTTTAGTATTAGCAAAAGTAATTACTAGGAAGAGCTTCTTGAGCTTTTCAAAATTCATTTTAATCGCGCAGTTTCTTTATAAAAAGTGATATTTCAGTCTGGACATCTCTTTTTTCCTCACCATCCATTTAGCAGGCAAAATGGCCTCTTTGATTAATTTATCGACTTGGTGCCGACATTTCACTTAAATTGCTTTTGATTTGAGCCGTAAAATATCTATTTAAAGTTGAGATAATCAAACCAGTAAAAAAATTGCTGTAAGCAAAACAATTGATTTACCCATGAATATTAAAATATAGCATTAAATTGATCAATAGTACGCGGTGACTGTTGACAGAAAAAGAAAAAGTAAAACGTGGATAAATGAGTCGTTTAACATTACTATCTCCTATCATTGTCTGACCCACAAGTTCAGTGCAAAATAACATTCAAATTCAGTTTACAGACGCAAAATATGAAAGGAACGAATTCAGCAGTTATTATTTTACGCTTTTGAGATTTTTCACACCAGCGTTAGTGACAGCAAGTCTCCTCAAGTCTTAAGGATTCTTTTCAGTATTCTAGCAAATCTTAATAATGCTTTAGTTCAGATGATATCTACTCGTCCTCTTATTTTCAAGTCCTCCAGTCCCTGCATCAATCATTTGGAAACTGTATCGAGCGCACCAATTATAATTGAAATGTCTGTCATTTTCGTATTCTATAGTTTTTCCCATAGTTTTTCATATTATTTTTTATTCGTTTGAAAGTTCTTCATATCAGTGTTAGTTGATGGTTTTCCAATGAAGTCTTAGTAACAGTAAGTCCCCTTAAATCTCCTGAACTCTTTTTTTGTATTCTAGCAGTCACTTTCAGGTTCCGTGTTTTTTTTTTCAATTTTTAGCAAGGTCTAGGTATTTATCTTTTTGCCTTCCTTCACTTTCACACAGTGGTCATCCGGAACGGCAAAGTCCACAATTCTGAAGGTTATTTTTTTGTTTAGTATCACTCAATATGGTCGTCTGGCCGAGATTAGGTGATCCGTTTGTATCTCAAAATCCCAAAGAATTTTGTACATTTCTTTTTCTAGGACGGATTCTAAGTTGTACACATACCATTTGTTCCTATGGTCAAATTAAAATATATTGCACAAGTCCTAGCGGATTACCTTCCCTACTCATTCGTGTCTATTCTTATACTATATTTGCGCTAATTACAGCATTCGATTATTATGTGATTGATGGTTTCTTCTCTATCCTCTATCTATTTTGTAGCGTCTTTATTCGAATTTTACTTACCTGCTCTGATGTTTTTCATTCGGGTCTAAGTGACAGTAAGACTTCTTGGGACACTTCTAAATATCCTAGCTTATTTTAATAATGCTTTGGTCTAGATGGACTTATTTCTTCTTCTTATCGCAAGTTCATCCAGTTACTTTTCCAGTTTCTTGTAGACAGTTCCAAGGCTTGCGAGTATGATTGCTATCACTATCACCTATATTTTTCACATCTTTTTTCAGTTCTCTAAGATTCAGGTATTTGCATTCTTTTTTGGCCTCTTTCACTTTTCTTCAGTGCTCAGCCGAAACGGCAAAATCAACGACATGACGAGTTCTTTTCTTCTTGTGGATTATTTTACGCTTCGAAATGTTGCTAATTATAAGAATGCATTAGGAAGGATTTTATTGTAAGAATACATTGCAAATTATTTTACTGTAAGAATGCGTTGAAATTATTTTACTACAGTAAATCGTTTCACAATAAGAATTCAATGAAATTTATTTTACTTATGAATGCATTTTAATTTTTTTTATTATAAGAATGAATTGCAAACGATTTTTCTATAAGAATGCATTGCAAATGATTTTACAATAAGAATGCATTGTAAATGATGTTACTATAAGAATGCATTGTAAATAATTTTACTATAAGAATGCATTGCAAATGATTTTACTATACAAATACATTGGAAATGATTTTACTATAAGAATGCATTGGAAATGATTTTACTATAAGAATGCATTGCAAATGATTTTACTATATAAATACATTGGAAATGATTTTACTATAAGAATGCATTGGAAATGATTTTACTATAAGAATGCATTGGAAATGATTTTACTATAAGAATGCATTGGAAATGATTTTACTATAAGAATGCATTTTAAATGATTTTACTATAAAAATGCATTGTAAATGATTTTACTAAAAGAATGCATTGCAAATGATTTTACTATAAGAATACATTGGAAATAATTTTACTATAAGAATGCATTGCAAATGATTTTACTATAAGAATGCATTGCAAATGATTTTACTATATAAATACATTGGAAATGATTTTACTATAAGAATGCATTGTAAATGATTTTACTATAAGAATGCATTGTAAATGATTTTTTTATAAGAATGCATTGTAAATGATTTTACTATGAGAATGCATTGCAAATGATTTTACAATAAGAATACATTGGAAATGATTTTACTATAAGAAAGCATTGGAAATTATTTTATTATATAAATACATTGGAAATGATTTTACTATAAGAATGCATTGCAAATGATTTTACTCTAAGAATTCATTGCAAATGATTTTACTATATAAAAACATTGGAAATGATTTTACTATAAGAATGCATTGCAAATGATTTTACTATAAGAATGCATTGCAAATGATTTTACTATAAGAATGCATTGCAAATGATTTTACTATAAGAATGCATTGGAAATCATTCTATGTAAAGAGACACTGTAAATACTTTTCAATACGAATTCTATGGAAATAATTTTACTATAAGAAATAAATGCAATGGTTTTGTGACAATATTGCATTAACAATAAAATGAAATTGCACTATAAAATGAAACTTAAGTTTTTTTTTCTGGAAAAATGAATTTTGAATTGTTTTACTATAATAATGCATTTCAAATGATGTCACTACAAAGATGAATTGCAAATGATTTTCCTATAAGAATCGATTGAAAATTTTAAAATATAGATCCTATTTACCAACCCCTCCGCTCTGGCAGGATATGACACAAGGTCAAATTTTAAGCGGAGTTTAACAGGTTTTAATTCAGAGTTTTCCTTCTCCTAGACTAGTTGCCTAACCAAGGTTTAAGAACCTAGTCTGCCCTATTATTTACCCATAGCTGGAGGGAGATAAGGGGGTTCATACCTTTCCCAAGGGTATTTGCCCGAAAGTGAACGTAATAACGCGACTGGAGTACAAACTCGCGTACTACGATTCCGCAGTCCATTACTTTAACCATTATACCACGAGGATACCCCCATTTAAAATATAGATAGGCAATGTAAATATTTTTGCATTGCATATGATTTTACGGTAAAATGTTTTGGAAATGATTTTGCTATGAGAATTAAAAGAAAATTATTTTACAATGAAAATGGCTAGTAAATGATTTTAATATAAGAATGCCTTAGATATAATTTTACAATAAAAATGCATTGTAAAATAATTTAGTTTAAAAATGCATCGTAAATAACTTAGCAATAAGAAAATGATATTGCTATAAAATGCATTTGAATGCATTTTCTTTTCTTCCGTTTTCTCTCTCTTCGCTGTTCTTTTCTTTACTCTATTTTCCTTTTTTCTCTCCGTCTCTTCCTTCTTTTGTCTCTCTTTCTCTTCCCTTTCTTCTTTCCTTTTCTTCTTCTTGTTCTTCGATTCTTTTCTTTTCTTGGCTTTTCTTTGCTTCTTCGACTTTCTTTCTCTTTTTAAGCCGCTGTAGATCTTGATGGTTTCATTTGTCATTTGATATCTTTGAAAAATGAACGCTGACTTATTGATCAGACGGTTAACGACCCCGTCCCTTTTCTCTCTCTCTATGTAAACCCCTTTGTTTTGTTTTGCTTTGCGTTAATCATCCTTTTGTAATCTGATGACACTTTATAACATCTTTTCTGAGTCCTGATGATGGTTTATTAAAACATTAACGTTATCCTATTTACCAACCCCTCCGCTCGGGCAGGATATGACACAAGGTCAATTCTTAAGCGGAGTTTAACAGGTTTTAATTCAGAGTTTTCCTTATCCTAGACTAGTTGCCTAACCAAGGCTGAAGAACCTAGTTTGTCCTACTATTTACCCATAGCTGGAGGGAGAATAATTGGATTCATACCTTTCCCAAGGGTATTAGTGCTATGTGAAATGCAATCAGTCTCGTCCAGGATTTGAACTCATGTCGCGGTGTTCATTTCCTACGACGATAAACATTATACCACGGGCACCTCGGATACATTAACGTTATACCATCGACTTTCTTTCTTATTAAATTCTTTACTTAGGATTACTTTGTTTTTCAATATTTTCTTCGTATTGTCAGATTATTTTACATTATTTACTTCGATACGTATGCATTATAAATGATTTTACTATAGTTTGTCATAGAGGTGGTTATGTATAGAAAAATATGTATTCTATTTGTAAGGTCTACTTTGTTGGTTTAGTTGTAAAAAGGCTAATTTACATTCTCTGTAAAATTTTTGTTCGCTTCATTCAAACAAGCGAATATAAAACAAAGAATTTTACGAAAAATGTGTAAACAAAAGAAAAAATACTGCATGCATTCGACGTATATTTAACTGACATGTCAATTTTATAAAATAAAAGAAAACTGAATTGATATATGTCAGTTCATATGGAAGTGAAATACAAACGCTGCATTTTAAGATGACTGTTGGATTGAGCGTGTCGCTTGGTTCGCATATGAATTCATGCTAACAAAGGTTATCTAACGATAGGATGATAGAAGAAAATATCTATGTAAGCAGTGTACAGAATATACAAAATAATGATATTTACAAAATGACAACTTGGTAAAAAGGGTATAATTCATATGTAACCAGTTTCTCAGGATACGGTCCAAAGATTTGTCAAATTCCTCAAATATTTCTATCTTTCGATTTTAGTAATTTTCGTAGCGTTGCTTTAAAAAAAAAATTATTGCAATCTTTTCTAATACATGTCTTTTTCTGTCCTCCGGAGGAATTATAACATTGGGATTTAGGTGATTTTCATGAGGGTTCTGGTCTGTTTATTTAGAATTAGATTTGCCAAAATTAGAATGATACTCTCCGGATCTCCCATCAAGAGATCACTTGATTATCTTGATTCTCAAATCTGTCATTTGAGTGACACATTAATTTGTAATTATGTTACATAGCCAGATACGGATATGTGTGAAACGTACATAGAATGTTCATAACGCACAGAGATAACAGCGGAATCCCGAAACACGAAAAACACTTACGACTTCTTAGTTCAGGTACGAAACTTTTTATTACCTTTGAGTTAAAAGGTTTTCGATATTATGAGAGAGGCACAATCTTTCTATGCTGGTTTTTCTATCTCCCCCCACCCACCAACACGTGTATCACCCGCCACAAGGCCTCGGTGAGCAAGCGAAAGTCACCCTTCTTCTTCGGACGCCAAGACTCAACTAACTGACTTTTTCAAATCTCCCAAAATCCTCCGCGCACGCTTCCAGGGCGTGACGTCATTCACATCCCCTGGTCATGCTTTCTATCTGGGATTTTGATTTTGACATCTGTGAACGGCACATACTCCCAGCCAACACCTGCGCTCAAGTTTGCACCTAACTAACCAATGCACTGAGCCGAAGGGTTCTCAGCCTAACTAAACCCATTGGCAAGATATATAAATCGAAATCCCTCGGCCATTATATTTCAATTATTCCTGACATTTACATATATGTGATATATCTTGAAGTTATATTGGACACAGATTATCAATACTCAATTATGATTTTTCACACAAATAAAACTTGCTAGTTTTTTTTATACCAGCGTCAGCTGGTTGCATTTCACAGGAGTTTAAGTGACAGCAAATATCTCTTGGTTACTCGGACTCTTCTCAGTATTCTAGCCGATCTTAATGCTGTTGTCTTAATCACGATTCTTTTTGCGATACCCTTTTCCTCCAGCCTCTTTTTTCGGCCTTTGACAGTCGTTCTAAGGGTTCTAACTTTAATTTTCATCATTCTGGCAAGATCTTATATTTGCCTATTTTTTCTTTACATATGTATATTACTCGGCACTACCTATAATTAGTATATTTTTTATACAAATATACATTTCTTCTAAACTAAAGTTACGAGAATATGAATATTTCTATGGTACATTTATATGATTATGTTCTCATTTCAGCTATGGAAAAAAAATGGGCCCATTCAAGCTTTGCATAGCAAGCAGTGAGAGAAAAGAAACTGTTAATCTACCCCTGTTAAACACCGCATAAAATTGACCTTGTGTCGAATCTTTCTCCCTCGGAGGGGTTAATACACACACACACGCTCAGACACACACACACGCTCAGACACACACACGCCCCCCCATATATATATATATATATATATAACAACTTAATTTTCACTGTAATATATTTATATTCTTGTTATGTTGGTAAATTAAAAACGGAGGAGCACAGATATCTGTGGTTCACTTGAACGACAAAATCCACTAGATTATAAGTTTTCTTCTTATCTATTAACTCTAGGACTAATCTTCTCGTTGGAATTGAGGGATGCTTTTTTTTTTATTTGAAAATCCCAAAGAATTCCCTTCGTCTCATTATCTAGGAAATATTATTCAAAACTTTTGGGAGTTTTTCATACCAGCGTAAGCTGATGGTTTTCCACAGGAGTCTGAGTGACAGCAAATCTCCTCAAGTCTCCAATTCTCTTTTTAGTATTCTGGCCGATCTCAATAATGCTATATTGTCTCGATGGTCTCCACTCGTTCTCTTATTTCCAGGTCCACCAGTAAGTAAAGGCTCCCTTTTCAATAGCTACTACACCAAGGTGTACAGGAGGGTGCTACTCTTTTCCCTTGATTTCTACACTTTACCCTTGATCTGTACATTATAATGTTGAGTGCTAAGTAAGGAGGCATCAAGTACCATTTTAAAAGTCTTTGGTATGACTCGACCTGGGATTGGTGAACACTCTCACCATGCCAATGTCCTGTACAAAAGGTCCACCAGTACCTGTACCAATCCTTTAGTAACTGTACCGAACGAACCAGTCACAATTCGTATCACCGTTATTTTATTTCCCAATGTTTTCTTCAGTTCTTTTGCAAGGTCTAGGTACATTCGTCGGATACTGACCAGGTCTTCCATGTTGGCAATCAAGGAAGCACCTGCCGATCATGACACCTAAACCTGTCGCCTGGGCTCCATGTTGATTTAGGTTTCGATTTGTCATTTTTCATGGGTAGTATATTGCAGCTCTACCAGCCCCAGGGGTTGTTTATTATCTGCGCACCTGACACAGATGTGACCGAGAAAAGTTACGGTAACTGTTCATGAAGAGCAGATCACAAAAAAATAAATTAAATAAATCGAAAAATTCTTAAGTTTTAATTCAAAGTCCGTTAATCTGCTATTTTTATATCAAAATTCTCAAAATAAGTACCTGAGCTAGTTTCAAGAGTTCCTGTATCACCTTTTTGGTTTTATATTTACTGCCCTCTTCTGAGACTTAGTTTCCACTAAGGCTGGTCCTTTCATAGTGAAGAGTAACCTCCTTATGTTTTTCCGGTTTCGTTAATAACAGTAATTGTTCTGAACTAACGCTTTCAGACTATATCAGGTACATATATTTTCATCGATCGAGAGAAGGCACCCGTAAGCCATTTAGAATTAAGCACGGAAAATTTAAACAAATCTTATTCTTGATTTCAAAATAGTTTAGCTGAAAATAATTCTGGAAAAATGTCTTAATCTAAATTACAAATATTCACCGAAAGATTTCACGAGCAGCGAAATCCATTATACTTTTTGAATTTAAGACACATTTTACAAAGCCGACTTTCTTCTCGAAAAACACACAGCGAAGATTCGTTTAAGTCTCCCCAGCTGTTTGATCTTATCTGACTCGTACCATTTTTTTATTATTATTATAAGAAATAGAAGTCACGTGACATTCGAGAGTATTCGATTCTAAAGTCATCTCCACCCTTTTTCACCATCCCACCCGCATTCTCTTTTCCCCCTACCGACAGAAGTCACACGTATTTAGAATTTAGCGCAGAAAATTTAAACCAATCTAATTCGTGGTTTTAAAATAGTTTTGCCGTATTATCATTATTATTCTCACTGTGAGTGTATATGAATGTGTATAGGTGCGTTTGCGCGTGTGTGTGTGTGCGTAAGGGTGGTGGATGTCCATGGATGATTGTTAGTGAGTATAAATGTGTGTGTGTGTGTGTGTGCATAAGTGGTAGATTTCCATGGGTGTTTGTTAATGGGTATGAATGTGTGTGCGTGTGTTTGTACGTGTGTGAGAGAGTGTGAATAACGGACGTTAAGCCAAATAAAATACATCTCTATATTAAAACTGGTCATATGTCACGACAATGAAGTAAATCTTTGGATGATATCGTTATTTGATTGAAAGATCCCTACCCCAGGAGTATAGCTCTGCGCATAGAATTCTTTTATGTTTTAGTATGAGCTACAAATAAAAAAAGACACCTGAAAAATGACAGTCTTTGCAGATTGAACCAGGTTGAATTGTGTCCCACCGACATAGCCAGTGTTTTAACTCATCGTTGAGACTTTTAGCATTGTTATCTGTATAGTTACTTCAAATGTTGGTGTTATTCATGTTACCATTGAAACAGACTAAGTTTTTCTCTCCGAGTTTTTTCTGCCACCACAAACATTCTCAGAATTATGCAGAATGATTTACTTTAAATGCAATCTTTACGTTAAATTTTTCTCCGTGCATTTCATTATCAGAATCATTTTCAAAGGACTTTGAAAATGAAATCATTTTTAGTGTATTTTTCAAGTAAAATTATTATTAAGAAACTTTTTAAAAAATTTACATATTTTTTTCTTTAGTCCAATCATTCTTAATGTATTCATATAGTAAACGTATTTACAATACAATTTCATTGTCAACTTCAGCTCTCACTTGGTCTCCGATGAAGATTATCAATATCAATAATAACATAGAAAAGTTAAAGAGTTTTTGAATTACATTTTGAGGATTGTATCGCTGCTATAATTCAGGAATTTGAAGAATACACAAAACAAAGGAAAAAGAAAAAAAGTATAAAATAAAGAAGGGAACAACTACATTTGAATTTCAGAAGACATAGAAAAGAAATTGTAAACGAGATCAGATGGCTTTACTGAAGAAACCTTAAGAGAGAAACTGAATCTCCCTTTATAGCAGCCGAGAACAACGCCATAAGAACCAATTATTTGAAAGCCAGAATAGATAAGACACGGAAGAATGGCAAGTGTATGCTAAGTGAAGAGACATGGGACCAGCAACCACTTAGGGGAATAAAGTAAACTGGCTGAGAAGTACAAGGGGAAGGTGGTTGTTCAAACGACTAAGTGATGAACATAGAGATCAATGGTATATGCATCGAAGAGAATCAGTCTTGTAAAAATTTATCGCAGAAAATTCAGTAGACATATTGGATAAAAACGAATACCAATAATTGGGTTTCAGTTTTCTTAGTTTAATGGCATATATTATCTAATCCATAGCAGCTATATATATATATATATATATATATATATATATATATATATATATATATATATATATATATATATATTTGGTTTAGTGTAGTTTTTTTGTTTAATGATATAACAACCTTCGTGTGTTATTTAATGCCAAATCTATCGCAGTTGAGGAGCAGTAGTGGAACTATTTAACCACTAGCAGCAATATATATATATATATATATATATATATATATATATATATATATATATATATATATATATGATTTGGTTTGGTTACATTTGTCTTCTTTGTTTAATAAAATTTCCTGGATTATTCAATTTCATGGCCATCTTTGTTGAAGAACATTTATAGCATCATTCAACTCATAACGGAATAATAAGTAGGTTCATGCCTTTCTTAAAAATAGTAGTTCCAAAGTGAACGCAATAGTGTGACAGGAGTTTGAACTCGCTTTCTTCGATGTCACAGTTCAGCACGTTAGTTACTACACCACGGAGACTCACTCTATAAAAAAGTTATAAGCAGAAGACGAAACCTTATAAATAAAAGAAATACATACTTCATTTTTACGGTTGACCACACACTGAAATTAAAGGACAGTGAACAGCCCCCGCCCCCCAAAGAACACATTAGATATATATGAAGACCTTGCAAAAAGACTCTTGATATTGTGGATAATAAAGATGAAACAAGTACCACTCATAGTTGGAGCCCGTGGAAAAAAAGAACCTGTCAAATTGTGGACTTTGTTGTCACGGCTGATCAATGGGTAAAATTGAAATAAAGCGAAAAGAAGAATAAGTACCTGGACCTTGCTAGAGAACTAAAGAAAAAAAAAACAATAAAAGATGAAAGTGATAGTGATACCAGTTGTAATTGATGCACTTGGTACTGTCACCAAAGGATTGGTACAGAGACTGGAGGACTTAGAAATAAGAGGACGAATGGAGACCATCCAAACTACAGCATACTGAGAAGAATCTTGGAGACTTGAGGAGATTGTTGTCAAAAAACTCCTGTGAAATATCATCAGCTAACGCTGATGTCAAAATCGCTGAAGAAATAATAATAATAATAATAATAATAATAATAATGATAATAAAATGATAATAATAATAATGAAATTGGAAATAAAAGAAAGGGTGTAGACTATCCAAATCCCAAAATTACAGAGATTGACCAGAATACTGAGAAGAGTCCTGGAAATTTAATGAGATTTGTTGTCACTCAAACTCCAGTGGAAAACCATTAGCTCACACTGATTTGAAAAACTCTCAAGGAGGAAAATAATAATAATAATAATAATAATAATGGAGTAATTCAAAGCAAATAGAGATAAGAAACGATCGGTGGGGAAGAGGAGACACTGGGAATTGAGCAAGAAATTGAAATTTGGCCAAACAAATAAGTTGTAAATGCACAAACAGAATCCTTCCCGGAGAATGAGATGCACAAGTTCTCTAGGATTGTGAGATACAAACGGATCACCTAATCTCGGCCA
The DNA here is from genome assembly GCA_963585895.1 of Sepioteuthis lessoniana. Taxonomy (NCBI): domain Eukaryota; kingdom Metazoa; phylum Mollusca; class Cephalopoda; order Myopsida; family Loliginidae; genus Sepioteuthis; species Sepioteuthis lessoniana. The sequence goes on along the minus strand of OY757934.1, from coordinate 54,229,319 downwards.
GATAACTAGACCTAGTGATACCTCATCCCCAAAAAAAGAAGACCCTGCCAAATAGTGAACTTTGCCGTCCCGACAGATGACAAAGTGAAAATAAAAGAAAATGAAAAGAGAGATAAATACTTGGATTTGCGAGAGAACCAAAAAACTATAAAAAATGAAAATGTCGGTGATAACAATAGTGGTTAGAGCACTTGGAACAATACCCAAAGGATTGGTAAAGGGTCTAGATGACTTCGAAATTGGTGGACAAGTAGAGGCCATTCAAACTACAACATCACTTAAATCGAACATCAAAAGTCGTTACCTTTCTCAAATACAAGACGGACCCATCGTTTCTTTCGCTCCGAAAAGTTTATTTCTGACAGATACAATTTCATACTGCAGTCCGACACGAAACACGAGAAAGATTGTGTAAAAGATTTACTTGAGTCAGAGAAACGCTAGGAGACCCATAAGTGCAAGATGAACGAAAAAAAACAAAAAAAAAAAACAAAACCCGAAGTCAATGTCTTCACCCTTCTCATTCCCTCTCCCAAGAGGGTTTTAAACCAACTGTCTCTGCTTCTGAGTTTGAACACTGTTTATATGATATCTTAATTATTCCATTCACTCATCATATAAGTACACGTGCTATTATTTTTTTTTTGTTTCAGATTAATCTTATCCTAAGTCCGGTGACAGAATGCTTACTTTTGATAGCCAGTCTTCAACAAGATTTCAATACAAATCTCTAACACCTCAAATTCCAAAATAACCTATCAACTGAACAATCCACCGAAACGCGTGACAAGTGCATCATATGACTTTGCACACGACCTACCCTTTCATTCAAAGTTTTCTTGGCAAATTAAGATTTATTAACACGAATAACATTTATTAACTAATAGGACTAATTAACATTCTTAATTATAAGACTTGAGGAGATTTGCCTTCTCTAAAACTTCAGCTAACGCTGGTGTGAAAAACTTTAAGGAGTAAAAATAAATAACAATAATTTAATTTGATACCGGAAAATGTGCCAGACTTATAATGAAAAATGGGGAAAGAGAGAGAGAGAGAGAGAGAGAGAGAGAGAGGGTGGGTGGGAGACATAGAATTGGTCAATAAAGAAAACATTTCGATGCTGGGAGAGAATGAAAACTACAAGAACTTTGGAATATTGGAAGTAAACATCATCCAACAAGCAGGAAGGAGGTTAAAATAAAGTCAGAAAAACGAGAAAACTCTCTCAAAACCAAACGTTCCAGCAGAAATCTCATTAAACGAATAAACACCAGGGTGGTCACCCTTGAAAGATACCCGAGACATTCTTAAAATGAACAAGAGAGGAACGTAGAGTGAAAATCACAGAAAACGAAAAGAGAGGCTTGTTCTTTGACCTTGCCAAAGAACTAAAAACAGCTACGGAGCATGAAGGTGACGGGGCTAATAATTCTAATTGGCGAACTATCCAAACTACAGCATTACTATGAAGAGTTCCCGAGACTTGATGGAACTTGGTATCGCTCAGACTCCAGTAAAAGACCATCAGCAAACGCTGTTATGTAGAATTTCCCAGGAACTATAATAATATTAATAATAATTTTGTGAGAAATAATAATAATAATAATAATAATAATAATAATCAACAACAAAAAAAGAGAACTGGCAAAATTGTCGACTTTGCTGTCTCGGCTGGCCACAGAATAAAACTAAACGAATGTGAAAAGAAGGATAAGTACCTGGATCTTGCTAGGTAATAGAAAAAAACTATGGAACATGCAGGTGACTCTTATACCAATTGTAATTGATGCGTTTGGAACTGTAAGTAAATGATTTCTAAAGGGACAGGAGGACTTAGAAGTTGGCGGATGAGTGGAGACCATCCAAACTACTACATTATTGAGAACGGCCAGAATACTGAGAAGAGTACTGGAGACTTCAGGGGACTTGCTGTTACTCAAACTCCAGTGAAAGACCATCAACTAACGCTGATTTGAAAAAGTTTAATGAGTAAATAATAATTATAATAATAATAATAATAAACGCAAAAATAGTATATCTCTAGAAAAGACTGAGTAAGGTGATCCACAGGGAATTGTACCAGAAACTGAAATTTGACAGAACAAACCAGTGGTATATGTACAACCCAGAATCTGTCCCGTCAAATGAGACGCACAAAGTTCTCTTGGATTTTAAGATACAAACGGATCACCTAATCTCGACCAGACGACCAGACCTAGAGATAGTAAAAGAAAAAAAAAGAGAACCTGCCATTTAGTCTACTTTGCCGTCTTGGCAGACCACAGAATAAAAGTGAAAGAAAGCGAAAAGCGAAATAAATATCAAGACCTTGCTAGGAAACTGAAAATCTAAGAAACATGAAAGTGAGAGATAACAATTTTGATTGGTGTGCTTGGAACAATCCCCAAACGATTGATAAAGAGACTAAAAGACAGATAGAGGACAAGAAAAACAATCCAAACTACAGTATTACAAAGATATGCGAGAATACTGAGAAGAGTTCTTGGGGGTTAAGGAGACTTGCTGTCTGCTAATGCTTGTGTGAAAACCTCTCGAAAGATATTAAACAGACTATATGTGTCAAACAGACGAAGTAAGTCAATTAAAGTAAATATACTAAGAAAAGTACGAGGAAAAGAACTCGCAAGCACCAAAGACTACACTAAAAAGAACAAAGAAGGACAAATTGTAACGGCTAATAACATCACTGACAACAAAAGGACAAACAGATCAATATTAGCTAGAAAACTGAAATGTGAAGAAAAACAAGTGTAAGGATATTTCAAGCGAAAAGCTTGTGAACTCTCACATGAAAAACGCGGATATGATTAAGAAAGGAAAACTTAAAGAGTTTTTCCTTTCGTAGCCATGTTTGAGTCTGAAACCGAATCTCTTCAAATAGCAGCACAAAAGGAGCAATTGAATAAAAGGGAAAATAGATAAGACGCAATAGACCAGAAAGTGGTGATAGAAAGAAAAAACATTAATCCTATAAGAAACAATGGTGCCCAACTTGCACAAAGGGATTACAAGACTAGATACGACTTGGTAGGAAAGTTGATCAACTGGGTATTGTTCCAAACAGGGAAATTTGACCATACAACCAAATGATATATGTTCAAATCAGAATTTGTAATAGAGAATAAGATGCATAAAGTTCTCTGGGATTTTAAGATACAAACGGATGACCAGATTCCGGTCAGAATACCATTCTTTGTAATAATTTAAAAAAAAAAACAAAGGAAAGAAAGAAAACTTGTCGTCTTTTGGATTTAGCCGTTCCAACGTATCACAGAGTGGACATCAGAGAAATATAAAAAGAGCTAAGCAGTGGAAAATAAGGGAGACGGTGATACCAGTTGTAATTGGCGCACTTGGAACGGTCCCCAAAAGTTTGAATTGGGAGCTGGATCAGTTGGAAATCGGAGGAAGATACCATCGAATTGCTGAGATTGGCCAGAATATTGTCCGAGTCCAGGACACCAGAGGAGATTTGCTGTCACCCAGACTTCAGTAAAAGACCATCAACTGGGATGAAAAACTAGCAAGAAATAAAATAAAATACTAATACTACAACTACAAACAATACAGCTGAGGCTGATATGAAATCGCAAGGAGTGAGATAATAATAAAAATAAATTGTATTTTAACGAACTGTTCATGTCCTTTAAACATTACTATCAATGTTACAGAAAAATATCCCTAAAAATTGGCAGGAAAATATAGATACGCAGAACATATAATCAGTACCTTTGCTCAAACTACATCTTGGATAAAGAATCTGTGTAGGATTGTAAGAAACGAAAAAAAAATTGAAAACTAAATAATAATGATATTTTGAGATAAAAACGGATCATCTAATCTCCTCCAGACGACCAGAGCTAGTAATAATCAACAACAACAAAAAAAAAAAAAGGGAAAAAGAACTTGCCAAAGTTTGGACTTTGTTGTTTTGGCTGACCTCTGATTAATATTGAAAGAAAGCGAAAAGAATGATTAGTACCGGGACCTTGCTAGGGAATTGAAAAAAACTGTGGAAGATGAAAGTGACGGTGATACCAATTGTAATTGGTGTTCTTATTAAAGGCACCAAAGGATTGGTACAAGGACTGGAGAACGTGGAAAAAAGAGAACGAGTGGAGACATTTTAAACTATAGCATTATTGAGAAGAGTCCTGAAAACTTGAGGAAACTTGCCGTCTAATGAGAAACCATCGGCCAACGTTGGTGTGAAAAACCCGATAATAATGATAAACTGGTTGAACTGGCGTTCAGAGTAATAATCGATACTATTTAGAACACAACTCTTATAATCATTTATGATACAAAGAAGCATCCTGGAGATCTGAGGAGAATGGTGGAAACTCTTACTTTTGTTAAAAGAATCAAATAGAGAAGGCGTGAATGAAGAAGAAATTCTAGCAGTAGTAGTAGTAGTAGTAGTGGTAGTCTAGAAGGAGAAGAGTCCTGGAGAACGGCAGAATTTTGTTATCATCCGTACTTCAGTAGAGGCAAACTGTTACAGTTGGAGCGAAAAATCGCACAGTGTGTAATAATCACACACACACACACACATATATATATATATATATATATATATATATAATTACATTACGTCTTCAGTTTGAGGTTATCAATAAAGAAATGCCTTATATCATTTGAATAGGAAATTTTTCTGGAGCGAAATTTTATCATCCAATTTGAACAAAATGTATTTTTGCTATCTTTTTACAAAGGCTCTAAGATGTTGAGAGGAAAAATAAACTCTAAGAGCAGTAAAGTTAATGTCATAGGCGCCTACAGAATCGAGAAAGGTGAAATGAGTGCAAGTTTTAGGAGATTAAACTATTGCAATTGACTCCCGAATGAATTGGTTCGTTCTGGCTTGCATTTTATTCCAATTAGAGCAATAAAAGAAGCCAAGAAACCTAGATGCATTGAGGTATACAGACACGCCTCAGTTACTTGACAAAGAGATAAGCTGTAGAAACCGTGAGGACATACGAGGGTAATGAAATTTTGAGAGGAAGAAAAGTAACCCAAAGGTAAATAAGGGCAACAATCAGCCTAAAAATATCCAACAAATCAAATATTGTTACCTGTTTTATAGACGAAGGTCATTCCATAAATAAGGGGATTTATTTAACTGAGGAAGAACCAAATATTTATATGAAGGTGGTTCCATAAATAAGGGAATGGTTTTAATTGTGGAAGGACCAAATATTTATATGAAAGTCATGCCATAAATAAAGGGATTGTTTTAACTGAGGAAGGACCAAATATTTATACGAAGGTCATTCCATAAATAAAAGGAGTTGTTTTAACTGAGGAAAGACCAAATATTTCCACGAGGGTCCTTACATAAATAAAAGGATTGTTTTAACTGAGTAAGAACCAAATATTTATACGATGGTCATTCCATAAATAGAGGGATTGTTTTAACTGAGGAAGAACCAAATATTTATACGAAGGTCATTCCATAAATAGAGGGATTGTTTTAACTGGGGAAGGACCAAATATTTATACGAAGGTTATTCCATAAATAGAGGGATTATTTTAACTGAGTAAGGACCAAATATTTATACGAAGATTATTCCATAAATAGGGGAATGTTTTGATTAAAGAGGTACCTTTTATATATGTTAGGGTCATTTTATAATAAAAGAAAAATTTTATTGACTAAGGAGGCACCTATTATATATATAAGGATCATTCCTTGAATAAGGGGATGTTATAGAAAAAGCGAAGTAATTCTTTTAGAATTTTTTTTCCATAAATGTAAACACTGCATTTTTTGGAATTGGTTTATAGCAAAAATATGCTAAAATCCCCCAAAGTATTTGTTTTAAGGCTATGTAGAATGGTAGCAAACTAAATAAAGTGCTCCAGGATCGAATAGAGGTCTTTCATCAAATAGTTAGTAGCTAACGAGTGCAAACCATGTGGAATGTAGAGAAGAATGTATAATATGCATGGAGAAAGAAGTTTAACTTGAAAAAATAAAATAAAATTCGGCTAAACATTCTCCACGAATATGAATCGGAAAGAGAGTTTATGTAGTGAAAACATTCTGACTCTTTGTTAGAAAAAAACATCCAGGTATAGCATTCAGTAAAGATGATAATGTTGATAATGTTCTGGGGCATGAAAGGATCAATATCTATTGATTTCTTTAAAATGCTGCAACTGTAAACAGCGCTTCCTATTGTCAAACTTTTAGGCAAAATGCATCTTAATTATTGAATGATAGTCGTAATTTCTTTGTGTGACGGCAAAATTATAAAAATCCCAAGACGGGAATTTATTTTTCGTACGTGTGAAGACGGAGCGGTCTGGCACTTGATCCCTCGTAGAATAAGTCCTTGTCCAGATTCCTTTCTCGGGCATATAGGAACTGGCATATTATGTGGGGGTTTAATCTGGGGCTAGACAAGTGGTTTCCAAATTTCACATTACACCCCCCACCAGGCCACTAATTCTTCCTACCCCTAGAATAAAGGAAGATATGGACCTCTAGGTTTAGATATAATAATAGTAGTCGACAACTCCGGTTTCCCGTATAATATTTTTAAAGGAAAGAATAGGACAATTTAGGCGAGAATAACATGAGGCGAAAGAAGCTGAGAAAGAAACATGAAATAAGCAACTTGACAGAAGACGACACAATGAACAAACTTCAACACCTGGGGGACATTAAAATATAACAATCTTTTTAATATACACGCGGACACACATATTCAACGTGTCGGCTATATTATCAGCAGATAATACATAACTATAAATGTCTTTCTTCCTTTTCTTCTTTTCTTTCGCCTTTCTTTAAATTGAGAGAGAGAGAGAGAGTATATAATTGGGTGTAGGGAGAAACAGTCTTAATGTTTACTTATCTTTTCGGCAGGTTCCTTCCGAGAGTATTTTCTCTTTTACGGGTGGGAGGACTTTATATTATATATAGCTCTGGCTTGAAGGTATGGGTTCTACTTGTCCAAGATACTTTCCGTCTTCCCACGGTGATTTCGGCGGTAGTTTCAATATATCTTATCACTTCAATTACTGTCCCGCAAATCCCGGTTTTGGTGCTTCGTCCGGAGTTTGGCGCGAGATTCGCCCCATCTGTTCACGACGACATCTCTCTTCAAAACCAATATCCTTTACCACTATTTCCGCTGACGGAACGAAGGTGCCACTTCCGTTTTAGGGTTCTGGCCAATCGTTTCGCTTCTATCTTCCTCCTTCCCATGTCAGGGGATTCTTTAGGACTACTATTTCTTTTCACCCGAGTGAGGTTACAGAGTACAGATAACCCATATTTTTTTCTTTCTTCAACGGCCGGCCGAAGTTGACCTACATTCTTTATGACTCTTTTAACAGTCAATCTTTGGCGGCCTGCTAATTCAAACACGGAGGGTAGTAGAAATTCCTTATTTCTCTTCTCTCAGTAGTAGACCACGTGACATTTGGATAGTTCTGTTCTCTCTCAGCTTAGATTATTAACTTAATATAAAATTTATAGTGAACAAGAGCATTTGAAATCAGTTAAGGTGCGCTAATTAATAGATTTTTTTCTAAAGAAGTTTAATGGATTTTTGTGGTGTCAAATATAACATTGATTACAAATAATAGGTACTTTGTAGCATTCTGAGGGCTAAAAATTGAAAGGACCTATCTGGTTAAAAGCTTCAAAATTCAATTATTCGATTTGTGCGATGTTTTTCTTAACATTTTCTTTGACTTGTAGGAAATCAGCATGTAGATCTTTGGTTTTAGACATTACGGGAAAGGGCACTATGGTCATCGTTGTAGCAGGATGTGTACTCGGTGACTCCAGTTCAAATTCTGATTGCATTTCACAAAACTTTTCGGAAAAGTATTAATCCGACTATTCTTTCTCTAAGTAAAATAAATATAAAATAAAAGCGGTGGATAGCAATGAATTATAGACTAAATTTGAATAAAGAAAACGCTGACCGTTTGAAAAGCGAAATACTAAAAGAAAGATGAGCATCTAAATGACTAAAAGAAATGATCTAAGAAAGATTTATTCTCTGAGTGACTGAATCGAAGAAAGAGTGATTTGGTGAGAAAAATGACTGATTTAAACTTATATGAAGAGAACTAAGAAACGTTATGAAGATACAGTAAATTCATCAATGAGAGAAGCTTTAAAAAGAAATAGAAATGACGAGTGGTTTTTTGAGGTTTGGAGTTTTATATGAAACTAGACAAGGACAGAAAGATAAACAGACAGAGAAGAGAGAAAGACAGATAATCAGGAAAATGAGAAAGCAGGCCCCAAAAGAAAACATGCCATCACCTAAAGACTAGAAAATCATGAAAATAAGTAACCTTATTCTTATACAATATATTCCTCTTGTCAAAATCATTTCAAATGATTTCGCATTGTAAAGTCATTTCCAATGGTTTTTTGTTGTTAATATTTCCATTGCATTCTAACAGTAAAATCCTTCATAATACCATCTTATAATAAAATTATTTACAATGCATTTACAATGTCCTCCTTCCGTAAAATCATTTCCAATGCATTTTTATTGTAAAAGGATGCAGGCGTGAATCGATGACATTGTGATACTAGCGTACTGGTATGAAAAGCCTTATTTTATATACATATATATATATATATATGTGTGTGTGTGTGTGTGTGTACATATATATTGACATCCATAGAAAGATTATTTCATTGTATCCCAACTCATCAGTGTGGCGAGACACGCAGGATGCCCTAAGCTTGGATTGAAACGTTAGCCTGATAATACCACTTCACAGTCACCCGCAGTCTCAACATAAGCTAGGGAATTTATTGCAACGAATCTCTTTTCAAACTAGATTTTTTTCCGAGTTTTCTTCTTGTTTATATATATATATATATATATATATATATATATATTATGGGAAGCAACGTTAATATGCAATTGAATCGGTCCGAGAAACGATTTCGTAAACGTCTCGAACTTTTAGTTTGGTTTGCTTATGTTTTATGGCATATCAACACTTGTAGGTTATTTAATGCCAAATCTTGTTCATACATTTATGTTTTATAGAGATGATTGATTAGCAAATAACTTATAGACATTTTTAAACGATCTAGAGCTCATTTGTTTGTAAACAGTTGAATGGGTTCAATTATTGTTATCGAGCATTAATAATTCTATTAGATATAAGTCCTTTTTTTGCACACAATTAAATAGTTTCAAGTATTTCTATCGAACTCTATTAATTCTTTTTAATATAAATCATTTTTCAAAGTGATTCAAATATTATTATTTATTGTTTGCATGTTGGTAAATGGTTATCAAGTTATGCTATTTAACACAAATAATTCTGTTGCGTATTAATAACAATCTCTTATAAAAGATTGACCAGTTCTGTTTTAACCATCGATCAGATTTTTACCGGTACTACCCATCCAGGTTAGAGTGGACCTGGGAGTAATGGCAAAGAAAGGGTGCTCCACATTCCTTTAAGCTCAAGGACTGGTGCCTCTTTATTACATGCCATTTACTGTCATATCAAAAACATTCGTTTGAAGAAGGGAGTTTAATTTCTCTGCCGAGATGCAGTCGGTGTATTTTGCATCCCAAGCTGATTGGACACCAAACATAAAATGTTCATACGTGTAAAGTGAATTTATCTTTAAGGCTTGTATTTCGTTGTTTATGCCCATTATAAGTTCTAAACATCTGCGTCGAATATCTATTCATTTATATATACCAAAGATATAACAGGTTAAAGAAGGAGTAAGTATCATTGCAATGATATTGAAAACTATTTTCAATTTATTCTTATACAATATATTCCTCTTGTCAAAATCATTTCAAATGAATTCGCATTGTAAAGTCATTTCCAATGGTTTTTTGTTGTTAATATTTCCATTGCATTCTAACAGTAAAATCCTTCATAATACCATCTTATGATAAAATTATTTACAATGCATTTACAATGTCCTCCTTCCGTAAAATCATTTCCAATGCATTTTTATTGTAAAAGGATGCAGGCGTGAATTTTATTGCCGTGTGATTTTCGGCGCATATCCAAAGAAAACCAATTTCTGTTAAAGTTTTTTTCAGTGGTTATATGACATATGTCATTTTGTGTAAATATTAGAGTTCCAATTTTTTTTTCTTTTATTTGTTTAACAGAACTTACGCCTGATATCTGGGTAAAAATAAACATTACCTTTAGAGTATGCATGTTGTATATTATTTTAGATATGAATCTAAATATCTTTCATAAGTTTTTTTCATGTTTTTTTTTTATTCTTCGAGTCATTTTACGAAAGCACAAATGGGAGAAATTTATACAATTTTCAGTTTCACAACTAAAATGGACAGTCTAGGCCTAATTTGGTGAAATCCAAAGTTAATTATTAATCTAAATATTTAAATATTTACTTGCATTGTAAATGAAGAAATTTCTTTTTCAAATCAAATCTCATTATTGGTATTAAATTTTTAACTGTGAAATAATTACAATTTTTTTCGTAAACAGTACTGATATTTTTCTGTTTGTAATCTGATGAAAAATACTCTAAAAAGGAATTCATTTCCCGACTTTTGTTTAAATTCTACTACGTATTCATTTTTCAATGCATTCTCATATAAAAAGAAACGCATTCTTCTTATGAAATAATTTCTAATGCATTCTGGTAGTAAAATCATTACAATGTATTTCTTTTGCAAAATCATTTACATTATATTCTTATTGTAAAATCATTTACAATATATTCTCATAGGAAAGATCCTTTACAGAGCATTCTTCAATAGAATGATTTCCAACGCATTCTTATAGTAAAATCATTTGTGATGCATTCTAATATTAAAATCATTTACAATACATTCTTATAGCAAAATTATTTACAAAGCATTCTTATAGTAAAATCATTAACAATACATTATAATAGTAAAATCATTTACAATGCATTCTTATAATTAAATCATTTACAGTGCATTCTTATAGTAAAATCATTTACAATGCATTCTTATAATTAAATCATTTACAGTGCATTATCATTGTAAAATAATTTCCAATGTATTTTATAGTAAAATCATTTACAATGCATTCTTATTGTAAAATCATTTGCAATGCATTCTTATAGTAAAATCATTTACAATGCATTCTTATAGTAAAATCATTTACAATGCATTCTTATAGTAAAATAATTTCCAGTGCATTCTTATTGTAAAATCATTTACAATGCATTCTTATCATCATCATCATCATCATATCGTGCTGGCAGCACGGATATCCCTGACCCTCTCTCGCCACTCCTCCCTATCGTTCATCGCCCTAGGTAGGTCTTCAGGACAACAACCTGTATCCTCACATAGCTGCTGAATGTACGTTCGTGCTGGTCGTCCTGCTTTTGCGCGGCCGTGTGTGGGGATCCATAAGAGTACATCTCTTATGAGTTCATCTCTGCTTCTCCAGCAATGTCCTGCATGTCTGGTTCGCCTAACTTGAATAGATTTCGTGATAGGGGGCAGGTGGCCGTACAGTTGGTGTCTTGTGGGGTGTTGCTGCCAGGACTTGTTCAGGATTGCACGCAGCATTCTTGTGTAATTGCCATCTAGTTTCTTCTCCAGCCGTTTTGTTAGCGTCCATGTAGTGCATCCATATAGCAGTATCGATGTGACCGCTGCCTGGAAGAAACTGCGTTTCATTTTATCGGTTAGGTCTGATTTCCATATAGTCGATAGCCTATTGATAGCTGTCCATGCTTTCGTTAACCTCGTTTCGATGTCCTTTTCGGTTGATTCGACGCTGCTTCCTAGGTACGTGAATTTGTCTACTAGTTTAAGAGGGGTTCCTTCTAGAGTGGAGATGTCCCCTGTTTGGTTATAGCACATATATTCCGTTTTGTGTGCATTAACATGGAGGCCTATGCTTGCTGCTGCTCGTTCCAGGCTATGCAGAAGTGTTTCGGCTTGGTCAGGTGTATTTGCCAGTATCGCTATGTCATCGGCGTAGTCGGCGTCGGTAATTGTTGTTGCGGGATATCTTCTGCTTCTTTTCTTCGTCAGTTCGAAGCCATTCTCTTTGATTTTGTCAATCGATGTTCTAAGTACGTAGTCTAGACAAATGATAAAGAGATACGGAGCCAGCGTGTCCCCTTGTAGTACTCCTGCTACAATGTCGAAGTATTCTGTGTCTCCATCTGGTGATCGTACTTTTACTTTAGTGTTTCTATAGAGAATCGTTATTGCCGCTACGGTTTCTTTAGGTATGCCGTACGCTAGTAGGATTTGTTCCATCTTTCCTCTGTGAATGGAGTCGAAAGCCTTGGTAAAGTCGACAAATATTAATGTCGCTTGTAGGTTCTTTGCCCGTACGCCCTCAAGGATTCTGCGGATGGTTAGTATTTGTGAGGTCGTAGATCTCACAAATCGACAACATACTTAGAAAAAACCAAAATGGCTTCCGAAGAAATGCATTCTTATAGTAAAATCATTTACAATGCTTCTTTATAGTAAAATAATTTCCAATGCATTCTTATAGTAAAATCATTTACAATGCATTCTTACAATAAAATCATTTCCAATGCATTATTATTGTAAAATAATTTCCAATGCATTCTTATAGTAAAATCATTTCCGGTGCATTCTTATTGTAAAATCATTTCCAATGCATTCTTATAGTAAAATTATTTTCCATGCATTCTTGTAATACAATCATTTCCAATGCATTCTTATAATAAAACCATTTATAATTCATCCTTATCGTAAAATTATTTACAATGCATTCAGAGTTATCATTCTTGTAGATTGATTCCATACCAAGTCTAGACAACACGGTCTTTCCTATAATTTTTGATGGGAGGTATAACCCCTGAAATTCAGTTTTCCTAGAGTTTCTAATTCTTTCCTCTATTTCACTGTTGAAGTCTTGATCGATTAAAATGCAGTAAATGTTTATTAGTGTTTTCTTTTTGTGATATTCATGTTTTGAATCCAATCTTTTACCATTGGAATAAAATCACGAGTGGAATTTTCTTCCGTCGGAAAATCTTGAGTTTTATTTAAAGAGTGTTGAGTTACCGGAAAATAAAGAAAGAGAATGCAATACCCTACAAGAAAAATAGTACCCAACAGAGAAAAAGTACTCTACAAGAAAACGGATTGGCTACTATGAGGAGGAAGGCGATAAACTTTGGAAAAAAATTAAGTACAGTCCAGGCTAAAAGTTTGATTTCCTCTAAAGTAATTTTGAAACCATAAACCATTATCTTCTTAGTACAAAACGTTTTGGAACCACACAGAAATAAAATATTCTAATTACTCTTTTGGACAATCATCATCATTACCATAATCATAGATTCCTTTGACCTCTTACCATCTGTACCTATCAGCTACTATTCTCGGTAGATCATCTTGATGACATTCACTGTCCACTCTAATGACTTCGTCCTTTCTTCTTCAGCAGTGGTTAGTATGTATTATTCATCTTGCAAGGATTGTTTGTATGATGGGAGATAAGTAACCGTACAACTGCTATTTAATTGGGTGTATCTTGAATGATTTATTCAAAACAGCACTCAGAGACCTTGCATAATTCCCATCTGTAATATAATCATCTTGGGCGGCAGAATCCACCGACTGCATCTCTGCAGACTCTCTTATCGGGTTTCCTGGATATGACACTAAAAATATGATGGTGAGGTTCAAGTAATGGAGGAGCTTTGAAAAATGCAGAATACGCCTTCATTGCCATCAATCCCAGGTCCACTCTGACCCGGAGTGGTAGCACCTGATAGGGTCATATTTATTGGTCAAACAGAACTATTTAACTTTTAAACTGTGTTCAAACAAATGCTAAATTGAATTGCTTGAAATAGAACTGTTTGATTATTTAATTATGTGAATCTACAAGATGTGTTTACAAATTATATATTTAACATATTTGTAAAAGCAAGATTTTGCAATGAATAACCAGGAATGGTTGATATGCCATACAACCAAACCAAACCATAGCTCCATGACTTAATCCCCACCATCCGATGCAGTCTAGTGTCATATCCAAGACACTTGTCTGCATGTCTTGGGGCTTAATAATCAGCAGAGATGCAGTCAGTGGATTGTACAGCCGACTGGATTATTCATATATATATATATATATATATATATATGTATATATATATATATATATATATATATATATATGTAGAAAAACTGATAACAACGATCCAAGTGGAAGGAAGGATTTATTAGGTTTTTGTATTTCACATTTCTAAACATCCATCGTTCACTTAAAATTATTAATATCACCCCTCATGGTCCTGATGATGGTTCAGTAGAACCGAAACGCTATAGTCTCGACCCGTTAATAAATCCTTCGTTCCACTTGGATCGTTGTTATCAGTTTTTCTACATATTGTCGGATTACAATCCTTTATTTACTCTTCATATGTATATATATATATTTATATATATAGTGATAGAAAATTATTTTTATATATGTTTTGTTAAATAATTTTGAGCTTTTATTTTTACGATTAAAAAAACTTTCTTGCTTGTTTCTGTGTGGGTGTACAGGTGAAAGAGGAGCATGCCTAAATTCTATTCCGAAGCCATTTCGATCATTTCTTTGGGGGATTAATTTTTATCAACGATTGATATCTATTATTGATGATACGTAAATATGGTTCAAGGACGCAACAAAGTGGTGAGAGACTGGTCATCCCTATCCCTACTTTAGTTAGACTAGTTCCATGTATTGACCTTATAGCATTTTTTCACCACAATGACACAATTATTCTGATAATCTTTTGAACTACAAACCTCAAGACAAGCAACTGCCTCTATGAGTGTTTAACCTAATCCCATGTAAGGAAAGCGAATGATTTATAATTTTATTCTTATATATAAAATATCATTAACGAAAACCAAAGGAATACAATATGTGCACATTTAAAATAAAATGAAAATTATTATGGGCCTCCTTCTTCACAGACTAATATGGCAGAAAAATATAACAACAGACACAGACTGGTGAAATTTTCAGACGTGCTGAGAAAAGCATTTTGCCAAATCAGATATTGCTTCAAATCACTATACAAGAGAGCTATACGTCATCGTTATTGAGGTAACTCATCCCAGTTGCCCACAATCACAATAAGCGCCCGTCCTCCTTCATCTCTCCGTGCTCTTCAATTAAGACATCTTGAACAGACCCCCTCCACTCAATAACATTTGATAACCATATTCGATATCGGCCAACTATAAGAGAGACCAATCTGCAAACTAGAAAACAACTTTGAAGGATTTTTATATTGCAATGAATGAGCCATCGGATTTGGAATATCGACGAGTCTCCTCATCATTTAATTGCACTTCGCAAGTTAAGGAAGGCCTTCTTGGCGTCTTCCTTCCATTATTTTTCGTAGACATCTAATCTAGGAAACTGAGGCGCAACGTATAACATCGTGTCTCTTCATTTAGTACTCTTAGGCCGCCTTCAGAAGGGTGACGGTGACAGGTGTCGGTAAAGGACGAAGAGTGAATGTGCGAGCCACACACTCCCTCCCTACTCTTAAAAAAGCTTCCTCTAGACCAAACGCCGGCCACTGCCACAACCTTTTCAACTACTTTCGACCAATTTTTCTCTCGCTGGAGATCAATACCGAACCAGACGCAGAGTATCTTGCACAATCTGTCCTTCCAATTAAAACCCTGGATGTTTACAATCTTACCATAAACCCAACCGTAAACTCACAGACTTTTCACGTTTAATTTTTGTCCCTGATACGCTTTCATACCTTTTCATTTCTTTGCTGACCTCCTTGGCCTTAGCACTGCTTGTTACAATAGAACTAACATCATCCGTATTAATTGAAAGTTTGGTGGTGTTAATAGCACCAGATTGTACAAAATCGCGTAGGACGGAGTTCGCCCTCAACTTACGAAGGAAAGGTTACGAACATTTCACATGAGCGAGAGCAAATAATCTCGAATTGATCAAGAAAAAGAAAGGGGTTCGATCTTATCCTGCGCACCTCCAGCGGAGGGGCCTATAGAGAAGGTACATCCAACTATGATAGTTTACTCCGAATCCAGCTACAGAAAAAAGCAGCCCCCAAGAAACCATGGTCAACCCTATCAAAAGTCTTCGACAGATTGTCATTGATCAGCACAGCATTATCGTGGACTTTTTCTATGATAATGCGAAGAAAATGAAGTCTGGACAGCCCTCCTCTTAACAGATCAACACTGGTCAAAACCGATTTGGTTAGGCTGGACAGTTTTCAAACGGTCTGCCAAGATCTTCGCCAGAATCTTTAAGTCTGTGTTAAGCATCGTTAAAATTCGAAAGTTATAAATCTCGACCACATCATGTTTGTTCTTGCGAAGAAACTTTACTATATCCTTGGTGAAACGTTGTAGGATCGTCCCCGGCTTCTATTTGTTAATGACAGACACCAGCAAGGGAAAGACACAAAACAATCTCAAGTACGCCTCGTTAGGGAGGACTGTCGATTCCGGAAGTCTTTCATCTTTCGAAATGCGCCTCTCACACCCACCCGCTTTTGTCACCTTACAGAAATGGGAGTCAAACTTAGCAGAACTTAGTTCGAGATCCCCAGAGAAAAGTTTCTGAGAGTATTTATGAAATTCTATGCAAATGCCTTCTTTTGTAGTCTGACGTTGTCTGTCTGACGATGTAATACGCAAGATATGTCACTGAAGCATGTCGTTGGTGTCCTTAGCTCGAAATTTGTGAGCCTTATTTATCGCATCACAAGATAGCCTTTTTAATTTTGCCCTAACAGATTTTGTTACACGATAAAGTCATCTCCGCTTTAGCTATGTTTGTTTTGACACTATATTCCGCCATAAACACTCTATCTATTCTATATTCCAAAGCTTTTTACGTCGTTAGCCTAACTAGCTCAAGTTTTCAGCAAAGAAATCTAATTCTATTCTTAAGTTTATCTCCCGAAATATATATATATATATATATATATATATATATATATATATATATATATATATAAGAGAGAATTAAGGAACCCAAACAAACACAACAACGAAAAACTCATTGCATACGTCACAACCAACAACAAAAATAATCCAAAACTATACACAGAAATAATGAAAAATCTGGAAGAAAATGAAAACAAAGACAAAATCAAAGAAATACTAGACACAACAAAAACAGTTAAAAGCAGGAGACAACCCAAAATTCTGAAGGTTGATATGCCATTAAACAAAGAAACCAAACCAAACCAAACCAAAATTCTGAAAAGAATACTCACCTCTTCCACATTCGGAAAAAAACACAACACAAGGAGTTACCAAATGCAAAAATAAACGATGCAAAATATATTATATAATTATAGAAGGTAAATCCTACACCTTTAAAGACCCTGAAACTAAATTCAAAATAAATAAAAACTTAAGCTGCAACTCAAAAAACGTAGTATACATAATTGAATGTAAGGAATGCAAAGAAATATACATAGGGTCAACACAAGGACATCACTTCACAAGAGTAATATCAAAATAGAAGAAAACAGGAAATTAAATGTTTCGAAATACCTATACCAATATAGCAGAGGAAAAATTTATATTATGCCAATCTATCAAAACAACGACTACACACTACTTCAAAAAAAAAAAAAAAAAGAAAAAATGGAAAGAAGCTTTATAAATAAATTCAAACCTAAGTTAAATAAAATATGAATCATACACACACATAAACGGAAATAAAACATACACACACACACACACACACATATGCATACATATATATATAAGCACATAAAAACATAATTAATTAAAAACCATTCAAATTACAAACACTAGTAAATCAAAATCTCATTTAATACCCATTAACTAGACTTTATACCAAACATGTACTCAGACGAAAGAAAAAGAACTCAAAACACACACACACACACATACGCGGACACATGTATACATATAAAAAAAGGAGGAAGAACTACCAGTAAATTTAAAACCACAAACCTCCCAATGATGCACACTTACACAAAAAATCTGTTAGTGAAACCCAAAACCACTCCAACACCTATACACACACCCACACACAACTATAAACATATCAAATATCAAAGAGGGGAAAGTAGACCAAGGTAAATACACTACAAGAAAAGAGGGACAACGACCCCTATATAAACCAGTTTGACCGATCAAGGGTCATTTATACTGGAAAACAAGAGCGAGTTCAAGTCTCAATGAGTACCCCATTAAAAAGCCTTGTGCCACACATGTTTTCTTCCAAAAGCAACTAGCATATATATAACACGTATGTAAGAACGAAATGAATAAATTCAAAAAATACAAATCACTTCGTGGAACTTCCTATTTTAAAATATATCCTAATTCTTTCTTTGGAACTACATCAACTAACTTAATATATATATATATATATATATATATATATATATATATATATATATATATATTCTTATTGATCAACTGAGAGTTGTCTACCCAGGACTACGTTAGTGCCTACTCGTTGTAATTGCTATATATGCACTTACTTTCCCTACTGGAATTGTATGACAGCGCACACGTTTATCGTCGGGATCTGCTTATGTTCTTTAGGATCAGCTAAGAGTCAAAATTAGATGCGATAGAAAACGCGTGGACCACATAACCTTCGACAAAATGTGGGTGAATGCAGCGAGCCTGGTCGTAGGAAAGCTGGCAACGTTAGAGTCATCCTTCCCTCCTCATCTTTCGAAAGCCGGTGACGGTCCAGATCCTTCGGGACCCCATACCTGGTTAATATACAATATTGTCTCCTTCTCTTCTAGTTAGTAGTACGATGAGAGTCATTATACAGCCAACTAGTTGTTAGCCTCCAAAATCTTCTCAGTTCATCATTCTTTTCCTCACTTCAAACCTCCTTCTAGCCCCATTTTTCAGAAGATCTTGAACCCACATAGCAGTAATCCTCGTTACCTTCTCCTGCCGCACCCCTCTCCGTATTTCTTTTGTTCTAGTAGCTTAGCTCCTCTCTCCATGTAGGAATAGTCTGGCTTATTTTCGGTCCTTTTGGATACGGGAAAACAGTCAGCTCTCCCCACCGTAAAAAGGGGCACGGGAGGGTAACCAAACGTTTTTTTCGTTCTTATCAATTATTTTCGTTTTTTTCCCATCCCCTTCGTTCTCATTTTTTGCAAATATATTCATTGTAAATAAATCATAAAATTCACCGATGTTTTATGTAGGTTTTCATAAATCGGGTGTGGTATTTTGGTGAATGTGGCGCGCTGGTTGATGTATGGTTGCCTGTATAGTATTGTGTGTCTGGGTTGGCGAATGTGGCTAGCCAGGATCCCCAAGAATTCTTAGATTTGCATGATCGCCCCCGCTACTTTACGAAAAGCACTGGGGTTCCATGCCCCCAAAAGATTGTATTTGATTTTTGTATTCAATTTCTTCAGAAATAAATTCCCGAGGTGGCGAAAACAACAGTCAACTACCGGCTGTAGTTGACAACTGCATAGGGGCTGAGGCGAACGTCATATATAATTCTTACGGGCGCTCCGGGTGGGTGATATAGAACGTTTCGTTACTCTCACTTGGTCTTATGGAAACCGATCCTCCTGGAAGTACCTGCTTTGAAGAGCTGATTTCATGGCTAGTCACCTGAATTGTCCTAATAGTGGAATACTGACGGGACCAAGCATGTATTGTCTGGTCGCGTATAGGTTTCGATCCGTGCATAGATTCCCACTTTAAAATGGTTTAGTGCTGCATTCTGATTCAGAGGGAAATCAGGTTAATATCCAGTTGCGAAAATGTCCAGTCAGTTTGTGTTTCATTCGATAAAATCTTGTTAAGCTAAAGTACTCTTGCCAGTTTATACTGAATGTGATTTTGTTGATGTTTAGTTGTTCTTTTTGCTTCAAAGATTTGTAGACATTTTTTGCGATTATTTTTGTATATAATTCTGGTGTTGTTAGTGAGTATTTTTGGTAATTTAGCAGAATGTGAAATTAGTAGTTTTCTTGCTATGTGTTGTAATTATATGTTATTTTATAGCAGAGATATGCGAGATGTGTGTTATATTTGGTGATGGATGGAGATAGTTGTATTAGTAATGTGCGTGTTCCAAGTTTTTCGGTTATTGCTCACAAGACATTCTTAAAAGAAACATGTAAAATTGTATACGACATTTGTTTAGTCTAAAGTGGATTAATGGATTTTGCATTATTTTTAACGATGAAATTTCCATCTATAAAGTTGCGGCAGTAAAGTATAAGTTTAATTTATTCCATGTTTTCAGTTGGTTTGGTTTGGTTTGTTTGTTTAATGAAATATCAACCTTTTTTAGGTTATTTCATGCCAAAGCCATTGTCCTAGAAGATCAATAGTGGTACTATTTAACCCATAGCTGGGAGGATAAGGGGGTTCATAACTTTGCCAAGGAATCTGCCCCAAAGTGAACGTAATAGCGCAACTGGAGTAGGAACTATATATATATATATATATATATATATATATATATATATATATATATATATCATGTTGCTAGGAAAGTCCGTTTGGTTGGTTTTTACGGAATATCAACCATTGTAGGTAATTTAATGGCAACCACATTTTTATACCTATAAATAGTTCAATTTCAAACAATTCAGTTTAGCATAAGTACACAGTTGAAATGTCAAAAACATTTCTATTTCAAGCTATTCAGTTTAGTCAACAAAGTTAAATGATTCCAAGTATTGCTACGTATCACTAACAATTCAATTAAACATCAGTCATTCATTTAAACAGATAAATGTAAAAATAGTTCTATTTCAAACAATCAGGTTTAGCATAAGCATATATTTTAGTTCTATTTGACTCATAGATAGGAAACTATCAGGTGCTACCCCCACGGATCAGAGAGACCTGGGAGCAATGTCATGAAGAGGTATTCCGCATTCCCCAAAGCTCCTGCTTTACAGGAACCTCATCATCAGATTGTTTAGTGCTGTATTTTGTTTGTGAAATAATGCTTAAACTATGCGTTTTAAATGTAAAGACACGCTTACTCTACTATAAAGCCAAATTGATGTTAGTCTTTCCAAAAGTCAGCGAACAAGGCAGAATGTTTTTGAATGTCTTCTATCGAATAATTTAAAAATACGTAAAGAAAGCCCTAACAGTAGTTTAGAAGAAAAAGAAAAAGCCTAAAACACCTAATGCTACTACAGCCCCCCACCCCAGAGAAAGGGAAAAAGAAAAAAAAAGAAATGAAATGAATTCTCTCCCCCCCCAGTAGACCGCCTCCAAAGCTACCTAAAATCTCAGTAGTAAATAAAAGTCAAAACGAAGAAGAAGCATTTAAACTCAGGAGCCAACTGGAAGAAATATATCAATATTGGTCAGTATGTCTTTAAGTCCTATCAATTTAAAATGCTGAATTTTACAAAATGTTATGCTGTAATTTGTTTGTGAAATAATGCTTAAACTATGCGTTTTAAATGTAAAGACACGCTTACTCTACTATAAAGCCAAATTGATGTTAGTCTTTCCACATGTCAGCGAACAAGGCAGAATGTTTTTGAATGTCTTCTATCGAATAAAATATATATATATATATATATATATATTACACGCTCATTTGAATAATTTTCTTCGCATATTGAGAAAATTTTCTATCGTATAAACTCCCATCGTCGGGGTCGTTATAATTTAGCAAATCATCATCTTCACAGTGAGCGCGTGTTTGATGGATTGAAGAAGGGAAAGAATGAAGGAAGAAAGAAAATAAAAAGAAATACAGAGAACATCAAACGTTCGTCTGGGTATGCCTGATCGGGAGAGCCACTGGCTTGCTGAAAGACTTGCATATCTGGGCCGTGTCTTGACGGGGGACTCAGTGTGGAGACGAAAGGCGAGTCGGACTTTTCCTCGCCTCAACTCAGACCCAAAGGCTGAAGGTCGACGTAGGCCTTTGGGTGAAGCACTGTTTGTCCGCGAGTGCCGAAAGGCCCTTCGTAACCTTCTTGGGTCCAGTGACCTTTCATGGCCCTGGAAGGAGCTCTATCGGGAATTAGTGGTGGGTTCCGCTTCTGATCCTCTCAGCGGGCGGCGCGGCTGGACGGCGGAGGAGATCCGCTCTCACTGGAATTGGGCGCCAGGATCGAGCTTCTTGAACAACTCCGAGTTCTCGCTCACCTGGCGACTTGTTCGGAATGCGTTATCCCTTCGCGGCTTGAACTTCAAGGCGGGCCTGGCAGACATGCCTGATTGCCCTCGCTGCAGCAGTGGGTTGGAAGAAACGGCTGAGCACGCCTTCTACTACTACGAGCGAGTCCGCCCGTTTTGGGATGACGTCGGGGAGTGGACGGCTCGCATCGAACCCAAACAGCTCGTGCTGCTCGACGTTGGTTACGTCGTAGACAACGTTCTTCCTCCGTTTCATGGTGAGAAGCGTGTGGTGTTTCTCGCGATCCTAGCTGTAGCTCGAATGGTGATTTGGACGACGCAAGACAAGGGATTGTATGACGATGCAAGCTTTTCTCATCGTGATCTGGTTTTGTATTTTCGGCATCAGCTGAGGGTCAAAATCAGATGCGATAGAAAACGCTTGGATCGCATAACATTCAGCAAAAGGTGGGTGACTGCAGAAAGCCTGGTCGTACGAAAGGGGGCAATGTTGGA
This sequence comes from Sepioteuthis lessoniana, assembly GCA_963585895.1. Lineage (NCBI taxonomy): Eukaryota > Metazoa > Mollusca > Cephalopoda > Myopsida > Loliginidae > Sepioteuthis > Sepioteuthis lessoniana. Next base: position 54,206,682 of record OY757934.1, on the reverse strand, counting down.
GTCATCCTTCCCTCCTCTGCCGGTCCATGGCGTCTATGGTACGGGTCCTTTAGGACCCCACCCTTGGTAAGTAGGATTTCTTTTTTCTCTTGTAACCTAGTTAGCAGTATGTTGTGAGTCATTGTCCCCGTCATTTAGTCGCTAGCACTCAAGATCTTCCCCACCCCCATTATTTTTGTACCCCAATCTGTATCCCAGTCCGCTTTTTGAAGATCTTGAACATTCATATGTAAAAAATCATAATACCCGCTTCTATCGACCCATGCCGAGCCCGACCCTTTATTTCTTTTATCCCTGTAGAGTAGGATTCCCGCCCCACCTAGGGTAGGTCCGGCTTGTTTCCGGTATTTTTGACCCGGAAAACAGTAGGCCTCCAATTTTATAGACGGGGGGATGGGAGGGAAACCAAACGGGGGATTTTTTCCTTGTTTTCGTGTATATATGTTTTTCGGGGTTTTTTCTCCCATTCCCATCATATCCATTGTAAAAAATCATACATTGTAAATAAAATCATGCATCACTTTCGGGTTTTTAGTTGGACTTTTTCATAGAGCAAATGCGGTATTTTGGTGGTTGCTGCGTGCATGGAGATGGACGAGTGATTATATATTGTATTGTTGAATGGGTCGGCGAATGTGGCTAGCTAGGTTCCCCATAGAAAATATAGTTAAAGCAGGACCGCTCCCTTCCCCTCCCCCAAAACCACAAGGCCTCGTGCCTTCTTGTATTTACTACAAGAAATAAAAGAATAAGCCTACAAGTCAGACCAGAAGAGCCGTTCCTATTGTTAAAGTATATCATTACTCTATCACTAATCCTATGTTCGTATTACTAACAGTCTCTCTCTCTTGTAAATACTCTCCCCTGTAAATATAATCATTTTCCTCACTTATCGTGGTTTGTCTTATTATTACTACAAGTTGTGTTCACGAACCAGAACACAACAGTTTCATTAATAGCCAAGTACTTTATAAAATGGGAAAAAATGAATATCAGTTTCTTTTACATTTGTATCTATTTAGCTTGAACTTCTTGACAAACCAACATGTAATTTTTTTATTTTGACAGTGTGAGACTACAAGCTAATTCATTCCCTATGTGCACATATTAAATTGCAACAATGCATATGTGTGTAGGTGTCATCAAATCTCTATGAATGCGTATATACATAGCGTTTATTATAAGAATGCATTGGAATGACTTTATAATAAGAATACATTGCAGATATATTTACTATAAGAATTCATGGCAAATGATTTTAATATAAGATATTGAAAATGATTTTATCATAAGAATTATTTTATCCAAAGATTTCATGATAAATGATTTCACAATAAAGCTGCATTATCAATGATTTTACAATTAGATTTCATTGTAAATGGTTTTACTATGAAATGCTTTGGAAATAATTTTACTATAAGAATACATCATCATCATGTCGCGCCGCCTGCGCGGATATCCCTGACCGTCTCTCGCCATTTCTCCCTATCATTCATCGCCTCCGGCAGGTCTTCAGGATTACAACCCGTGTCCTCACATAGCTGCTGTATGTAAGTTCGTGCTGGACGTCCCACTCTTGCACATCCATGAGTGGGGGTCCACAGGAGTACATCGCTTATGAGCTCGTCCTTGCTTCTCCAGCAGTGTCCTGCGTGTCTGGTTCGTCGAACTTGTATAGTTTTTGTGATGGGGGGCAAGTGTCCGTATAGTTGGAGTCTCGTGGGGTGTTGTCGCCAGGACTTGTTTAATACTGCTCTCAACATTCTTGTGTAATTTCCGTCCAGCCTCCTCTCCAGCCGTTTTGTAAGCGTCCATGTGGTGCATCCATATAGCAGTATCGACACAACCGCTGCCTGGAAGAAACTGCGTTTCATTTTATCTGTTAGGTCCGACTTCCATATGATCGAGAGCCTATCGATAGCTGTCCATGCCTTCGTCAGTCGTGTGTCGATGTCCTTCTCGGTTGATGAGACGCTGCTTCCTAGGTAGGTGAATTTGTCGACTAGTTTCAGAGAGGCTCCGTCTAGTGTGGCAATGTTGCCTGTTTGGTTGTAACACATATATTCGGTTTTGTTTGCATTGACATGTAGGCCAATGCCAGCTGCAGCTCGTTCCAGACTATGTAGTAGTGTCTCTGCTTGATTAGGCGTATTCGCTAGTAACGCCAAGTCATCAGCGTAGTCGGCGTCCGTGATTGTTTTTGCGGGGTACCTTTTGCTTCTTAAGGATCCGTAAATAATTTCACAATGATAAAGCATTGGAAATAATTTTACAATAAGAATTCATTGCAAATGACTTTACAATTAGAATACATCAGAAATAATTTTACAATCAGAATGCATGGGCAATGATTTTACTATAAAAATTCTTTGTAAATGATTCTATTCAAAGAATGCTTTCTAAATGATTGTATATGATTGTATTTGAAATTATTGTACTATAAGAATACGTATCAAATGATTTTACAATAAGAATATATTTTTCATGATATTTTTTAGGTTTGGTTTGGTTTCTTTGTTTAATGGCATATCAACTCTTTTTAGGTTATTTAATGCCGAAGCCTTTCTCCTCGAAGAACAGTAGTGGTACTATTTAACCCATAGCTAGGAGGATAAGTGGGGGGGTCATACCTTTCCTAAGGGTATTTGCCCGAAAGTGAACGTAATAGCGCGACTGGAGTACGAACTCGCGTACTACGATTCCGCAGTCCATCGCTTTAACCGTTACACCACGAGGACACCCCCGATTTAAAAAAAAAATAAGAATGCATCTGAAATGATTTTACAATAAAAGTGCACTCCCAATGTTGTCATATGTTTATATACCAGCACATAGTCGTAGAGTATATGTATGTACACGAATCTCTGTCGAAGGTAGTATCAATAGAATAGCTAAACAATTTAGGTTGGTTGTTATTTTTTACGCCATATCAACCCTTGTCAGTTTTAATGACAAATCCTTTAATACATATATATTAAATGTATATGATTTGGTTTGGTTGGGTTTTATGGCATATTGTTGCATATTTACCCCGGCCAAGTTGTCAAAAAAAGAAACGCACCTGTGTAAATAACAGATGCATCCGGTCGAAGATATCAGGGGGAGACCTTGATTGTCGAGGGGTTGAATTGAGTGCGAATTGTGACGCTCGTAGAAATTAGATGGACGTCAAATTATTATATAACCCCGGTGCCAGGAAGTTCAGATCATTCGGAGAGAAGATGCTGGAATGAGAACCCTGTCCCAGGAGAGGCTGGGCCCCCAGGCCCCCGGTTGAGCAGCCCAGGAGAACGGGAAAGAAAGGCTGTGATAGCCAGAAGATTTGGGGGGTGGAGTCAGAATGTTGCAGTCTTTGTTCGGTCTCCAACTCCCTTCCACACACAACCCTTCCAATAAAGTAAGAGGTATATTTTTCTAAAGAACTGTGACCACTCGTCGTTATTGTGTTGAATATGTTTCTGCATGCATCTGCATATGAGTATATAGCAATATCAATCATTGTACATTATTTCTTGCGAACTTCTTTTATACACACACACACACACACACACACACACACACACACACACACACACACACACACACACACACACACACATATATATATATATATATATATATAATAAATATGATTTGTAGAAGAATAGTTTGAACATAATGATTTTTACAATGGCCTGGGCTTATTTATTTGCAAACAGTTTAATGGTTTAATGTATTTCTATTTAATATTAGTAGTTCTATTTGCCCAAATAAAATGGTATCCACTAGAGTAAATGATGAAATAGTTCAATCTGGGGCCCTACCTTTGTGGGTAAGAATAGACCAGGAAGTCATAGCAATGAACTGATACCCTACATTCCCCAAAGCTCCAGGACTGGAGCCTGGCCATCAGACTTAGTTGAGTCTCATTTCGGCAGGGAGTATTAACTCTCTTCAGAAATGCCAACGGCGTTTTCTGCATCTCCAGCCAACTGAGCTGATTATCTAGAGAGTTTAGCAGACATTAGTTTTGGCTTCCACAATGAAACAGAGCAGTTTACGACAGAAAGTGATAAAAAAAAACTGCGAGAAGAGAATGACGAAGAAAATAAACAAAGTGAAGTAAGAATCCATTAGAGAATCTCGCTCATGAGTTTGCCTTTACCCCCCCCATCTCTCTCTCTCTCTCTCTCTCTCACACACACATACACACACACACACACACACACACACACACACACACACACACACACACAGAGCAAAACAGTTTCCCGAGAATAATCACAAGAAGCTCGAGAGCAACCAACGGCATACGACCGCCAAGGTTCAGGAAGGAGTAGTAATCTATGTAAATTAGATCCTCCTCATTAAAGCAGTTACCCAGTATGAATCGGCTTCTAGCTAAAGCTACTAGTCAGTCAACACTGACTCCGTGTGACAAACATGTGAGAACAGCATTCGGCATATTTTGAATAAAATCATTCCTAATATCTTTTTATAGTAAAATGATTTACAGTGCATTTTTATAATAAAATCATTTCCAATGCAGTCTTAAAATAAAATCATGTCCATTATCTCCTTAGAATAGAATCATTTCTAATACATTCTTATGGTAAAATAATTTCCAATGTATTTTTAAAACAAAATCATTTACAATGCAGTTTAATGGTAAAATCGTTTGCAATGCATTCCGATAGAAAAATCATTTAAAATGCCTTTTTACAGTAAAATCATTTACAATGCATTCTTATGGTAGAATCATGTCTAATGCATTCTTATTGTAATATCATTTACAACGCTTTCTTTTCGTAAAATCATTTATACTGCATTTTATGATAAAGTCATTTGCAATGAATTCTAATGGTAAAATCATTTTTAATATCTTATAGTAAAATCATTTGCTATGCATTCTGTTAATAAACTCTATTCGTACAAGCATATATCGAGATAAGCTGACACCTATACACATATGTATTGTTGCAATTGAATATGAGCACATCGGGAAAGAAATAGATTGTAGTGTCACTCTGTCAAAATAAATAAAAATCACATGCTGGTTTGTCGATAAGTTGATTATGTTGATAAGACCTCATCCAATAAACCATTCATAGGAAACGTATCTATATGATCATTCTTTCGCCAGCAATGTTGAAATAGAAGAGAAGACAACCATTCTAGGAGAAAGGAAACGCTGTATTCGAACTATGGTGGTGATTTTTCTGAAAAAAAGGCAGATCCACACCAACTATTTCAAAAATCAAAGAAGCACAATTTATAAAGTTAAAAAAAACACACACACAATAAAACAGAGATAATTAGCAAGGCTACCCCACTTATTGCAATCCTTTACAGAAAAAAGTATCATTATTTTCTAGACCAATCCCGTATTGATTTGACTTTAGCAATCTATCTCATCTTTCTAATTCATAATTCAGTATGGAAAAGAATCATCAAATAATGTACCATGAAAATGTTTATATCTCTCTCTTCCACTCTACTTATCTTCTTATCAAATACTTATGAGCTTCTAGCGAGGCTGATAAAAATGTAGTCAAGATTGCATGCAGCGTTCAGGTAATGCAAATCTTTCAATAAATCTTTTACAAGATTTGATTTCTTGTAATATATTCTAAACGAATTCTCCAATTAGAAAGAAGTTGTAAAGGGAGATTCTTGGTTTTAATCATTAAACAATTCAAGAAATAAAACGATGAATCGAAAATCTAAAAACAAATATCTATAATTCCTCCAATGGAAACGTGTAGTTAGTATTTGTTACAACGATTTGTCGCTCATGATTTCACGGATATTATCTGAAAAATTCTTTTGAATTTGATATAGATTTCTTGTGGGACGAACGTTTGATGTTCTCTGTAATTCTTCTTTTTTTTTTCTTCCTTTCTTATACGAATGTTGTCATATGACGTTGGCCTTACTCTCAGAGTTATCATTTTATATTGACCTTTTATTTTTATCGGTCTATTAATAGGAATATGATCATATGATGTGAGCTTTGAACTCAGATCACTCCTTCTGAATTACGTGTAGCTTAAAATTAGACTAATTATATTGATATGGTTATGTCAGATGGTTTTATATGCAGATCATTCAACAATATTACTCATATTGAACAAGAGCCAAACGGCTGTTCATCAGAATGGTTGAATTTACTCTTCTTATTCACAAGTTTAATGGTTAAGGAGCTAATTTAGATGAATTACTATTGGTCGAAAATATTTTTCATCAATCTATTATGTTTTTACAAAATTATCGACATTTTCAGAGTTTTAATGCAATGATTTTTCATCGCATATTTTTTCAAGCTCACACTTTCAAATGTCTATAAAAATTATTTTATTGGACACAATCATATGATATAAAGTGCGGCTCATTCTACATTTGGTCTCGCCACAATAAACAAGTCACATTTGTAGTTATTCTAATGATTAAAACGTTTAACTGAATGTTGGACCCTCATATGTAGTAATCAATGGGAAAGTCTCTCTCTCATATATATATATATATATATATATATATATATATATGTGCGCGCGCGCGTGTATATACGTGTGTGTATATGCACGCTCTTGCGTTCGTGTACGTGCGTGAGAATGTATGTGTAATAATGTATATATGCAAAATAGTTTTGTTATTTGCTTAAAGGCATATCAACTTCTTATGGGCTATTAAATTCCGAAAAAGGATACATTTTTCAAATGTTTGATTATATTCATAACCATCTATATTTTCAAAGTTTCAATGCACTTATTATGTTTTTGGTTCCTATATTATGCTAAACTGCGGGACTTTCGTATACCTGGAGAGTCTAGTATACACACACACACACACACACACACACATATATATATATATATATATATATATATAGAGAGAGAGAGAGAGAGAGAGAGAGATTTTCTCTAAGTGTTTCGTAAGAGTTTAGGTGGTGTGACCATACAGTAGGACCGGCATAGCCACAGCTCCAAAGAAATACCCTTTTTATTTTATCAGTGAGATCAGATTTCCATATCATGAACATGCTAACAATAGTATTCCACGCCTTCCCAATGCATATGCTGTCATTGGTTTCCGCAGATGAGATATTGCTGCCGAGCTATGTGAACAGTTCTATTAAATTAAGAGGCTTATCCATTAAAGTGGAGATGGCTGTGGAAAGGAAAAGTCTGAAATTAAACCAGCTTTACTCAACAATCAGCATAAAAACTGACCATGTACCACATCCTGGTGGCAGCGGACGGGTTTAGTAAATACATTCTAAGGGTCTGTTTGAGTAGCTTGTTGACTATTACACCTCGAGAGCTTTCTAGTTTTAACTGAAAAATTCTGCCCGAAATACATGAATTGTTTTAATGAATGATACGTATCTTAAACAACGAATCATTGAGTATAATTATCGGGAATTTGGACGACAATGGTTGATTACTGGTTCATTGTTCCAGACTGTATCAAAATGATATGTTGCACTGGATGAACTATAGTGCCAGTTTAGATAAATCCAAATGTCTTAGAAGAGGAACGGACTTTTGTTAGTCTATCGAGAGATTCGACAATTCCACTACGTTGGGATGGTCTGTCGACGGTGCAGAATGTTGGTATTATTTCAAAAGCGATAGATTCAATTCGACCGATTTGACAGCATCATTCGTCGAAATGGAAATGAAAAGAAGCCTTGTGAAAGAGACAGAATGAAACGTTAAGTTATGGATCGTATGTCAGATCGTGTGTTTACTCAATCAGTATGAATCTTTTTTGCCTTGAGTTGTTTCACGTGGGTTTTGTTCTCTGATATAATTTATAAAACGTCTATTTTTTTTCTTTTTTTTTGATATATAAAGAAATCCATTTTTTAAATCCTCGTCAGGTGTGCGTTTAAATTGCCTTCTTTTACTGGTGAAAACAAACAAGAAATTATGATATATTGTAGCTGAAGGGGATGGGTATTAACAGGTGAAAAAAACGTTCTCACATTTTTTTTGCTTATCTCTGGTAAAAGCCGTTTGTAGTGTGTGAACCTTATATAAATTGGTGATACATCTGCTATGATCTCGATTATTCTACCGGCAAGATACTGAATCGTCTCCTATTGCTCCTGTCTAAATTGCAAGAAAAAATAGATATAAATGATAACTCACTAACGTTAAATCTTCGCTTTATAGCAGCTCATTAAATGAATCCTGTTTTAGATTAAGTTTTGGTGGGGAAGATATTTCGATCTTCAGCCGATTATACTGTCATAGACTAACATCATGGCAGATTGGACTTTTTTGGTTTTGGCAAGGCAACTTATTTAAAAGAAGGAAAAGACTCCAAATCTAAAAGTTGAGAACTGTTCGAGGAATATGTGTGGCAGTCACACCCTTTTCATCTGATGTAAACTCACCAAAAAATATGATAAGTTCTAAACAAATCATCAGGATATTTCTTGTGGTATAATAGCTAAAGTGCTCGATTTCGACCTCAAAATAAATGGGTTCGAACTCCAATCACGCTAGTACGTTCACCTTCAGACTTATACCCTAGGGAAAAGTATGAATTCCATAATTCTATTTTTTTTTTTTAGATTTTGGCGTTAAATAACCCATTATATTTGATATGCCATTAAACGAAGAAACCAAACGAAAACTTCATTAAATGTCATCAGTAGTTCATTTAGTTTATGGTCTTCATCGAATTGAGGGCCGAATATAAATATATATAAACATCTAACGAAGAATTTAATGTATAGAGAATATATGCAGTAGGAAGAAAAATTATTATTAGAACAATGTAAAAAAAAAATAAGTACAGTTTCTGAAGAACACGCCAAGGCACATTCTTTGGAAAACAACAATGACTACGTTTGATTATTCAACTATATGAACATATTAAATATCATCAAAATGTTTTGAGACTGAAACACCCAGGTGCTTTCAGTTTTCTAATTTAAGTGGGGAAGACTGAGCAACTTAGATCGTACAGTGATTTGGTCTAGCCTTCAAGATATGTTAATGTCATCCAATCTTCCCTCTTTTGTTGTAATCTTCAGTTGTTTCTTTGTTTAAAAGTAGAACATCTCTCGTGGGTTATTTAATACCGAAACCATCCTTGTAGAAGAAGTTTATAGGTATAATTTAACCCTTAGTCAGCGAATATGGATGTTCATACATTTCCTTTGGGTATTAGTCCAAAGTGGACGTAATAGCACGATTGGAGTTTGAACTTGCTTGCTTCTATGTCGCTGTCCAGCACTTTAGCTGTTACATCAAAGGGAATACCCCGTGATTTCTTATTCATTTAAAGAAAAAGTCCGAGTCACTTCGATAAGTTTTTCTCCTCAGTCGTGGGTATATATATATATATATATATATATATATATATATATAATAGACACGATGACCCAAGTTCAGATCCTGGACGAGACTGATTGCATTTCACATAGCACTAATATCCTTGGGAAATGTATGAATTCAATTATTCTCCCTCCAGCTATGGGTAAATAGTAGATCAGATTAGGTTCTTCAGCCTTGGTAAGGCAACTAGTCTAGGAAAAAGAATTTGATATAGAGTGGAGGGGTTGATATATATATATATATATATATATATATATATATATATATATATATATATATATATATCATATTGTCCGTAATTGAGTACACCCTACCTCTGGCGATTTTGATAAAATGTTCACTTTTAAATTATCAGGTTCATGAATTTGTAAAAAGAAAAAAAAAACAACCTTTAGTTGAAACGTGGCTTATTTGAGCTGAGTGGAGACGGTGAGAAAGCATTGATTTATTCTTGGTTATATTCTATTCAACTTGCATATTTCGGATTTAAAAAAAAGTCTTTAAAATCATTTTCTTATTTCTCTCTCTCTCTCTCTCTCTTCCTCTCTCTCTCTCTATCTATCTCTCTATCAATCTATCTATCTATCTTAGACAGTTATCAGTTGACATAGCGCTAATATCCTTTGGAAAGGTATGAATCCAATTATTCTTCCTCCAGCAATAGGCAAATAGTAGGACAGACTGGGCTCTTTAACCTTAGTATGGAAACTGGTCAAGGAGAAATAAAACTTTCAATTCAAACCTGTTAAGATTGACCTTTTGTTACATCTTCCTTGTGCAGAGATGTCGGAATATAATAAACGGGTGTACTGGGCGTTGCGCAGATTTCAAATAATGAACAAAATTACTATTTTCGTTTATTTACGAGTTTTAATGCAAACTTAGCCAATACATAAACTTTTAGTTACATGAAGCGAAGTTATTCTTTTTGTTTTTACTTACATCTTACTAATACGAAAATTAATTATATTTAATTTGCGGACCAAAGCAATACTCAATGAAATCGAAATATTAATGATGTCAACTGCTTCCTCATAAAAGGTTGCTCATACTGGTACTTCAGAAGACGTTCTAACTGATACCATATTGATTACTATCAATAATGAAAACTCTGAATTCAAACCTGTTAAACCTCGCTTAAAGATTGACCTTGTGTCACATCCTGCCCGAGTGGATGGGTTGGTAAATATGATCAATAATGTTACTTCTTATTCTAAGAAAAAAGTTACGCTACCGTTTTTATCTTTGAGTTTTAACTTAGTGTTTGAGACCGAAACTTACCTGCATCATGGACTCTTCCAGCACTATATTACTAGCGTAGTAATATCCTAATACCGAGCATGCGGTAGCAGTAGTACAAGAGTACTAGAAGTACGACTACCAATATTGGACACTATCCTTTGTAACTTTTGTTAATATATCTTTCCTACCTCTAAACCGTGTTCCGTATTTTCCTTCTGTGTACCGACTTTGGGTCCACATCACTTAGTTAAATCCAATTTTTAAATTTTAACCTGGTAGTATAAGTCTGACTTATTTTTAAATTCTTTCGGAGACCATGATATTTTGATACATTGGATTCGGAATTTTCAAATGCATTTTGCAAAATATTTTTATCAATTAATTAAATATTTTCGTTGGGGGTAACTCCCATATAAAATCAAAGTAGTTAAAAGCATAAAATAAAACAAATGAATATATAAATGGTCTTACTCTGCTTTTCGTTCACTTGTCTTTTTCTTTCCTTTTTCTTTTGGTTTTAATTTTCTACTCAATTTGAGATTTCCTTTTTTATCACCTTTTTCATGACGGGTTCCTTGAAAATGTAGAAATAGTACATCCACCTTCGTGTGAAGTAATTTCTAACATCAGTCAATCAGCCTGTAAACCTGTTTTTTTAAATTTTTATTTTATTTTAATCTATTTCTTTATGGCATCTCTAGTCTCAAATTGAGAGTAATATTTTCGATTTTGGTGTCGGGAAAAGGCACATTTTAGGAGAAGACTTAGTCGTTAGTCTAAAGCAATCAATATACGCTAACAGTAAGAAACAAGTTCGATACTCTTCAAGAGAAACCCGGTAGGCTTACTCCGAATGACGAATATGAAAACTTAGTTACCGCCTACATTAAAACAACAGCTGAGTGTATATCAACCCAAATAAAAGCCAAGTGTTGAGTATCCTTAGATTCATTAACAGTTAAGAAAAAAAAAGGAATAATATCAAAAAGTATATTTGCTCAATAAAAGAAACCCAAAAAGCGCCTATGTGCAGAAGTCTAGGACTTAAAGACATTATACTAACCGGTATTGAAACTGCTTTTCTGGTGGCGCAAGCTTGTTCTTCATCTTCAGTTCAGCTCTACCGTTTACTCGCTAATGAATTTAAGATATAATTTGGGAAGGTCTACTACTTGGGGAGGGGGACACTAGTTATTTCAATCAGTCTCAATACTGGTTAGTACAATGTCTTTAAGTCTTACTAATTTAAATTGCCAAAAATTTTACAAAATTGTATGCTGTTTATTCTTTGTAAAATGCCGCTTGTTCAATGTATTTTAAATGTAAAGACACTTTTACCGTAAATCCAAATTGAATATATGACTTTTGGCTGAATGTGTTAGTATACACGGCAAAAGGTTCTGAAAGTCTTCTGAAAGTTTAGAATGCCCACTGTTTTTCCTCACCCCATCGTAGTTTAGATGAAAACTAGAATACAAAACAGCGTAAGTAAAAATCCCAATGCCAAGACCAACTCTCCCCCAACAACCCACCAAAATGACGAAATAAAAGATTACAATGCGACTGTCTTCCCTCACCTATTGTAGTCCCCACCCAAAAAAAAAGTTAAGTGAAGGAAGTCCCCAATACCAAAAAAAAAACACGTGTTAGGGACAGTTTCAGAAGACAGGTGAAAATTAACAAGAAAAACTCTTATAAATATACATTAGTCTTTGATTTTAAGTAAGTCAAAACTTACGGCTAAAGGAAGCACCTCCCCACCACTTTTTTTACGTAAATATGGGAAGCCGCATGATGGACGTAAAGGTATGTGAATAAACCCTCTGACGGCCAAACGCAATCCTAACCTGGTCCTGGACGTATGAGTCTTGCGGCTCAACGCTCAGGAACGCCAGTTCGATCGGGGAACTAATACTGCTCATCTATAAGAGTGGCTTCTATAGATCAGAATAAAAACAGCCATCGAAAGATAACCATGACCCACACTCAAAGCACATACATAAACCGCATCGCTCTTCGCGTGGGTAAAAATGGGATCCATCCTGCTGAGGTTGGAGCCCTGGTCTCAATGTTCGAAAAATCAGCTACAGAGCTCAAACAATAAAAATTACTAAAATGCAAACAAACATTTAACGTTAGAACTTTAAATAGAATAGGTCAACTACCAGAGCTGACTGCATCGGCCGTAGAACATAAGATAGACATAATATGCATACGAGAACACAGATACACGCACACAGGAGATATCAAATATCACGATTCTGGCAATGGATGGACGCTAGCCACTGTATCAGCATGGAAAAACTCTGTCAATGCCACGGTAGGAGGGGTAGGAATGCTTATAGGACCAAGAGCGTAAAAAACAATTGCATTGAGAGAATACAACCTAGGATGATGGCAGCTACGTTTAATGGCAACCCCAGAGCAACAATCATCTCCTGCTACAGCCCTACCAATGTTAGTGAAGAAACTGAACTAGTCACCTTCTACGATGAGCTATCCTCTCTAGTGCGTAGCATACCAAAACACAACTTACTAGTCATTGGCGGACATATGAATGCCCAAATCAAGAAAAACGGAAACAACAAATAGGCCTTCACAACTCATCAAATAGGAATGGACAACATCTAACAGAATTCATGATGGGAAGTAGATTAACATGCCTGAATACAATTTATCAAAAAAGTGTGGGAAAATTATGGACCAACACATACGCGAACAATAGTAAAGCACAGATAGACTACGTCATTATAAACAAGAAATGGAAAAATACCGCGATGAATTGCGTGGGATACTCCTCTTTCGAGGGTGTGTCCTCCGATCACCGAATAGTCACAGCAAAGATTCGACTAAGCCTACGAAAAAACGCCACACGAACAGAGACCACCAGACACTATGACAGGGCCCTTCTTAACAAAAGAGATATTAGAGATAAATATGTATTAGAATTAAGAAACAGATACGAGACATTACAAGAGAAGACAGAAAAAGGTACCCCAAATGACGAATATGAGAATTTCGTCAATGCGCACCTGGTGGCGGCAGCGAAGTGTATCCCAACAAAACCTAGAACTAAATATAGAGTCCCATGGGAAACGTTAGCGATTAGAGAAAAACGTGCACACGTGAAAACTGCCTCCAAAAGCTATAGGAAGAACCCAACAAACACAAATCCCATAAAACTAAAAAAAGGCACAATGTCAATTAGCAGGCATATATCTAAAAGAACAGACGGAATATATACAAAATCAGATAGATAAGATTAGAGACTCAGTGGAACAATAAACGAAGTGAGTAGAAGGAAGAGCACAACCAAAGAAAAATTGAAAGCTGTAAACCAACACGAAAGAATGAAACTATGGAAATAGCATTTGGAAAATCTACTAGGAAACCCACCGAGGGTTAAGCATGAACCAATCACCAGAATTATTAGTAAGGAATTGGACATTAAACTAGGACCATTAAAGCCAGAAGAATTCGACTCTGTTCTTAAAAAATTACAAATAGGAAAGCCGCAGGGCTTGACGAGATTCCCCCATACTGCTCCGACACTGCAACGCAGTCTATAATCAAAATCCGATAGATAGATGGATGAAGGGATGCATCCTCTCCTTCCCTAAAAAGGGTGACCTCCGATTAGCCAAGAACTAACGAGGTATAACACTTACATCCATAGCAACCAAAATTTACAATGCCCTACTACGAAACCCCATAGAACCCAAAATCGACAACATCCTTAGGAAAAACCATAATGGCTTCCGAAGAAATAGATCCACGACCTCACAAATATTGACCATCCGTAGAATCCTTGAAGGCGTACGGGCAAAGAACCTACAGGTGACATTACTATTTGTCGACTTTAGCAAGGCCTTCAATTCCATTCACAGAGGGAAGATGGAACAAATCCTACAAGCATACGGCCTACCAAAAGAAACCGTAGCAGCAATAACGATTCTCTATAGAAACACCAAATTGAAAGCACGTTCACCGGATGGAGACACAGAATACTTCGACATTGTGGCAGGAGTACTATAAGGGGACACGCTAGGCCCATACCTCCTTATCATCTGTCTAGACAACGTGCTTCGAACATCGATCGGTAAAATCAGAGAAAACTGCTTCGAGCTGACAAAGAAAAGAAGCAGAAGGCACCCCGCAAAAACAATTACCGACGCCGACTACGCCGATGACATAGCAATACTGGCAAATACACCCAACCAAGCAGGAACACTACTGCATAGTTTGGAACGAGCCGCCACAGGCACTGGCCTCCATTTCAATGCACACAAAACTGAATATATGTGTTTTAATCAAGCATGCGACATTTCCACACGAGAAGGAAGCTATCTGGAACTGGTAGACAAATTCACCTACCTAGGAAGCAGCATTTCACCAACCGAAAAATACATCGACACGCAGCTCATGAAGGCATGGATAGCTATCGATAAGCTATCGATCATATGGAAATCAGACCTGTCCGATAGAATAAAACACAGTTTCATTCAAGCAGCGGTCGTGTTGATACTGCTATATGGATACACCACGAGGACGCTAATAAAACGGCCCAAGAAGAAGATAGACGGCAATTACTCAAGGATGCTGCGAGCAATATTGAATAAGTCCTGGCGGCAACACCCAACAAAGCACCAACTATACGGCCACCTGCCTCCCATCACGAAAACTATACAAGTTAGACGAACCAGACACGCAGGACACTGCTGGAAAAGCAGGGACGAGCTCATAAGAGATGTATTCCTATGGACCCCCACATATAGCTGAGAAAAAGCAGGATGACCAGCACGAACATACATACAGCAGCTATGTGAGGATACGGGATGTAGACTTGCAGACTTGAAGACTTGCCAGAGGCGATGAACGATAGAGAAAAGTGGCGAGAGAGGGTCAGGGATATAAGTGCTAGCGGCAGTATATGATGATGATGATGATGATGATAAATATAAATGATAATTATAATAATAAATAAATATATAGCAAAACTTGGTATAGTTGGCTTATGAGATCAGAGCCATGGAAGAAATAAGGAAGACGAGAGGGGAACCTAAGAATTATAATTAGGAGACGTATTACACATTATAAGAGTATATTGAGATAACATATTAAGCCAGGGTAGTCGGAATGTTATGGGTAGGGATTGAGAATCGTTGGCGTTTGCGTGAGGGGGATGGGTATTTATTCATCCATTTTTTTGTCCTCGTATTCTGGTTACGGTCCGCTACTATTTAATGGTTTTTAATTTTTTTTTTTTTTTGCCAGCACTTATTTGTGGTTTTATTTAATTATTAAAACCTAATGGCAAAAAGATTATGAAGGGAGTGGGGGAAAAGGAGATAGGTTCGTAGTAGTAATAATTTAGAATTTAAGGAGTTGAAGTTTTAATCAGGTAGTTTTATTTTGAGAAATATGTATGAAATTGTAAATATGAGTATAGATTATTTAATTGAGTAGATAGAATAAGGAATTATCGATTATTTGTTTAGTGTTACGAAGTCCAACGAATTAGTGTAGCCGGTAAATGACAAACGGGGAGGGAGAATTAGGTTAATTAGTATGAGTTAATCTGAAGTAAATGATTTCGTGGGTTAAAATAAATGGGCGATAAATTTTTTTTATTCTCCTCGAATGAGGGTAGAAGGTAAGAGTTACAGATTGACTGAATAGTTAGAGGCTTATTTCATTTATTTATTTATTTATTTTTATTTTTTTAGAAGTACTAGTATAAGATAGATTTGTGGTTGGATACGCGTAGGTTTTGTTAAAATTTTAGTATCGCTCAGGGATTAGCATTTAATATGTAAAACATGGACTAAGACAAAGCATTTAAAATACCATCTTACCTCGTTATCGAATCCGGAAATAGTTGATCGAAACCGGATGAAGTAATTGCAACATTATATAGTAGAGGAGCGTGAAATGCCCAGTTTTCATTGGCCGATGCTGAATGACATATGTCAATAAAGAACGGTCGAAGTCCAGCCTTACTGGGTTTTTTAAAATTGTTTTAGCAATGTTACAGTGCATGCCACGTCGCTATCAAAGAGGCGGTTTGACTCTTCTAGTGTCATGCCGGGGTGCTGTTGGAGCCGATATGATGCGAAACCCGAAATCGGCGAGGAAAACAGTGCATCACTGATGACCTTCCTTGAAGAATCTAGGGTATATGACTTAAATATATTAGATATATATATATATATGTTTAATTCATGGAATTTAGTCTAAATTCCATATTGGCCTAGTGGTTAGAGTGTTCGCCAATCGCCCGGGAGACCTGGGTTCAATCCCAGGTCGAGTCATACCAAAGACTCAAAAAATGGTACTTGATGCCTCCTTGCTTAACACTCAGCAATATAAGGTACGGATCAAGGGTAAAGTGGAGCAATCCAGGGAAAGGAGTAGCGCCCTCCCCTACACCTTGGTGTGGTAGCTATCGAAAAGGGAGCCTTCGGGTCACCCTCGACTGTGGTTGCCTACTTTACTTTTATATATATAATTATAATAATGAATGATTTTATATATATATATATTTAATTCGTGCAATTTAGTCTAAATTCCATATATATATATATATATATAATTCCCTAATAATAATAATGATAATAAATAAATATATATTAGATATGTATATATATATATAATTCATGGAATTTTGTCTAAATTCTATAAATTTCATGAATTAAATGTATATATCTAATATGTATTTATTATTTCTATAAGATAGCTCTATCCAGGATATTGAGCATTCTCCATATTTTATTGCACTTGGTTCGACACAAACCTACAAAGTGATTTAGTGACAACCAACACTGTTATAATATATATATATATATATATATATATATATATATATATATATATATATTGCACATAATTACACACCAACACATTTTTTAAAAGGTTTGATTTTATTTAAAAGCATTGATTCAAGATTATCACTATTTCGAATTGAACATAATACATTTAATACGGATAGTATTAGGTATCATATATTATTAAACTCAACTTTACTGATGCTCTGCATAGAAAAATATGTAACGGTCCAAAAATATGTCCACAACCATCATATATTTATACAAAATTATTTTTGGCTTGAAATATTGAAGTTTTGTTCTTGGTTATAGGATTTCAATTCTCATGAAATAATAAATTCCTACACACCCTTCTGTATATATATATATATATATATATATATAAAAATCAACAATCGGTCTCAAAAAATTATCTCACCAACTTAAACCTAACCCTATTCAATCCTAGCAGCCTTAAGTATAAATTTAATTTGATAAATAAATTGATATATAAAGCTACAAGGTTTAGTGTAGGGTTATGTGGGCGAAACAATTTTTTGTGTCTAGTCTGGTTTTAAATTAGAAAAGAGTTACTTTTATCCATTTTTTTCTGTTTGATTTGATCTGAAGAAGTGCTATTAATTTTTAGACCATTGATTAATATCTATGATTTTTAACAGGATGGAAATAAATTTATCATCTTAATGTGCCCGATTGTTGATTTCTTATTTTGAAAAAAACAATTTTATCTGAAGATTTTATTTGCTTTGAGCTCTTCACCGGGACTATTTAGTTTTATTATTCTATATTAGAATATTCAAATTGATCTGCTGGGGATTTTTTCTTGACTTTGGATTAACTTGATTTCATACTGTTATATATATATATATATATATATATATATATATATCATCATCATCATCATGTCGTGTCGCTAGCACGGATATCCCTGACTCTCTCTCGCCACTTCTCCCTATCATTCATCGCTTTTGGCAGGTCTTCAGGGCTACATCTCGTATCCTCACATAGCTGCTATATGTATGTTCGAGCTGGTCGTCCTACTTTTGCTTGGCCATATGCGGGGGTCCATAGGAGTACATCACTGATGAGTTCGTCCTGCTTCTCCAGCAGTGTCCTGCGTGTCTGGTTCGTCTAACTTGTATAGTTTTCGTGATGGAAGGCAAGTGGCCGTATAGTTGGTGTCTTGTTGGGTGTTGCCGCCAGGACTTGTTCAATATTGCTCTAAACATTCTTGTGTAATTGCCGTCTAGTTTCTTCTTCAGCCGTTTAGTTAGCGTCCAAGGAAGAATGTTTTACCACTGGAATGGGGATTCACTTTTTAGCCAGAGGGGTGTCCTTGTGGTTTAATGGTTAAAGCGATGGACTGCGGAATCGTGGTAAGCGAGTTCGTACTCCAGTCGCTCTATTACATTCACTTTCGGACAAATACCCCTGGGAAAGGTATGAATCCCCTTATCCTCCCAGCTATGGGTTAGATAGTACCAATACTGTTCTTCTAGGAGAATAGCTTTGGCATTAAATAACCAACAAAGGTTGATATGTCATTAAACAAAGAAACCAAACCAAACCAATCTTTCGCCAGAGTTTTTCTTCAAATCTAAAAATAGAATGATACCCTGTTTTAGAAAATGACCCAAGTGTGTCATCATTCACCCTAAAATAGTATTTCCCTATTATGCAACCAAATTCCCATGAATCTGGGACCATTTATCTCCTGTATTGACTGTAGAAGTCCAGTATTCAATGAAATCCCACTCCATCTTCAGAACGAAATATCACTTCCTAATTTCACGAAAAATAAAATTTTATTTTCAAAGGAATTCTGATCGTACACACTAGTTGTCAACTTAGAAATATTATCAATTGATTGATTTTAACTGCATGTTAGACCGCCTACGTTTATTTTATAACGAGAAGCCATATTTACATTGTTCTGTATAGTTTTTTTTGTGGGCAAAGATTTTGTGCTTGTTTTTCTCTGGAGTTTGTTTTATTTATATGTATATGTAATTTTCTTTTTTTTTTTTTGTTGTTTTCTTTGTTTCATTTTTTTTTACTCCTTTCTCGTAAATTTTCTTATTTTGAAGAAGATTTCTCAGTTATATATTTTTTTGTCCAATTATTTTCTTCCTCTTTTTTGAATTCTTTTTCCTATATCTCCGATAGGAATTGTTGTATTATTGTCGGGAAAAGTTCTTTGATTACAATCTATGATTCTCCATCTATTTCCAGATATTTATTGTGCAAGTTGTTGCCTGTTTTCCTGTAGTTCAACTTAAGCTTTTAATTTTAAATATTTTATCTTTTCTTTGATCTTTTCTGCTCCTCTGTATCTTGTGGTGTGATTTTTTCATTAATTTCTTTGAGTTAAAGATTACAGATGTTTCTTTTGTTTTGAATAACATCGAAGAAGCTTTCTTTACATTTTAATTTTTTTGTTTTTTCGTTTTGTAAGCTTCCTCAAGTAGGTGTATTTTTCCTATATTCTTTAGGCATCCATAGAGGGATTCAAAATAGGTGACCTTAAATTTTGCATTGTTCTGCTTGGTTTCATCTTATTGGGATTCTTTGTGGTCTGTGAGGATGTCTATTTTTGTGTTTAATTTTTTATTTCCTCTTCAAAAAACAAACAAAAAAAAAAACACAGTCAAAAGATGTCCCTAAAATGAACATTATCACATACATACATATCCACACAATAGGTGGAATTATAAAAACAATTACACAACACTACCTTCAGAAATAAATTTAATCTTCATAATACAATAGCAAAAGATTTATCCAACAACCCGAAAGACAACAACCACTCTATAAAAAAAAGAAAACTGTTGGATGGCTAAACGGAGCAATTTTCTATTGTCACAGAACTCTCCCAGATCATGAGTCCTTGTTGGTCACGTTACAAAGTGAGCCAAGGAATCTGCATCTTTCATGAACAGGCCTTTGAATTGAGCTGATAAAGTGTTTCGCTCGTTAGCGGAGAGCACATGGAGCCTTGCTTCTTTAGATCCCAGGCGAGGAAAGAGTAAATGTTTACGACCTTTTTTGCTGTATGGATTTTTCAGTTGGTTTGATCTAACGCTTGTGGCTCTTGCGTAGGTTTGGGAGGGAACTGTATCCCTTGCTCGTATATTGTACAGTTAAATGTCTTTATTAATTGAACTGTTGTGCTTCCTACCAAGTATTCTGTGTTAGGTTACTCCTCTTTGGGATAACGTAATTCGTTTTAAGAAATGAGGTGTTATACATGAAATATCACATCGTTAAATATAAAACCATTTTTAAGCAAAGATAATATTAATCCCACTACATATCATCACGCACAAAAAATAACCCAACCACCAAACATGCACACAAATGCAATTTGGGTAAAACCCAGCATAGTACACCCCAACAGGAGAAGGAAACACTAATATTACCCGAATGATAGCAGTAAAAGGTAAGATACCATTATTTATGCAACACAGGCCGACCAATCTTGCTAAAACCGAACAAGAGCAGTAACGTAGAACATAAAATATCTATCAACACATAAATTAGAAACACATCATGGATTTTTTAAGATTACGAATAACATTTATCCCTACCATAAAAAGCAATCTAGAAAAATTCTAAGGACACCTCAATGAATTTGAATAAAAATTTAGATCGATAGAAAAATTAATTAAAGAAAGTACAAACAAGTCCCTTGTAAAAATAAATCCAAATTCTTCCCCGACAAAAGTCATAACAAAAATCTAAACACATTCTTTAAACAGTTCTTGATTTTGAGAAAAGAAAAAAAAACAGATGCATATTACAAACTCTCAACCAAGACATCTCATAGAAATATACAGGAAAACAAAGACATAATTATCAACGAAGCTGACAAAGGAAGCACCGTAGTTATTTCATATAAAACAGATTATAGATGAAAAATCCAGGAAATACGAAGGGATGAAACTAACTATATATTAATGAATACGAAGACAATAATATATCAAAAGTTACACAATGAAACATTTATTAAAAAAGAAAAGACTTCCTAACTCAGTACTCTCCAAAAATCGAAGAAATACAATAGCTGTAGAAACACAGAAATCTAAATACATAGAATTTACAAACCCCAGAGATCTTGAGTTAAAACCTATACTAGTAGGTTCATCATGCCAACTAACAGACTCAAACTAATAGATATTCAACTGCAACGATTCCTATATAAGATAAAAAGCTACGTTAGAGATGATTTCCTCCTAAGAGTGTTCGCCAATGGCCCGGGAGACCTAGGTTCAATCCCATGTCGAGTCATACCAAAGACTTTAAA
This sequence comes from Sepioteuthis lessoniana, assembly GCA_963585895.1. Classification (NCBI taxonomy): domain Eukaryota; kingdom Metazoa; phylum Mollusca; class Cephalopoda; order Myopsida; family Loliginidae; genus Sepioteuthis; species Sepioteuthis lessoniana. The sequence goes on along the minus strand of OY757934.1, from coordinate 54,184,984 downwards.
AATGGTACTTGATACCACCTTGCTTAACACTCAGCATTATAAGGTACGGTTGAAGGGTAAAGTGGAGCAATCCTGGGAATGGAGTAGCGCCCTCCCCTACACCTTGGTGTAGTAGCTATCGAAAAGGGAGCCTTCGGGTCACCCTCGACTATGGTCGCTAACTTTACTTTTTACTACACTTACGATATCATTTTTCACCACAAACATATATATAAGTACCCCTTAAGAATTAGGAAAACATGCTATCTCATTTTTGACCGAAAAATATCCAGAAATATTACATCCAAAATTTCACCAAAAGATTATCACTGATGGTATTGAAATAATTGTAAATAGTTACCATTTCCAACTCAACAAGAAAAATTACACCCAAATCCCAAGAATGGCTATGGGAAATAAAAAGGCCCCAACATACACTACCCAAAACTTAGCCTTCTTTAAAGAAAACGTACATGAAATCATTGGGGAAAATACAGCACCAACATAAAAACATAATTTATTAGATCCTGGATGAACCTTTCATATTTTAGAAATGCTCGTTGGGAAACGTTAACGATTTACAAGACTTATTCCAAAACCTACACACTAAAATAAATTGAAAAAATTAAACATTCTTAATATTCTCCTGAAAAACCAAAATGGCCAAATTATCATTGGGGGTGTCCTCGTGGTGTAATGGTTAAAGCGTTGGACTGCGTAATCGTAGTACGCGAGTTCGTACTCCAGTCGTGCTACCCTTGGGAAAGGTATGAGCCCCCTTATCCTCCCAGCTATGGGTTAAATAGTACCAGTACTGTTCTTCTAGGAGAATGGCTTTGGCATTAAATAACCTAAAATGAGTTGATATGCCATTAAACAAAGAAAGAAAAGAAAATTATCATTGATATATAACACAAAACCAAACGCAACGATACGTCCATTTCAAGAGCTATCTCCCAAGAAGCTGCCTAAAATTCATCCCTTAAACCCTAGCACGTAACATCTGCACCATTGTTATTAACGTCAATCCCACTTTGAAGAATGACGTGTAAGCCTCGACCAAGAGGAATATTCCGCAACATTAATAAATAAAGGATTTGAAGTAACAGAAAGAAATGCAATGAGAAGAACTACTATGCCCTCAAAATCATAACCATGAAAAACATTTAGCGAGATATCAAAAGAACCTTGATCAACTTCAAAACAATGGTAGAATTAAAACATTCATAGGGTGACTCAAAATGCATACAAACCATTAATATGATAATTCATATTGCATCATTTTTTATCGGAATCTTAAAAAGCAATCATATCACTTTCGAATGGTCAGACCAGATGTTATATTCATACTGACGCAATGATAACGACGCACGCAATGATAACTTCTTTATAAAATATACCTCTCATTTTATTGCAAGGTTCGAAAAGGTTGCCTGGGTTTTTACTGTGAGAGGGAGCTGGAGACCGAACAGACACTATAATATTTTGACCCCAAACTTGTGGCCGTCAGCGTTGTGTCTTTCTCGTTCTCCAGGGCTGCTCAACCGGAGGCCCAGGGCTCACTCTGCTGGGTGATCTGCTACATCTTATCAGCAACTTCTCAGGTCCCCAAACTCCATCCGGGTTCCCGAAGGCCCCCTCGGCCGGGTGTGGCTTTCCCTACCACATCTCGTCTATATCCGTCTCCAACTCTACTGGAACTCAACTGGCACTTGACTTTCGTCTTGACTGCGTTATATAATAATTCAACGCCCACACGATCGCCCACTCGATCTTTGAAATCGAATGTTTAATCGTCATCAAGCGGAAATAAGTGTCATGCAGTTCAGAGGTCACTCTCTTCCGGTGCATCAGTCTATGAGTGTACCATGGGAACGTTTTAGCTCGTCTCATTTCATCAGCCAATTTCCGCCCACGCGATTTCCTCTCATAACTGCAATCAGAATGTGTCACCTCCTTCCGGTGCATCACCTTGGAATGGCATTTTTGGGCCGGGTCGAAGGTCAAGATATTACACAGATAGCAAGGGTAGAAATTGATTGACTTTATTCTACATACCAAGTTCATGGGAATATCTTTGGAGAGACTTTTTCGGACTTTTTCCGACAGAAACTCGCACTGCATCCAGACCGTTAGGATATCTTGCAGCAAACTTCCTGCCAGATCTGGGATTTTTTGACTTGTTGTTGAGGTTGGTAACTGACCCAGTAGCTTTAAATTTGTGTACCCAACGATAAATTTGACTTTTCTAGGGATAATTATTAAGTTAAACTTCCCGCGAAATTTTGCTTACCCAGTTTTGAATCATTTTGTCTCCCAATAAATAGTTCTGTAAAATATTTTTCCACTTTTGTCCAAGGCCTTGTCATCAAAGATTAATAGTTGTTATAGTATACTATTTTCAAATCTGAAACAAAAAAGAATATAACATTATTATTAGTTGAGTTATATGCTGTCACATGGGTCCTATGTGTATTGAGACACCCTGTAAGACACGACAAAAATCCTTCAAAGCAAACAATAAGTAAAAAAAGATTACAAGACTCTCTAATCTCATCTGAATTTGTGTAAAACACTACACATGTAGTTAAAGAGGGTCCTGGACCTTTAAAAACCCAATAGCAGCATTCATTATGAATAGAAATAAAGTTTAATAAATATAGTCTACACAATAAAGTAAAAGTAAACTTGGCGACCGTAATCGAGGTTGACTAGTCGAGGGCGACCAGAAGGCTCCTTTTTCAATTGCTACTACACCGAGGTGTAGGAGAGGGCGCTACTCATTTCCCTGGATTGCTCCACTTTACCCTTGATACGTAACTTATATTGCTGAGTGTTATGTAAGGCGGTACCGAGTACCATTTTAAAAGTATTTGGCATGACGCGACCTTGGATTGAACCCAGGCCTCCCAGACCTTGGCGAACACTCTACCCACTAGGTTAATGAGCCGGTTGTCTACATAATAAAATATACTAACTGAAACGAAGTATACTGAGGATACAATCAAAAACTGAACAAATGAGTCTCCTTACATAAATGCAACATTGAATTGCCAGTGCCCGGGAGACCTGGGTTCAATCTCAGGTCGAGTCATACCAAAGACTCAAAAAATGGTACTTGATGCCTCCTTGATAAACACTCAGCATTATAAGGTATGGATCAAGGGTGAAGTGGGACATTACAGGAAAAGGTGTAGAGCCCTCCCCGACACGTTGGTGTAGTAGCTATCGAAAATGGAACCTTTGGGTCACCCTTGACTAATGTCGCCAACTTTACTTTACTTATCTATCAAAACACCTTCATCATTAAAGCAAGGGAAACTTTTGAATACTGCCATTATACCAGCCCAATGGCAACTAAATATTCCAAAAAAACAAAAAATTAAAAAAAAACATAATTCATCAAGAGATTTAAACAAACATTAAACAGAGCCTAATTACATTAACTCTCTCTCTCTCTCTCTCACACACACACGCGCGTGCACACACACCCACAGTCCCACACACACGCACACTCACATCGACTAGCTTAAAAATAAGTCTATGTATTTTCACATCGATTAGATCCCCCAGCGCACTCAAAAATATTTGTGTGTACTACTGTATGCTCACACACGTACATATATATATATATATATATATATGTACATGTGTGGGCGCAGATACACAAAATACATATGTACATGCATACATACATTCTAACACAAAAAAAAAAAGAAAAACTCATTTATATCGTCTAGAAGTAAAATGAAGGTAAAAAACAAAAACGGTTATTTACAAAGCAACCAAAGATTTTCACGAAGAATAAACTTCAATGGCATAATCACTGACTCAAAACCTGCGATTAAATTAAATCAAAACAACCTATCAAACAATTTTTAGAATAAAAGAAACTGAGCACCTAGCCAAAATTCAAACACGCGATGAAAACTGAAATATCCAAAACTCATGTTGTACAAGTGTATTAAATAATAATTGATGAATAAAGCTAAATACCAAATTCAAAGTAATTTGCAGACCTATTCATATCAATATATATATATATATATAGATGTCCGTGGTGTAATGGTTAATATCCTAGGGAAATGGGCACTGTGACCCATTCTCATTTCACAGAGAGAAAATACTCTTGAGAAAAGTATGAATTCAGATAGTCGTCCCGAAACAATGCAAAAATATTTGGGTACACTGGCTTGTTTATCTTTAGTAGGCCAACGGGTCTATGAAAAGGAAAACTTTGAATTGAAATGAAACTTGTTAAGTTCTGCTTAAAAAATTGACCCTGTATCACATCGCTGCTCGTGCGTGTGGTGTTGTAAACACACACACACACACACACACACACACACACACACATATATATATATATATATATATGTTTCGTTGAACATAATAAACATTTTGTGTCAACATATTTTCTTTTTGATCCATTCATATTGCCGTATTGATTTTATAACATTCGGCGGGAGGATCTATTACTAAAGTGATGTAACTTTTGTAGTAATGTATATACAAAAGTTACATCCCTTTTGTTATTGATCCTTCCCTGATGATGGCCTAAAGTCGGGCAGAAAGTACTTGGGAAATAAATAATTATGGCAGATACATCAACTAATTCCCGCCGAATGTTATAAAATCAATACGGCAATTTGAAAGGATCAACAAAAAATATGTAGACAAAAAATGTCTATTATGTTCAACGAAATAGGTATTCATGAAGAAATGCTGCCAATATATATACATATATATATATATATATATATTAAATGTTAACTTTTCTATGGGAGTTACTTTGCGATGTTAGGATTTTAAAATCTTCATCTCTTCACCCCACCTGTGAATTAATTAAGGGAATCTTCCCTTGGTGGTGTCCATGATATCAGTTCTACTTTACAAAAAAACATACTCCCAGAGAAATATCATTTTATTCAATCATACAGAGGAGAGTCCAAGAATGTATTGATTGGGATGGTGAACATCTAGGGACTGTCTCATATCGTGAAGATATTCCCATAAGTGTGATATCATCTAAAATTCCTTAGTATTCATAACATGGTTTGGTGTCTTTGTTCATTGCCATATCAACTTTTGCAGGTTATTAAATACTAAAGTCATCCTTGCAGAAGGACAATAATGTCACTATTTAATCCATAAGTGAGTTTGAAATCCATTTGCGCTATTAAGTTTATTTTCGGACAGGTATATTTTGGAAAGTTATGAACTTCCTTTTTCACTCAGCTATGGGTTAAATAGCAGCAGTAATATTCTTCTAAATGGATGGGTTTGGCATTATATAACATGAATGTTGCTATGTCATATTCTTCTAAATGGACGGTTTGGCGTTATATAACATGAATGTTGCTAAGTCATATTCTTCTAGAAGGACCGGTTTGGCGTTATAGAACATGAATGTTGGTATGGTATTAAACAAACAAAAATAAACAAACAAAACTTGAATGATAATAATCTGTTCTTTGATTTGAACATTTCGGTAATAAATCTAAAAAAGAATTCCGGTTTTAAAAATATGTGAAGTATTGAAACTTATTTTTGTTGCAGAATAAAAATCTTTAATAATATTAAATTACCAATCCTATACTCTGGATTTTAAGATTTATAAACAAATGGAATATACATTAAAATGAATCTGTTTAATGTGTGACCATCACATTCACTGTGAATGTACATCAAGTTTTACAGTAAACTTTAGCTATTCGTTCACGAAATTGAATAGAATGATGACGAATTTTGAAGATGATTTGGTGAGTGGAAACCCGATAAAACGTTGGCACGGACAACTAAAACGTGATTGGAAATCCATTTAAATTAATCTACTTTCAGGAAGGTCTTCAGCGAATAAAGCGAATGGAAAACTTGAACACAAATGAGAAATAAGAGGTTGATGAAATCCATGGAGAGTTTGGAAAATATGTGGCCACTTTCCATATCATCTCAGCAATTTTTCACGTCTTTCTCAGGGTATTTTGGTAGTATGTTGTTTCACTGAGCTTTGTCTGTTGAAATAGAATGCCATGATGGCATATGTGGATTCTGTGTTAAAACATTCACCTTCATTCATGACAGTTTGAAACTGAGTATATGCCTTCAGAAGCAAGAATACCCGAATTGATGACGAAGGAGAAAATACCTTGATTCAGAAATAACCCCCAAATGGAAATATTCCCAGCAACTAAAGACCGATAATGTACTTCTTTATGATGGGGAAAATCTTAACCAAAGAATAAAAGAAGAAATCTTCTCTAGCATGAATGCTGTGAACTATCCCCGGAAGAACAGAAAGAATGGCACAAAGGAAAAAGTAGAACAGATGATCTAATATATATATGTGCTTTATATATATATATATATATATATATATATATATATATATATATAGGCACATCCCCTAAGAGATCAAGACAATATGGAAAATGTTCCTGCATTATGGATTGACAACAAAATGCCAGTGATATGGTGACGCAAACTTGGATAACAGAAATCTCAAAATTTCCAAAATATCCGAGTCATAAACTTCATCATTCATAGCTATGAAAAATTGAGAACTGAAACCAACAGTAGGAAGAAAAAGCCCTAGTAGACGTGAAAATATAAAGAGGCATCTTCCACTTCGACTCACTTCCACCACTACTATTTCTTCGAGCAAAGATGGCATTCAATTATATGCTTAAGAAATATACAGAGGGTACAAATTTACAAAATTACAGGACAAGATAAACCACCTTACGCATATGGATGATATCAAAATATTTTGTAAAAATTAAAAAGAAGTAGAAAACATTGTCCAAACTATAAGATACAGCTAAGATATAGGAATCTAATTTTTATGAAAAATGTACCGTGCCAATTAGTATATTTGCCATTCCAGCAGACAATAGAATCAAAAGAAAGCTGTTATAATTCAGGTGGCCAATCTAGACTTCAGGTCATAGATTCTCCATACAAAAGATACGTCTTGCCAGAAGAAAACTACATAGCATTAATGAGGATAATTGACCCTGATTTTATAAGCTATGTCTTCGCTTATTAGCCATTCTCCACTGCAAGTACCTCCTACTGCTGACAGGCAAGTCTATAAATTACATAGACGATTCTCACGACGTCTTATACCCATTAAAAATCCAAAAGATTGAAAAATACCTCCTTCAATCCAGAAAGCTGGAAAAGCTGGGGAACATGAAGATGGCGATATTACCAATTGTAGCAAGTGCGCTTGGAGCTGTCCCTTGATAATGAGACAAGAGAAAAGGAGATCAGACACTCGTTCATCATTTTTCCTGATCTTTTCTGAAGGTTAACGACTCCTCTCAAACTATGAAAAATTCTCAGAGCATTTTTAAAAACATTATAATGTTATAAAATAATAACAAACAAGCAGCCATCATCAAACAGATGCAGCAGTCCATCAGCAACAAGTTAACTGATCGTAGCTCATTGGCTGAATGGAGATGTTTTGATCCTGTTTAGTATTGGTATTAATACTCAACGAGGCTGATGGCATTTCCCAAAGCAGTAACACCCGAAGGGTGGAGAGGAATTCCAATTGTTTTTTCCATGGGCTTTGATCCTGTTTAGTTTTTGTATTAATACTCAACGAGGCTGCTTGCATTTCACAAAGCTGTAATATCCGAAGAAAAGAGAGGAATCCAATTGTTTTTTTCCATGGTCTTCGATCCTGTTTAGTTTTGGTATTAAAACTCAACGAGACTGCTAGCATTTCACAAAGCAGTAATACCCAAAGGATACAGAGGTATCGAATTATTTTTTTCAATGGGCTTCGACCCTGTTTAGTTTTGGTATTAATACTCAACGAGTCTGCTTGCAATTCACAAAGCAGTTATACACGAAAGAAAGAGAGGAATCCAATTGTTTTTTTCCATAAGCTTCGATCCTGTTTAGTTTTGGTATTAATACCCAACGAGACTGCTTGCATTTCACAAAGCAGTAATACCCGAAGGATAGAGAGGAATCCACTTGTTTTTTTTTCCATGGGTTTGGTCCTGTTTAGTTTTGTTATAAATACTCAACGAGGCTGCTTGCATTTCACAAAGCTGTAATATCCGAAGGATGGAGAGGGAACCAATTATTTTTTCCATGGGTTTCGATCCTGTTTAGTTTTGGTATTAATACTCAACGAGGCTGCTTGCATTTCACAAAGCAGTAATACCCGAATGATAGAGAGGAATCCAATTGTTTTTTCCATGGTTTTCTATCCTGTTTAGTTTTGGTATTAATATTCAACGAGACTGCCTGCATTTCACAAATCAGTAATACCCGAAGGATAGAGAGGAATCCAATTGTTTTTTCCCTGGGTTTCGTTCCTGTTTAGTTTTGGTATTAATACTCAACGAGGCTGCTTGTATTTCACAATGCCGTAATACCCGAAGGAAAGAGAGGACTGCAATTGTTTTTTTTTCCATAGGATTCGACCCAGTTTAGTTTTTGTATTAATACTCAACGAGGCTGCTTGCATTTAACAAAGCAGTAATACCTGAAGTATAGAGAGGAATCCACTTGTTTTTTTCCATGGTATTCGATCCTGTTTAGTTTTGGTATTAATACTCAACCAGGCTGCTTGCATTTCACAAAGCAGTAATATCCGAAGGATTGAGAGGGATCCAATTGTTTTTTCCATGGGTTTCGTTCCTGTTTAGTTTTGGTATTAATACTCAACGAGGCTGCTTGCATTTCACAAATCAGTAATATCCGAAGGATGGAGAGGGATCCAATTGTTTATTCCATGGATTTTGACCCGGTTTAGTTTTGGTATTAATACTCAACGAGGCTGCTTGCATTTCACAAAGCAGTAATACCCGAACGATAGAGAGAAATCCAATTGTTTTTTTTCCATGGGCAGACTGAGTTTTTAATTTTGGCATGAATCCTCTTTTTATCCCTCCTGCCACGGGTAAATAAAAGGGTAGACTGGAGTCTTCTGCCTCGATATGGCAACCGGTGTAACAGAAGGAAAACTCTGAATTCAGACCAATTAAACGCTGCTTAAAAATTAACATTGTGTCGTATATTTCTCATGAGTCAGGATTATATATATATATATATATATATATGATAGGTCGAAGTTCCATCAAGGAAATTTATTAACCTTAACAAGAGGGAACGCGAATTGAATTCCTCCGTCACCCTTGGATCTGATCTTTTACTAGATAACCCAGGGTGCAGAAAACTGCAAATTGAATTGAGAAATCACGACTCTTGCCGAGAGACATAGTAAAGCCCGAATTTTACGTCAGTAGAAAAAAGCAACGACTAAATTCCACATCGCAGTTTAGTTCTGTTTAACCCAAACATAGGGCCCTAACAGTTGCTACCAATCCGGGCCAGAGTGGACCTGGGAACGATGGTGATGAAGGGGTGCTCAGCATTCCCCAAAGCTCCAGCATTACTGGAAGCTAACCATCAGATTGTTTAACATCATATACTGGACACTCGTTAGGGGGTCAGTGTATTCCCAGCCGAGTGGGCAAACTACCTCTCTGGGTCAGAATGGACTTGGGAGAAATGGCAATAAAGGGATACACCACATTCCCCAGGTCTCCAGGGCTGGGGCCAGGCCATCAGATGGTTTAATGTCTTATCCAGAACATCGTTCGGGGCAAGTCTTGACTCTCTGCAGAGATGTAGTCGGTGTATTCAACAGTCCTAGTCGACTGGGCTAGTAATATTTTTCATTGGATAGTATTGATATGTTAAGTTGAGTAGTGGCAATTGCCGTTTATATAGGATAGTCAATTTGCATCCATTCTTATCTTACAAATTACATTGTTGAGAATTAAAGTCCCAAAACTATTTTTCTTAAATTAGATATTTACAATGAGCATCTTTTCTTTGTGTATTTATATAGATATTTCTGAACTTCAACTGCTCAATTAGGGGTCCTGAGGGACCCCTCTGCTGGGTGTATGTTCTCTCTACAGCATCTTATCTCCAACTGATCTGAGGCCCTGAACTCCAACTACTCAATCGGGGGTCGTGAGGGCCCTCTCCGCTGGGTGCTGGCTCTCTCTACAGCATCATATCTCCAACTAACTCGAACTTCCTATGCACCGAGTTATATTATTGTTTTACGCCCACTCAATTCAACCTGTCGACAGTCAAGGTTATTCCCTTGATACCTTCAACCTGATGCACCTGTTATTTACACAGGTGCATTTCCTATTTTGACAGCTCGGCCGGGGTCAATATGCAATAATACCAGAAGGAAATGCAACACCTTGGAGAGAGTTTCAGATCTTTTATAATACATGATTCAACTACTAATTTGGATTTGTAAGATTATCTCTTTCATTGTATTTACTATCATAACAAATAGGATTATATTCAATCTCTATTATAAATATTGCATCGATAATTATCATTTGCAAGTTTCGTTAAAGTTGGAATATAATACCTTTATTCTTAATAAAGATATAGTAAAGAATATATATGTAATATTCTGACTTAGATGGCGATGTGGATGAACGTAGCAGATTCAATGTGGTCGCAAGATAACATCAACAAAGAGGGTCACAGGAATGAGAAAATAAAAGAGGATGACGAAGAATGAAATTTATTGCCTATGGATAGAGTGACAGATATTTCCGTTCGCAGATAAGATCAACTAATTACCGTAAAAGAACGGAAGTATGTAAGTTCCGATAACCAGCCATAAACAGAAAAATACGTGAGGCGAAGAGAATGTTCCTACTTCCGCATGGAACTTGAAAAGACAATATAAGGTCTGTAATTGTGGACTGAAGGCAGAGATGCACTGGTCTCTCAAGCGAAGGGAGAGAACCGCTGGTCACTCAAGTAAACCTGGAGAAAGGCAAAAAACTAGTTGGAAACTCCACAAGAATTCTGCGTGCTGTTTAGTAATAAATTCTACGCGCAGCACTCTCTAAAACAGTAGTTGCGCGGCCACTTATCTCTTATCTCGTAAACCATCGAAGTAAGAAGAGCAAAACATTCTGGGTATTGATGGAGAAAGTTGGGATGAATTCATATTGCTACACGGACATTTGATGTCGTCTAGATGACTTGACAAAACCCATGGCTGGTAAGAACTCACATATACACACACACGATACAGAGAGAGAGAGAGAGAGAGAGAGAGAGAGAGAGAGAGAGAGAATTTTGGATGTCAAAATGCCTTGATGATGCTTTTCCGTAAGAGACATGTTCAGATGCTAATGCTTTATGAGGGCTATCAGCTTCACATTACCATGAAAAGACTTGCATTGGAAGAAAATGAGACAAAGAATATGTCGGTAACTTATTAGCCGGCGTTATATATCCACAGGTTGGTTTCATTAAATCATTTGTCAATGGCATGTCAACTTTCGTGAGTAATTTAATGCCAAATCCATCCGTTTAGAATAACATTATTGGTACTATGTGACACATTGTTTACAGTGATTTCGCTGTTCAACATGTTTGTTTCTACGCCATGGGGACTCCTCCAACTCAAAATGGAACCTTGGGTCAATGAAACATGGGATATCAACGAGTTCGTGACAAATACGCAGAATAAAAAGAAACTATTCAGGTAAGTATATTGACTAGTCCACGGGGGCTGTAGAATACACTGACTGCACCTCTGCAGAGGGGTAAGACATCCCCCCCAATGAGACACAAAACAATCTGATGGTGAGGTTCCAGTAATGCTGGAGCTTTGGGGAATGCAGGGTACCCCTTTATTGCCATCGCTTCCGGGTCCATTCTGACCCCGGAGTGGTAGCACCTGATAAGGGTCCTATCTATGGGTTAAATAGAAATAAACTGTGCTTCCTTCACAATACTGATTTTTGCATTTAAACTGCGTATTTATGCTAAACTGAATTGTTTAAAATAGAACTGTTTTTCCACTTAAACTGCGCACTCATGCTAAACTAAATTACACAAAATTGAACTGTTTTGACGTCTAAACTGTATACATATACTAAACTGAATTATCTAAGATAAAAATGTTTTGCCATCTAACTCTAAGTATTGCCCAGTAGACTGGGGCTGTAGAATACACTGACTGCATCTCAGCAGAGGTGTAAGACCCCCCAACAAGTGTCCTGGATATGACACTAAACAATCTAATGGTGAGGTTCCAGTAATGCTGGAGCTTTGGGAAATACGGAAAACCCCTCCATTGCCATTGTTCCCAAGTCCACTCTGACCCAGCGTGGTGGCACCTGATAGTGCCCTATCTATGGGTTAAATAGACCTAACTACATACTTATGCTAAACTAAATTGTTTGACTAAATTGAATAGCTTGAAATAGAAATGTTTTGAGAATTAAACTGTGAACTTATGCTAAACTGAGTTATTTGAAATAGAACTGATTATTTGCATAAAAATTGATTTGACGTTAAATAAACTACAAATGTTGATATGCCCTAAAACCCAACCAACCAACCAACCAATCAGGTAAGTATAATATTTGAATATTTGTTAAAAATATAAAATTTATAATATATTTTTATTTGAATCAAACCATTCTTCTGACAGAAATTAAGGTTCTTTAGATGATATGTAACAATGTGCGTAGTAGTATAAAAGTGATAACGTATACATTTTAGCAAGTACAAACCAGCAGTAAAAGAAAAATATATGAATCTTCAGCCAACGATGTATTTATCTCACTCATGTATATATATATATATATACATATATATATATATAGAGAGAGAGAGAGCGTGTGTGTCTGTGTGCGTGTGTTATGATTAAATTCACGATTAGAACAACGAAGGGTGTAATTTTTTCTCCTATCCGTTGAGATCACTGGACCCTTGATTTAATTGTCCGTTTCTCAGTTAAAGATGATTACCTTCTTTTGAAGTGTCGGCCGAGGGACAACTCAGGATTTATTTTAGTAATTATTTTTGCCGATTTTAAATCTATTACTCATTAAAGCCATGCCTACATTCCTTCTTAACTATATATATATATATATATATATATATATATGTTTCTGACCCAAAACGCTGTTTAATTTCAGCGGACTTCTATGAACAGGTAACCAATCTTATAGAACTCTGATCTCTCCGATGAAATAAAACGGGAGTTTTTCCAAGTTGTGGCTGTGTCAGTACTACTGTATAGACTCACCATATCGACGCTAACGAAACGCATGGAGAAAAGCTAGATTAGACTGACACAATGGTGCTGACAGTTGTTTTGAACAGTTCCTTGAAGCATAACGCATCAAAACAGCTGATGTACGGCCACATCTTCTTTCTCATAAGACGGACACAGTATGGGTCACTGCTGAAGAAGCAAGGACGAACTTATAAATATCGTTCTCCTATGGACTCCGACACATACACACCCCAGTTTTGATTGACCAGCGAAGACTTACATTAACTCTTTGATTAGAATGTAGTTTGGATGACTTGTCAGGAACAATAGACCATAGGGACGGATGGATGGGGAGAGAAAGAGAGAGTTGCGAATTGATGATGATGAATTAATAACTAAGAATACAAAGACGGCATAGGTTTATTCCCTAAGATGTATAAGGAAATTAACAAATATTTGGTTTGATTTGGTCTGTTGGGTTTTATGGCATATCAACCTTTGTAGGTTATTTATCGCCAAATCCACTTTTATGTAAATAATCAGTTCTATTTCAAACAATTCAGTTTAACATGAATACATAGTTTAATTGTCAAAAACATTTCTATTTCAAACTATTCAAGCAGTTATTATATATAACAATTTAGTTTAATGTAAGTACAGTTTCAATGTCAAAAAACAGTTCTATTTCAAATAATTCGGTTTAGCATAAGCACGCAGTTTAAATGTAAGTATGGTTTAATTGCCAAAAACATTTACTATTTCAAGCTATTCAGTTAAATCAAACAATTCAGTTTAGCATAAACTGGAAGCAATGGCAATGAAGGGGTGCTCCGTATTCCCCAAAGTCCCAGCATTACTGGGACCTCGCCGTCAGACTGTTTAGTGTCATATCCAGGAAACTCATTGGTGGTGGTGGTGGGGGGTCTTACCACTCTGCAGAGGTGCAGTCAGTGTATTCTACAGCCCCAGTCTACTGGGCAATACACAGAGTTAATGTCAAAACAGTTTTATTTCAGATAATTCAGTTTAGCATAAGTACACAGTTTAGATGTCAACACAGTTCTATTTTAAACAATTCAGTTCAGCATAAATATGCAGTTTGAATGTATAAAAACATTAAACGCCAACCAGCGTTTATTTCTATTTAACCCATAGATATGACCCTTATCAGGTGATACCACTCCGGGCCAGAGTTGACCTGGGAGCGATGGCAATAAAGGAGTACTCCACATTCCCCAAAGCTCCAGCATTGCTGGAACCTCACCATCAGATTATTTAGTGTCATATCCAGGACACTCTTTGTGGGGGTCTTACCCCTCTACAGAGAAGCAGTCGGTGTATTCTATAGCCCCAGTCGACTGGGCAAACAAATATTTTGAATGATCGAATCAGTGTGATAAAAATCCACAAAGTGGCGCATGCAAGATAAAATAGTTTCATTTAGTTCATATCTATCTGGCACTCAATAAAGCTGAAGTCTTTTCACGTGTAATTGTCTGTGTGTCTATTTTTCTTTCCAGCGCTTCATAGTTGGCGCCGATGAGGTCATTAATCTATATTTACAAGAATTCTTGATGTTTTCAATTCGTTACGCTATGTGGTTTCGAAAACTTTTAGGTCAGGAGACCACAACCTTTTTTGTCTAGAAGATAACCTACTCAAATCTCCGTTGTGTAGCGAGTAACATTTTAATTTCCAAATCAAATTTATATTTCGATTTAATAATAAAAATCATATACATAAATACATTAAATTTCTATTGAAGATAATGTACAAAACAAGTTAATATGATCCAAGAGTATATAGAATTAACTGACGTTATTATTGAAAAAAATCAAGGCACATTTACGATATATGTAGAGTTATCTGCAAGTTAAGTTGCTCGACTGTAGTCGATGGCGACGTGAAGGGTCCCTTTGCAATATCTACTATACCGAAGTGTAAGATAGAGTATTACTTCTTTCCTTGGAATACTCCACCTACCCTTGATCCGTACCTTATAATACTGAGTGTTAAGCAAGGGGGAATCAAGTACCATTTTTTTAGTCTTTGGTATGTTTCAACCTACTGGACCATTGGTGAACACTCTAACCATTAAGCCAATGGGCTGGTTAATGACCGTTATCTTAGTAATGGTCGATCGTCTAACTAGGAGAGGAAACACAAGAACGCAAACCACCTCAAATGTAGGATCGTGGTAGTTTTATTACATCTGTTCAGTTTATGATACCGTCTAACTATGCAGAAACCGATAACGGTCATAATGTTTGCAGTAACTTCTTTGTTCTTGTAGGAACCAGTTTTTATCGTATTTTTGAAAAATTCCTTGGGTCTCATTAGCATATCCCTAAAAGGTGACGCGTTAGATGTCAGGCAAGAAACCTAACTCCTCCAAGGCGACGGACCCCAGACATTCGAGGAATATATCAGTTTCGGCCGCGTGAAGCAAATGCTGGGGTTCCGTGGCACTCACGTCAGGCTGTCTCGACCGATTGCATTACCAGAGTTTAGAGGTGTCTCCAGCTACGAAAGATAGATAGAGAATAAAAATAGCTTCTTTTTCTGGGAATAACTGGTACTTCGAACCCCATTTCTGCCTTGCCTGGGCGGTATCGTCAAGCCAACGAAAGTTACCACTTAGGTTGTCAATCGAGTCTGGTGACCACGTCAATATGAAATTTAGAATTTAGTTGACCCATTTCTCTGCTGGCTTTTTAAAATGATTTAATAATGTATACCTCATCAGTACTCGTTTATAATGTCACATGTAACATGTATTTCCTGTAAAAGTAATTAGATTTATGCACAAAACAACAGTCATTCTAACAAAGTTAAATATTTTCCATAAAGTGTCTTAAATAGAAAGTAATAGCACATGATTTTATTGTCAATTATATAAAAACAATGAAAGATTAGCATAAAATAAGTAAATTCAATATCATGTTACACTGATTTTCATATGAATCTTTTTTCGGAAATTTCACTTCCAATTACTTGTTCAGCGTTTTCCCGTTGTCATCTTGTCAGTTAATTCAAATATTACTTGATTGAAAACTTCTTTATCCCTATGTTTTGTTTCCTTTGGCTAGTAAATAATAAATACAGTAAGGAATTACATGACTGCATTTTGATGTGGCATTCAAACCGCATGTTTGAAAAACAACGTCTGGTGATATCATAAGATAGTGCTGGAGAGCTCTGGACTGAAAATAATGACACTTGCCTGACTCCTGATCTATCATCTGACGAACCTATTGTTGGTGGGAGAGGGACGTTCCCATATCTCAAACATAAAAAAAATGAGGAAATTTGAGAGACATATGAGAATGAGGTGGTGGGTGGTTAGTGCAATCATCTGACAGAATTATAATGTCTTGCATAGTAGAGCTTCAATAGCACAGAAATTCGTAGAATACCAGTAGCAGAACAAGTTGCAACTTCTTACCAGCCTCCAGTCAACAGTCAGAGCCTGATTTCATGTAGACTAGGTATAGGAAACTTTTATCGAGAAGTGGGCCACATAATTCATCGATCATCATCAGGAGGGTTGCACTATTACAAAAATTCAGTGCAATTTCTCGTTGATGATGACTCAAAATATTGTGCTATTTTTCGTCATGTCGTCAGTAAAGATGTCAATGCTTTTATTACAGCAGATTGACTCATATTGAAAATTACACAGATTGACAATCACAAATAATTTTATTTTTCGGACTGTACTACCTAATATGCGACTGGAATTTATAAGTAAAGCATCTTAGTCAAGCGGGTAATAGTTAATCCTCGTTGAGACCAGCTTCAAGTCACCTTTGTGTGTGTGTGTGTGAGAGAGAGAGAGAGAGAGCACTTGTGTGTCAGTGAATGAATGAAGATCGTAATGAAACAAAAAAAAAATTAATAGGAGGGCCATTCAAAAAGAACCGCAAGTCATAGATTGCCCATGACTGGATCAGATGTACCCCAGTTCGTTTTTATTTGGTGATGGAAAGAGTGCTCCATGGCGTAGTTGTTAACGTACTGGACTTCAACATCGTAATCATCATCATCATCATATCGCGCTGGTAGCACGGATATCCCTGACCCTCTCTCGCCACTCCTCCCTATCGTTCATGGCCCTAAGTAGGTCTTCAGGACAACATCCCGTATCCTCACATAGCTGCTGAATGTACGTTCGAGTTGGTCGTCCTGCTTTTGCGCGGCCATGTGTGGGGATCCATAAGAGTACATCTCTTATGAGTTCATCTCTGCTTCTTCAGCAGTGTCCTGCATGTCTGGTTCGTCTAACTTGAATAGTTTTCGTGATAGGGGGCAGGTGGCCGTACAGTTGGTGTCTTGTGGGGTGTTGCTGCCAGGACTTGTTCAGGATTGCACGCAGCATTCTTGTGTAATTGCTATCTAGCTTCTTCTCCAGCCGTTTTGTTAGAGTCCATGTAGTGCATCCATATAGCAGTATCGATGTGACCGCTGCCTGGAAGAAACTGCGTTTCATTTTATCGGTTAGGTCTGATTTCCATATAATCGATAGCCTATTGATAGCTGTCCATGCTTTCGTTAGCCTCGTTTCGATGTCCTTTTCGGTTGATTCGACGCTGCTTCCTAGGTACGTGAATTTGTCTGCTAGTTTAAGAGGGGTTCCTTCTAGAGTGGAGATGTCCCCCGTTTGGTTATAGCACATATATTCCGTTTTGTGTGCATTAACATAGAGGCCTATGCTTCCTGCTGCTCGTTCCAAACTATGCAGAAGTGTTTCGGCTTGGTCAGGTGTACTTGCCAGTATCGCTATGTCATCGGCGTAGTCGGCGTCGGTAATTGTTGTTGCGGGGTACCTTCTGCTTCTTTTCTTCGTCATTTCGAAGCCATTCTCTTTGATTTTGTCAATCGATGTTCTAAGTACGTAGTCTAGACAAATGATAAAGAGGTACGGGGCCAGCGTGTCCCCTTGTAGTACTCCTGCTACAATGTCAAAGTATTCTGTGTCTCCATCGAGAGATCGTACTTTTACTTTAGTGTTTCTATAGAGAATCGTTATTGCCGCTACGGTTTCTTTAGGTATGCCGTACGCTAGTAGGATTTGTTCCATCTTTCCTCTGTGAATGGAGTCGAAAGCCTTGGTAAAGTCGACAAATATTAATGTCGCTTGTAGGTTCTTTGCCCGTAAACCTTCAAGAATTCTGCGGATGGTTAATATTTGTGAGGTCGTGGATCTATTTCTTCGGAAGCCATTTTGATTTTTTCTAAGTATGTTGTCGATTTTGGGTTCTATTCGGTTTCGTAGAAGGGCATTGTAGATTTTGGCAGCTATGGATGTAAGTGTTATGCCTCGGTAGTTTTTGGCTAATCCGAGGTCCCCCTTTTTAGGGAAGGGGAGTATGCATCCCTTCATCCATCTATCTATCGGATTTTGATTGTATACTGCGTTGCAGTGTCGGAGCAGTATGTCGTCGAATTGTCTGGTCTTCCATACTTCCGGGGGAATTTCGTCCAGCCCTGCAGCTTTCCTATTTTTAATTTTTCTGAGAACCGAGTCGAGTTCTTCTTGTGTGAACGGTCCTAGTTTAATGTCTAATTGTTTGCTAATTATTCTGGTGATTGGTTCATGCGTTATTTTTGGTGGGTTTCCAAGTAAGTTTTCGAAGTGCTGTTTCCACAGTTTTATTCTTTCTTGTTGGTTTGCTGCTTTAAGTTTTGCTTTGGCAGTGTTCTTTCTTCTGCTCACTTCGTTTATTGTTTGCCAGGCTATTCTAGATTGTCTATCTTCCACCGAGTCTCTAATCTTATCTATTTGATTTTGAATGTATTCTGTCTGTTCCCTTATATATATGCCTGCTAGTTTTAAGGCATTTGTGTTTGTTGGGTTTTTTCGATAGTTTTTGGAGGCTGTTTTCACTAGTGCACGTTTTTCTCTCACCGCTAAAGTTTCCCATAGGACTTTATATTTAGTTTTAATTTTTGTTGGAATGTATTTTGCTGCTGCCTCGAGGTGTGCATTGACGAAATTTTCATATTCGTCGTTTGGTGTACTTTTTTCCGTCTTTTCTTGTAGTGTTTCGAATCTGTTTCTTAATTTTAATACGTATTTATCTCTTATATCTTTGTTGTTTAATTGGGCCCAGTCATAGTGTTTGGTGGTCGCTGTTCGTTTAGCGTTTTTTCGTAGGCTTAACCGTATTTTCGCCGTGACTATTCGGTGATCGGTGGACACACCCTCAAAAGAGGAGTATGCCTCGCAATTCAATGCACTATTTTTCCATTTCTTGTTTATAAGGACGTAGTCTATCTGAGCTTTAGTATTGTTTGCGTACGTGTATGTCCATAGTTTGCCCTCTCTTTTTTGGTAGTTTGTATTGAGGCATGCTAATCTATTTTCTATCATGAAATCTGTTAGATGTTGCCCATTCCTATTTGACGTGTTGTGGAGGCTGTATTTGTTGTTTCCGTTTTTCCCGATTTGGGCATTCATGTCTCCGCCAATGACTAACATGTTGTGTTTCGGGATGCTACGCACTAATGAGGATAACTCATCGTAGAAGGTGACTAGTTCAGTTTCTTCACTAACATTTGTGGGGCTGTAGCATGAGATGATTGTTGCTCTGGGGTTTCCGTTAAATGTAGCTGCCATCATTCTAGGTTGTATATTCTCAACGCTATTAAGCGTTTTTAATGCTCTAGGTCCTATAAGTAATCCTACCCCTCATACTGCGGCGTTGACAGAGTTTTTCCATGCGGATACAGTGGCGAGCGACCAGCCATTGCCAGTTTCGTGATATTTGATATCTTCGGTGTGCGTGTATCTGTGTTCTTGTATGCATATTATGTCTAACTTATGTTCTTCGGTCGATGCGATTAGCTCTGGGAGTTGTCCTATTCTATTTAAGGTTCTTACGTTAAATGTAGCTATTTTTGTGTTTGCTTGCATTTGAGTAGTTTTCATTGTTTGAGCTCTGTAGCTGATTTTTCGAACACTGAGGCCAGGGTGTAATTACGTTCACTTTCAGACTAAAATTCATGTGAAAAATATGAACGCTGTTTGCTGCTTAGCAATGGATTGAATAATACCTTGCTGTTTTTCAACGAGAATGACCTTGGCATCAAATAACGCACAAAAGTTGATATACCTTTATATTATGTAGAAGAAAGTGCCAATAGCGACTCGTGCGATTTGAACACGGATCTCTTACCAACAAACACAAGTGTTGAACTGTATAGTGTTACTGGACTAGAAATCATCATCATCATCATCATTTTGTCGTGGCGTTAGCACGTATATCCCTGACCCTCTCTCGCCACTCCTCCCTATAATTTTTTCTTCCTCTGGCAGGTCCTCAGGGTTACATCCAGTATCCTCACAGAGCTGCTGTATGTACGTTCGAGCTGGTCGCCCTGCTTTTGCTCGGCCATATGAGGAAGTCCATAGGAGAAAATCACGTATAAGCTCGTCCCTGCTTCTCCAGCAGTGTCTTGCATGTCTGGTTTGTCTAACTGTGATAGTTTTCGTGATGGGAGGTAGGTGGCCGTACAGGGCTCAGTCTGACGTGTGATGAGTAGAGACATGCGTGCATATGCAAATAGATGTAAAATATAACATTGTGAGTTCGTAATGTTCAGCATTTCTTAATCAGTATTCGACATCAGACGAGAGAGAAGAGATTTTAAGTATCGGCCAAAATTACCCCCCCCCACGTGGAACATTAAAAAAGTGAGGATGAAGAATTAGGCCCGAACATTATAAAACTTTAGAAAATTTAACGGACATCGAAATCATCTTGTTTCTGTTTTTTTTTTCTATTGCTTTTTGTCTTTCAATACTAATCCACAAAGTAATCCTCATCATTATGTCGTGCCGTTAGCACGGATATCTCTGACCCTCTCTCGTCACTTCTCCCTATCCTTCATCACCTCTGGCAGGTCTTCAGGGCAACATCCCGTATCCTCACATAACTGCTGAATGTACGTTCGAGCTGGTCGTCCTGCTTTTGCCCGTCCGTATGTGGGGGTCCATAAGAGTACATCACTTATGAGCTCGTCCCTGCTTCTCCAGCAGTGTCCTGCATGTCTGGTTCGTCTAACTTGTATAGTTTTCGTGATGGGAGGTAGGTGGCCGTAATTGCCGTCTATCTTCTTTTCCAGCCGTTTAGTTAGCGTCCAAGTAGTGCATCCATACCGCAGTATCGATACGACCACTGCCTGGAAGAAACTGCGTTTCATTTTATCGGTCAGGTCTGATTTCCATATAATCGACAGCCTATCGGTAGCTGTCCATGCCTTCGTTAGTCGCGTGTCGATGTCCTTTTCAGTTGATGAGACGCTGCTTCCTAGGTAGGTAAAGTTGTCTACTAGTTTCAGAGAGGTTCCGTCTAGTGTGGAGATATCGCTAGAACAATTTATGCCGGCTCGATGACAAAGTAAGTGATAATTTCTGACCAGCATCGCTAGGTAGAGTCAGAATTCAGACAGTATTCTGTTATCCATTCGAAAACTCGCATACCGGAACAGTTAAGAAAGTGGACTGGTACCATTTTAGGGAACGTTAACAAGATTGCATGGTAATGATTGATTGATAGATTGGTTTTAACGGCACGTCAACATGTCGAGGATTATTTTATGGTTAATGATTAGGGAATCGGGTTCATATTATTGTTCCACGTAACTTCCAGTATCACGGAAGTATAAAAGACGCCGTGTTAAGCACGCTGTGAAGCAGAAAAAGAAGCAGAAGCAGAGACGGACAGGGAGATCTGGAAGGACGTCGGTCAGTAGTAGTCCATCTTTGGACTTAACATCAACAGCGCGAGATGAATAATACTAGTCGGACTGTCCCGCTCATGTTAATGAATAATTAACTTTTTTTTCACTGTGTATCTTTTTCTTACCACGATACAACGCATATTTAAATTTTTGTGTAATTGTTTCTTAAATGGTTTTTCTCGCAAACGTTCCAATTGAATGGGAATGATTTTTTAAACAGATCTTTTTTGGACCTTAGATGAAGTTGTTCTCCACACTCTGCATCGCTTAAGCACAAGGACCTCACCATCGGATATAGTTTAGTGCCATTGCCAGGCTATTCCATGGGAATTATAGCCGTCTCCTCTGGAGCTGTGGATTACGCTGATTGCATCTCTGCAGAGTTTTGGGTAGTGACAGGAAGATTCCTTTGACAAGCCACATAAGTTGCGTGGGTAGCGTGACAGAATGTACACTTATTTTCTTTAGAAAACAGATGAATGGCCCAGCAAAAGTGCCGTGGCATAACAGGATGTCCAATTATTTCCTAATGTAAGCAGGACAAATGTCTTCCTCAGTGGAAGAGATACGTAAGTTGCGTGGGTAGCATGATAGACAGGAGGCACTCACAAGCGCGAAGACAGAAAGTGTGGCCACAAAATTATATAGACTAGGAAAGAATTTCGACCCGGGCAAAACGAAGCAGAAAGACGAAGAATTTTCACTGAAAACCACACCGTCACCCCCGTGTGAGTACATTTCTGCCATCTCCGACTCGCTCTTACTCTACCCATACGTACATTTCGGGTTATAAATAAATATAAGAAAAGAAGCAGATCATATTTTCATTCATCACCGTTTTTATTGTTCTTCTCTGTTATACAACTTGAGGAATAAAATCCCCTCACCAAAAGAATGTCCTTGAAATATCAAAAAATGCATTCTGAGAGTGAAGCTCCAGACCTGGAGCACTGAAAAAATGTGGGGTACCTTTTCATTGCCACAACTTTCAGGTTCACTGTAACCAGTGTGACAGTACTTGTTAGTGTCCCATCATTCGGTCAACTTGGACTATCTAATAATTTAGTATACGTGGAACTATTAAACTCAGTGCAACAAAATTAATGATGTTAAATTGAATAATTAGTATTACAAGGTATTACTTGCAATCATGTAACTGTATGTAAATGAATGAGTAAGTTTAAATGGAAAAAATGTGTTAAATAGCTATACTTAAAAACATTTAACTGTATTCAAATAAAACTATTAGAATTAAGTTGCAATACTCAAAACCAATTAACTGCGTGGCTCGTTTTAAAATAATAAAAATAATATGCATAAATTTTATTTGTTCGTTTATGGCATATCATCCTTTGAAGGTTATTTAATGCCAAATCTATTTTTATACAAATAAACTGTTGTATTTCAGACAATTCAGTTTTGAATAAATACACAGTTTAATTGTCAAAAACATTTCCATTTCAAGCTATTCAGTTTAGTCAAACAGTTCTAATTCTAATTCACTTTAGTATAAGTATAGTTTTTCAAAACAGTTCTGTTTCAAACAATTTAGTTCAGCGAAAGTATAGTTTCAAAGTTAAAACAGTTCTATTTCAAATAATTCAGTTTAGCATAAAAACAATTCTGTTGAGTATAAGTGCGTAGTTTTAATGTCAAAACAGTTCTTTTTAAAGCAATTCAGTTTAGCATAATTACGCAATTTAGTTGTAGATAGCTCCTGGGAGCAATGACAATGAAGGGGTACTCCACGTTCCCCAAAGCTCCAGCATTACTGGAACTTCACCAACAGATTGTTTAGTGCTGTATATAGGACACTCGTTGGGGGGGGCATCTTACCTCCTCCAAAGATGCATTCGGTGTATTCTACAGCCCCAGCTGACTGGGCAAACATGCATACTCTTTCGTTTACAAATTATATATATATATATATATAAGCAGGATTTGGCATTAGAAAACCAGCAAGAGTTGATATCCCATTAAACAAAATCAAGCAAGCAAGAAAACTGCAATTCTTCTTGTGAATTTTAGTTTTGATAAGCAGAAATGCAGAAATAATTGAATTTCTTTACGTTTAAACAAATAAAACCTAATGATAAAAATTGAATATTTAACCTGAAGAGGCAGAAGAAAACTAAGACTTCGTGTGAACTGCTAAAAAAGTCACATGCAATTTTTATGTTTTATAAAGATAAGAAAATTAAGAAATGTTTACAGGAAATAAAAACAACCAAGCTGACAAACAAATGTCATTTCTACGAGGTGTGTGCAGAAAACAAACCACTATTTTGAAAATATCGGCTGCTCGTTCTTTAATTTTTAATTCTTGGTAAAACAATGTATCGTTTCCAGACTGAAACCTAGATTCCAGATTTCCTATAGTCCACATTTCCCTCCCTGCAGCGTCATTTTTTACCACCTTTTTAGTCCCTACAAAGAGAGAGAAAATGTTCATATCTTGAACAAAATTAAGTTGAATGTGAATCGGCAGCTGATAACATACAAAAACCTTCGCCCTGTCAAGAATACACTGTATCCCGTTCAGAGTGGTAAAAAGGGGAGGCTACGAGTAGAAAATCAAATTCCATCTAATAATAAGACATCAGTTTTGGCAATTAGAGAAGAGTGGAATACTCCATCAATGCTATTACTTCCAAGCCCTCTCTAACCGGCAGTACTTGTTAGAGTCACATCAATCAGACAAGATATCTGAAAATCATTTGAATTTCATAGGAATAATGGTTTTTTGGGTTGGCTGAAGTCGACAGTGCGAGTTATGGTCGAACTGGAGCGTTGGTGGTAGTACAGCGTGGCGTCCACCAGATAAGTCGACACGTAGTACTCTACTGCTATTGACGCCGATTATATATCTTTTATATGTGTGCTGTATGATCATATTTGCATAGCACGAGTGTTTGAGTGTGCGTGCAAATATGCATATTCATAAGCCGGCGGTGGCACTTTATTAAAACGTTCCCGAATAACATTCTTCCAGTTTCTATATTGTGATATAATTTAGTTGTGAAAGAAATGTAAACATACAAGTACAACGAACGCAATTCCCTAACAACTAGACATAAAATAATCCCAAATGGCTCGACATGACATTAAAATCCATCAAAATCAACATTAGACTAGCGAGGGGAGTTCTCATGGCGTACTGTCTGGACTCAGACATCGTAGAAAGTGAGATTGAACTCAAATCATGCTATTGCTTTCACTTTCGAACTAATAGTTTTAGGAAAGGTATGAACTACCTTATACGACCCCAGCTATTGGTTAAATAGTATCACTACATATGACTGCGATGAAATTTCGTAGGCTTAAGTAGCAGTAGGCGATTTTCCCATTGGTTGTTGGCTCTCTGTTCTTCAGATTTTAGTGTCGCAGCATGGTGGAAGGGCTGCTTTTTCATTGGTTGTCTTGAGCTTG
Organism: Sepioteuthis lessoniana; assembly: GCA_963585895.1. Lineage (NCBI taxonomy): Eukaryota > Metazoa > Mollusca > Cephalopoda > Myopsida > Loliginidae > Sepioteuthis > Sepioteuthis lessoniana. The sequence goes on along the minus strand of OY757934.1, from coordinate 54,159,744 downwards.
TCACGAAATAGCAGTTCACGGAGAACCTTGATCAGATGTTAAAAGGTGGGTGAGTGGAGGCAGGGAATTAAAGAATTCTGCTGATTATACTGGGGGTTCCAGAGGGGCTTCAGGTGACTTCTTGGAGTGCTACAATTGGCTCTCTTTTGGATATTTCATGTGCATCCAATAAATTCTAACAGCTTTAATCTGTCAGTCAGGACTGCATTAATTCTGGACCATTGACAATCTCTCTTTTTTTAAAATGAATTCCTTTTGTATTACCATTAACAATAGCTCTTTATGAAAGATAACCGTCATATCCATTCAAGCAAGTTTGCATTGATTACTGATTTATAAATGTATATATATATGCACACACACACACACACACACACACACACACACATATATATATATATATATATTTTTTTTTTGTTCCTTCTTTCTTTTCTTCCTTCTGACTCGAAATCTCTCCCGTTAAACAACGTACATAAATTCTATACAATATTCCTAAAAAGTCAAATGACGTAATTTAAACACCAAACGCTGATTCGCCAGCTAAACGGCCAACTTTTCCTTACTATACATATTTTCCCCTAAGTTTTTGTATTTCACATTTCTAAACATCCATCGTTAACTTAAAATTATTAATATCACCCCTCATGGTCTTGATGATGGTTCAATAGACCCGAAACGCTATAGTGTCGACCCGTTAATAAATCATTCCTTCCACTTGGATTGTTGTTATCAGTTTTTCTACATATATATATATATATATTACAAATACACGGGAGGAATATTTCGATAGCTATGGCCTCCATTTAATTGCATTAAAACCTCAAAAAATACAATCAATATCCTTATTACTTAGAATATTTGTACTATTAACGTCATCTTTATTGTTATAATCACAACGTTTCGGCCAATATCGCCATCTGCCTTCTTCAGGTATTTAATATCGACTCGGGAGTGCACAAAGGATCTCGAAGTGAACCTTTTTTTTTAGCCACAGGGGTAGTTATACTGTTCTACTGTTATACTAAGTTATGGTATTCCATGTTAGACTTATACCGACTGCACCTCTGCAGAGGAGTAAGACTCCCCAATGAATGTCCTGTAAATGACACTAAACAATATGATGGTGCGGTTCTAGTAATGCTGCAGCTTTGGGGAATGCGGAGTGCTAGCTCCTGATAGAGTCCTATCTATGGGTCAAATAGAATTAAATAGCGTACTTATTCTAAACTAACTTGCTATTTTGACATTTAAACAACGTACTTATGTTAAACTGAATTATTTGAAATGGATCTGTTTTTACTCTAACTGAATTGTTTGAAATAGAACTGTTTTGACATTTAACTCTGCGCAAACAAAAACTATACCTATGCTAAGTGAATTGTTGCAATTAGAACTGTTTGACGAAACTGAATAGCTTGAAATAGAACTGTTTTTACATTTAAACTGCGTACTTATTCTAATCTGAATTGTTTGAAATACAAATGTTTATTTGTATAAAATAGATTTGGCTTTAAATAACCTACAAAGGTTGATATACCATAAAAACCCAAAAAAGGAAAAACAAACCAAACCAAAGGAAAATGTAAGCATATAGTCTGTAATACATAAACAAGTAACCAATTAATTAAGATTTGGATTGGGGTTTACAATTAGTGAGACATTCTTTCTGTCTATATTTACCAAGGCCTTTGATTCCATTCACCGAGGAAAGATGGAACAAATCCTACTAGCATACGGCCTACCAAAAGAAACCGTAGCAGCAATAACGATTCTCTACAACAACACCTAAGTAAAAGTACGTTCACCGGATGGAGACACAGAATACTTCGACATTGTAGCAGGAGTACTGCAAGGGGACACGCTGGCCCCATACCTCTTTATAATCTGTCAAGACTACGTGCTTAGAACATCGATTGATAAAATCAAAGAAAACAGCTTCGAGCTAACAAAGAAAAGAAGCTGAAGGTACCCCGCAAAAATAATTACCGACGCCAACTACGCCGATGACATAGCGATACTGGCAAATACACCCAACCGAGCCGAACCACAACTGCATAGTTTGGAACAAGCCGCCGAAGGCATTGGCCTCCATGTCAATACACACAAAACTGAATACATGTGTTTTAATCAAACAGGCCACATTTCCAAACTAGACGGAACCTCACTGAAACTGGTAGACAAGTTCCCCTACCTAGGAAGTAGTGTATCATCAACCGAAAAAGACATCGACACGCGGCTAACGAAAGCATGGACAGCTATCGATAAGCTATCGATCATATGGAAGTCAGACCTGACCGATAAACGCAGTTTCTTCCAGGCAGCAGTCGTATCGATACTGCTATATGGATGCACTACCTGGATGCTAACAAAACGGCTGGAGAAATATATAGACGGCAATTAAACAAGAATGCTGCGAGCAATATTGAACAAATCCTGGAGGCAACACCACACAAAGCACCAACTATACGGTCACCTACCTCCCATCACGAAAACTATCCAGGGTAGACGAACCAGACATGCAGGACACTGCTGGAGAAGCATGGACGGGCTCATAAGTGATGTACTCCTATTGACCCCCACATATGGCCGTTCAAAAGCAGGATAACCAGGTCCAACATACATACAGCGGCTTTGTGAGAATACGGGTTGTAGCTCTGAAGACCTGCCAGAGGCGATGAACGATAGGGAAAAGTAGCGAGAGAGGGCACGACATGATGATGATGATTTTATATATATATATATATACATGGTAAATTAACTGATTCGTTTTCTAAAAAGTTTTTATTATTTCGTAAAAATAGGATTGAAAAGTTGACATTTTAAGAATTTGTATTTTTGCATTTTTTTACGAATTAGCGTTTATGCGCTCTTTTTAAAATTCATAAGAGATTTCGTAGACTACAACATTTCATTTGCCTTGAAAGTTTTGAAGGATTAAAATACCAAATAATTTAAGATCTCTTTTCTTTAAAATATATTTTTTAACCAATTAGTTTTATCATAAACATTTTATCTAATATCTAGCCGACCTGAATCTTCTAAATAAGCAATAAAATTGTTATATGTTCAGTAGATTTATAGATTTATTCTGAAAATCTGTTCAAAACTTTCGATACTTGGCTGAATGAAATTTCAGTATCATTTAATCATTTTAAATTGAACGAAAATATTTTTACTAATATCACAGACTTCACCAGATAATTTTTTAGCTGCTTCTGCTCACATATTACAGCATAACTATACTTTCTCTCTTACATAGTTATATACTAGCACGAAGATCTTTTGCACACACAAAATATATCAGCAAAATTTAATGAATGTAAGCTGCAACATTGAATGCATGAACTTCTCTTTCTTGTAATGTAAATATTGGAGATTATTTCTGCTCAAACTAATATTATCTTTTTTCAAGAAAATATTTTTTAACTTCTGTTTTTCAGCAAACTCTTTACTCCTGTTAAAGAAATAAAATTTATTAAAATATAGATCGGTGTTTTATCCAATAATTTATTCATTTGTGTGTATACGTGTGGGTATATTAATATATAAGGTTTATTGTTATCTTGGTTTGGAAGATTCATTCTTTGTAAAGTGACTCTTACTCCAAAAGAATTCTTTTTGTGTTGACCATTTTAGTTCAATGTCTGGACACAAGGTCCTTTCTAAATAATCCCCTTCAGATTTTTTTCGACTTATTTATTTGAAATATTTCACACCTCTATTGTTTACCCTATTGACAGACAAGAAATCAGTGAGTGATTCGTAAGAAACCATCCGCAGAAAATTCGAAGAGATTATTCAGTTGAAATGATAAAAACAGAAAAAAAAGTTTGTGTTTTTTCGTAAAAGATTTTGATTACGTGAAGATATTTGTAAGTAGCTTAACTAAGAATCAATGTGTCTCAATATTTGTGACTCTGTCCATCCGTACATAATTTTGTCGATACTCCTGCAAGAATATACGTGTGTCTTTTAGGGAATATTTGAGTAGACTTTTATATTCCGATGAATGGTTCAATAAACTTGGTTTTTGGGGTCCGTCTTTTTAAGGGAACGTTAGATATTTTTTGCATAAATATTTCAACTTTTTTGTGTCATTAATGGATGTGTGTTTTCTTAAGAAACTTTTCGGTTTCATTGTTTAATGGCATATAAACATTCAGGGGTTATTTATGGCCAAATCCATTCTCGTTGAAGTATTTAACCAATAGGTAGGGAGAGGGATAAGAGGGTTTATACGTTGCACGGGCGTATTAGTTCAAAAGTGATCATAAAAACACGACTGAAGTTAAAACATGCTTAATGCAATGTCGACGTCTAACACGTGAGCCACTATGCCAAGGGGACTCCCCTTAGCTTCTTTGCTACAACGACAGTGTTTTTTTTTCCGAATGAATTTATGATTAATTGATTTCAACTGCATCTCAACCTCCCTAGATTTCTTTTAAACCAAAAGGTTAGGGAATTGCGTACATTTACACTTTTTGCATTGTTTCAGGTCAAAGTGGACATTGAAGTAATGGCAGTTAATTTTTGCTCCACACTTTTCAGAGCTACAGAGCTCGATACTAAAAAAACAGTCGCATACCGAGGAAATCTATTTTTGTGGGTTTGTTTTACCCCTGTGCGCAATCTAAGGCCGCCGACACGGCAGACAGTTTTGAATGATTTTATTTGATAATAAAGATTTTTTTTAGTTTGTACTTATTGCATATAAAGCCTCGTAAGTTACTTAATGCCAAATGCTGTTTATACATATGATTTGGTCGGTTGTTGGTTGGGTTTTTTGGCATATCAATCTTTGTAGGTTATTTAATGCCAAATTCATTTTTTATGCAAAAAAGTAGTTTTATTTCAACAATTCAGTATAGCATGAGTACACAGTTTAATTGTCAAATACATTTCTATTTCAAACTATTCAAACAGTTCTAATTCATCTAATTCAGTTTAGTATAAGTACAGATTTTGTTTACACACAGTTAAATGTCAAAACAGTTCTATATTAAACAGTTCAGTTTAGAGTAGGCACAGTTTCAATGTCAAAAACAATTCCATTTCAAACAATTCAGTTTAGAATAAACATGCAATTTAAATGTAAGTACAGTTCAATTGTCAAAAAACATTTCTATTTCAAGCTATTTAATTTAGTCAAACTGATCTAATTCAAACAAATCGGTCTAGCATAAGTCTGCAGTTTAGTTCTATTCAACCCATAGATAAGGCCCCCTCAGGTGCTACCATTCCGGACCAGTGTTCCAGGGAGCAATGACAATAAAGGAGTGCTCCGCATTCCCCAAAGCTCCAGCATCACTGGAACCTCACCATCAGATTGTTTAGTGTTATATACAGGAAACTCATTGGCGGGGGGAGGGGGTCTTAACCCTCTGCAGAGAAGCAGTCAGTGTATTTTACAGCCCCAGCCGACTGGGCAATACATACGACTTGTAAAGGAATAGTTACAAGGTAACTTTTGAAACAGGCCAGAGCTTATAAGTTGGCAAAGTCAAATATTTTCAAATATCGCTATTTAACGCGAATAATTCTAATCGGTATTTATCATTTGTTTTCACACAGCTACACAATTTTAAATATTGCTATCTAACATTAATTGTTGTAATTGCATTACCCAGCGTTCCAGGACTGATACCTTAAAATCAGGAGCAGTTTAATGTCACACCTAGGACACCCGTTGTGGGAGACCTACTCCTCTGCCGGAGAACAGTCTGTGTATTCTGCAATCCCAGCTTATCTCATACTAATTCTTATCTAATACTAATAATACTTAGATTTATTTGACTCATAGATAAGACCCAAACAGGTATTAGCTGTACGTGCAAAGTTGGCCTGGGAGTACTGGCAATGAAGAGATATTCTACACTCCTTTGGTCTCTTTGAACTAAACCCTCACCATGAGATGATATGCAGTTCAAGTCGTATATGTCACTGTGTATTTTTGAGAAGGTGTGTACTTTTTTAGTGAAAATTAGAATGGATACGGTTCTTTGGATTTAGAATTCGACGGATTATAAATATCTAATTTTTTTAGTTAGTATATGTATTATTAAAAATATGCATTTTCAAACGGATAGGATTGTATTTTGTTTACTCGTTTAGATGTGTATATTTCAGTTATTGATTATTTGGTTTGGTTTATCTTCTTTGTTTTACAGCACATCAACCTTCGAGGGTTTTTCAATGATGAAGCCATCTTTGTAAAAGAACGGTATTAGTACGAAAATGAACTTAATTGCACGAATGGAATTCGAACTCGTTTAATACCTTGTCACAGTTCAGTACGTTCGCTACAACTCTTTCAGTAATAAAGCTGATGTCTAATTTTTTAAATTGTTTTTCGAGTGTATAATTAAACGTCTGTCTTAGGGAATCTATGAGAAGAGGTGTGTATTTAATTTTTATGAGTGTTTGAGCATACTTGAGTATGTTATATACTGATTTTTGTCAGGCCAGTTAGTATGGGTTTTAAAAACAGGACGTGCAGCTGTGTCATAACGTAAACAAAAGACAGCGGATATGCCACGTGAATTACATGGGAAAAATATGTGAGCATTAGGATAAAATATAATGAAGGACGTTTACAATCGGCGGTCAGCAGAGAGAGCAGTCAGTCAGTCGTTTTGGAGTCTAGCCTGTGGGGTGGTGGACTATCGGATTGAGAAGTTTGTCCTGTATGAACCCCTCACCACCGTGAAAAAAGTACGAAGAAGCACGGATATATATCGCCACGTGGTGTCGATCAAAGTAGTCCCTGACCGTATCTTTCTCTCTTCCTCTTTCTCCCTCTCTCTCTTACACACACACGCGTTAGATATTGACATTTGATAGCCGGTTAGTGTAAACTCTGTAAACAGTATGTGCAGCTGTGTCTTATGCAAAACAAAGGACAGCGGAAACGCACCGGAAAATGTTTAGGCGTCAAAAAATATATAATGAAGGAAGTTTTCGACCACAGGTGTCAGTTGGAGACAGCAGTCAGCAGAGTAGGCTGTTTTGGGTTCCGGCTGGAAGGGTGGACTCCAGGTAGAGAGTCTGCACTGTATCACCCAATCCGTGAAAGAAGCACAAAAAAAAAAAAAAAAACAAGGCTCTCTGGATATGTATCTCAACTTCAGGTCGATGATAGTCTCTGACGGACTCACTCTCTTTCACTCTCTCTCAAATCCATTTTGACCCTTTCGTAAATAAAGAAGTAAGTTTATATTTTTATAAACAAGTTTTATTGCTTCCTTATTCCGGTTATAAAACAGGCATATTTGTGCATGTGCGTGTGCGTTTTTGTGTCAGCGTGTGTATGTGTGTGTATTATATGATCTGTATACATAGATTGTGTGTATAATTTTTTGATTGAATTCTTCTACATAAGTAATCAGTATTTCTGGAATGAACTGAGCCATTTGATATGAATATGTATATAGAGAGAGGGAGATACATGCGGGGAGAGAAACAGGGAGGGAGAGTCAGCTTATTATACACAGCATCGTCCAAAAGGAGGCCCTTGTTGGGTAGTGGTTGACGTCGTACGATATAAACTCAGTTACTCTAGTTCAAATCCTAGACGCTAATACTCCTGGATTCCTTATCTTCCCATTCATGGTAAAATAGTAAGGGAGACATTTTCTTTACCCTTGCAACGGCAAGCAGTCTAGAAGGCAAACTCTAAATTGAAACATGCAGTTTTTTGCTAAAAAAAATGACCGTTTGACACTCCCTGTCCGTGGAAGAGGTGTAGAGTAAATAATTACACTTTGATTGTTCTTCAAGTTGAAGAAATGGCTCGAACCAGTTTTATAGATACTTAGAATAGCCGGATACATTCCAGACATAATTTGTCCGCCTTTCTATATTCGCTGCACTTGCTTGTTCCTTTGCTTTTTAACACGCACATGTAACACACACACACATTCACACACACACACACACACACACACACACACACACACACACACACACACACACATATATATATATATATATATATATATATATGAGAGTTTATGTGCATTTGAATTATTAATTTGTACGAAGGAACGAACACGTCAGCTAATTAACTTCTATCTTATATATATGCATCCCAACAGAACATATTATATATATATATATATATGAGGTAGTTGCTGAAAATAAACTGGACTCAACCAAGAATGAAACGTATATGCTATTCATTATACTTTTATGCAGTTCAACGCATCTACTAAAATTCTTTAAGACTTCAAAAAGACCCATATAAATAGAAAATAAAGTCACTTCCTTTGTTGTTTGGAGACATTTTCATCACCTCCCTATATATAAATATATATATATATATATATGGAATAAGTGTGTTATTATTGAAGTAAACAACATTCTACAAATTTAGTAAATTTTATTTCTTTGACATGGATGTTGAAAAACTGAAATAATAAAATCTTCTCTATTAAGAAAAAAATAATATTATTCCGAGTGTAAACATTTTCCAAGAAAATATAAGAAAGAGGAATTCATGCATTTCAATGTAGCAGTTTGCTTTGTCTAAACCCACTTTATATATTTGTTTTTAATGCTACTTTGTATACTGCTAAGTGAAGTTACTCTGTATGGGAGAAAGTATACTTATCGGCTCATATGTAAACGTATGCAACTAAAATATTTTAACAGGAAGGGAAGACCGAAATGGTAGTAAGAATATCTTTCAATAAACCATGTTTTCATCTAATTTATAATAATTAAGCGATATTAAAATTAAATGAATACTTGAACGTTCAGAATGTTAGATTTTTACAAAAAAAATAAAGTAGGCATTTTGTGGATGTGTACAGAAAAAAATTTACAAACTAGATTTGGTTTGGTTGTTTAATGGCATATCAACTCTTTTTAGGTTATTTAATGCCAAAGCCATTCTCCTAGAAGAACAGTAGTGGTACTATTTAAACCATAGCTGGGAGGATAAGGGGGTTAATACCTTTCCCAAGGGTATATGTCCGAAAGTGAACGTAATAGCGCGACTGAAGTACGAACTCGTGTACTACGATTCCGCAGTCCATCGCTTTAACCATTACACCACGAGGACACCCCTCACAAACTAGAGAATATTTAACTATTTTATTGCTCATTCATATGATTGAGGTAGGCGGGAAATTAGATTAAAAATTGATGATTTATCTAAGATTGTAATTGGTAAAAATGTGTATTTTCAACAATCAATGAATAAAAAAATAGATTTCTCTCGGAGTACCGATGGGATAGCTGATGATCCTCAGGCTATATTTATCCTTGCGAACCCGATTGCAGGTGTAATAAAGGAATTAGCTGTCTTTTCCTTTAACATTGGCCCTGAGCACTCTCATATATCTTCCCAAACTGGCTGCAAACACAAATACTTTGTTACAGAATCGACATGAGTACCCTCTAGGTGGCTGCTAAAAGAAATTTGTCAAGCAAGTCTTCGAGAATTTGCTGTCATGAGATCTCATGGGACAAACAGATTCCACTTCAGATGTTAAAAACATGAACACGCTATAAAGTATCAAGGACCGAGTTTGAGGTTTTTTTCGAAATGGCTTGTTTCAGACAGAAGTGTACGATTCTCCATGCTTCAAACGCTTTACAGCTTCGAAAGATAACTTACTCCTAAAGTGATCGATTACTGTCATCTGCTCCGAATTTCCACTGTTGTTTTTAAAGAAATCTCTAAAACGTTTCTCAGTTATGTTTTCCACACCTATCGTATTGCAACTCTTCAAAGAACAGCTACTCGTTCATCTAGGTAAAGTGCGCAGTCAACTGTACCTGACTGCGTATGTGGAGCATCTTTTTACTGGATGTAACAAATCGCTGCAGTAAAATAGTGTCGAATGTTACAGGTTAACATTTAATGTCTATGGTCGTTTTAAGACAGGGTTGATGGAATTTTCCTAATGTTTTCATGTGATATCGATTTGTAGTCCAGATCTCCAAAATGTATGACAAGTCAGATAAAACGTCCGTTTAATAAACACTATCCTCAGTTTTCTTGATGGCACATGTGTTAGTCTATAAAACGGTTTCATGCTTTCTAAAGGTCAAGGTAGCTTTTTCGATTTTTAGATCTATTTCAGAATCAAGGGATCCACCTCTGTGAAGTGTGCTGTCAAGGTATACAAAATAATTAACCTCACCCAATCTTGTACTCTAGACGAAGACATTTAGTTCGACACAGGACTGGGCTAGAGGTGAAGTGAACATGACCTTCATCTTCTTCAGACTGGTGGTAAGCTCAAATGTTCTACATGCCCTGTGTAAACTATCCATTATAAATTTAATATCTTCTATTGTATGAGCAACAAGGTCTACATTGTCAGCGTAGAAAAGCTTCCGAACGAGGGTCAGAAAATTCTTGGGCTTTGCATTGAAATGTTTGAGATGAATGAATTTATTTGGGATTCTGAATCGAATTTGGATGCCAATGTCACAGTCTTGGTACATGTAAGAGTGAGTTAAAGAAAAATATATCGGCGGGGTGGGGAAGATGAGGAATGATTACGGAGTTTAATTCCCGTTATCGACGAATCTAGGTTTCGAAAAGGAGCTGCTGATGTTATCAAAAGCTTTTATGGCAAGATGGAATTGCGTAAACATGGTGACAAAATGAGGTGGGCAGGCAAATTTACCGATGACGGTTCATAGAACAATCCTATTGACATTATACACAGCCTTAATTAAATCAATAACTATTCGGTAAAGAGTCATGCGATTCTCATTGCATTTCTCACAGATTTGGCGAGTGGAGAAAATCAAGTCCTTGTAACAAGACCCGATCCAAAGCCGCATCGACTCTCCGGGTTAACTGAGAAGCATAAATATTTTGATTTTGCAAAACCTTTTCCAAGCGCCTTCAGCAAGTTTATACTTTTGTAAATTTTACAATCGTATTTTGGATCCTGTTCATTTATACATTTAGATTAAAATAGCATCAACCCAGTCCTGGGTTCATGAGCACCAAACAAGATATCAGATATCAGATTATGGATTTCAGCAGCGAGCTTGATTCTCCTATGAAGAAGGATCTCAGCTAGAGTGAGGTGATCCATCATCTCATTGATAATATGAATTTGATGACAAATCAATATCTGATGGGTTGTAAAGGAGACATTTAAAGGGATCTGTCCAGCGTTTTATGATACCATCGTAGTTCTTAAAAAGAGAAAATTCTTACTTATAATTGAGTGGTACCACAGATGAGGATTGATGACTGTAGACTGTTTTTGATCAAAAGGTATAGTTATTTAATTTCTTTACACCAGTATGCTTTCTGAATATTCTAAGAGATGCCCCTACTAACATTGGTTTTTTATTTGAGTAACTTTCATTGGAGTATAGATATTAACCCCTTGAGAAATGGCAGAATGTTGGCCACACACACGCATACATATATATATATATATATATATATATATATAGAGAGAGAGAGAGAGAGGACACAGAGTTAAGGGCACTTATTAACGGTCAGTTTGTTCCCAATGCATTCATCAGAACAAGTGACCCCGGGTTATAAATGGTGCCTCTCTGTATGTTGCATTCTGGGAGTAGAGAGGCTGTTCTCTTTTGTGGATCATTTCCGGTAGGATTCGCTTATCTATAATCTATGTCGTGTTACCCTTGTGATTTATTAATTTATCTAATCTACTTTGCTTGGTTTACGGCTTTCCAGTTTTTGTAAGATTATTTTTTGCTGTTATTCCTATTATTATTTCTGTTTTATTATTATTATTATTTGTCAAGCTCTGTTCAGACTTTCCTATTGACCTAGCTTTACGAATCCATCATTTATCCACTTGTCTCATTCCAAACTTAATCTATTCACAGCTTTTATTTCTCGTTTAATTTGTATATTTTGATACTAATTCGTTCGTTTTTAATTTATTTCTGCACTCATTCATTTTGTTTCTTTATTTATTCAATTAGCTTAAAAATTGACCGTGTGTCATATCCTGCCCGAGCGGAGGGGTTGGTAAACATGAACATCATAATCAGAATACCCTAGGCCAGTCGGCTGATCCGTAGAATACACCGACTGCAACTCTGCAGAGGGGTAAGACCCCACTAACACGTGTCTAGTATTTGACATTAAATGATATGATGGTAAGGCTCCAGTAATTTTGGAACTTGGGGGAATGCAGAGTACACCGTTATTGCCATTGCTCCCAGGTTTAATTTGGTCCAGAGTTGTAGCACCTAAGAGGGTCCTATCTATGGATCAAATAGAACTATTTAATATTTAAAGTGTTCTTATTGTAAACTGATTGTTTGAAATAGAACTGTTTGTACAATTAACTGTGTGTAAAAAAAACTGGGTATTTATGATAAATTGAATTGTCTGATATTGAACTGTTTTTATGTTTAACTGTTAATAAACAAATGACTGATGGCCAAATCCACTTGGGCTGCTGAATATAAAGACTGCATCTATTCAGAGAGATAAGACTCCATTAAGGAGTGTCCTAGATATGTCACTAAACAAGAGCGAAGCTTCAGTAATGCTGAAGCTTTCAAGAATGCGGAGTACCCCGTCCTTGCCAATTTTTCCAGGTTCACTCTGACCCTGACTGGTATACTACCTGATAGGGTCCTATCTATGCGTTAAATAGAACTGTTTGACATTTACACCGGGTGTAAATGAATTGAATTTTGTGAAATAGAACTGCTTGATCAATTAACTGAGTGTAAAGGAAGGACTGATGTTTTATTAAATTGTTAGTGATATATAGTAATACTAGGAAACATTTAACTTTGTTGACTAATGCTAAATTGACTTATTAGAAATAGAACGGCTTGAGCATTTAACTTTGTTTAAAGAAATGGCTAATGGTTAATTGATTCGTTAGTGATACATAGCAAAACATGGAACTATTTGAATTTGTTGACTTATTCTAAATTGAATTGTAAGAACTAGAAATGTTTTATCGTTTAACTAAGTGTATCTAAAATGTGTTTACAAATCATACATTTAATATCTATGTAAAAGCAGGTTTGGCATTAAATTACCAAGCATGGTTGATATGCCATAAAAACAAAACAATCAGGACATCCCTTTTACGAAGCAGTTACTCCTTAGCAGTGAATAAAATCGGTGTATTCTGAACCCCACTGACAAGGCAGATGGTAAGTTGAGGATATTGAAAACTATACAAATTTTTAGGGGAAATACTTCCTGCTGCTGAAGATGAAGTTGACCCGGCCGATATGACTGTCAAATTAGAAACTGAATGATTATTGACAGGATAATGCATTGGCATTTGAAGTTGGTTGGTTCGTTGGTTTTATGGCTTATCCACTTTGTAGGATATCTAACGCCAAATCCATTTTCATAAGAATTGTCAGTTCTATTCCAAACAATTTAATCTAGCACAAGTACACAGTCTAATTGTCAAAAACATTTCTATTTGAAACTATTCAGTTTAGTAAAACAGTTTTAATTCAAACAATTCAGTTTAGCAGAGGTATGCAGTTTAGTTCTATTTAACCCATAGATAGGGCCCTATCAGGTACAACCATTCCGGACCAGAGAGGACCTGAGAGCAATGGCAATGGAGGGGTGCTACGCATTTCCAAAGCCTCAGGATAACTGGAATCTCACCATCAGATTGTTTAATGTTATAATCAGGACACTGATTCGGGGGTCTTATCCATCTGCAGAGAAGCAGTCGGTGTATTCTACAGCTCCAGCCGACTGGGTAATACACAGTTAATGTCAAAATAGTATTACGAGAGATAATTCAGTTTCGCATATGTTCACACTTTAGATGTCAAAACAGTTCTATTTTGAGCAATTCAGTCTAGCATAAATACGCAGTTTAAATGTCAAAACTGTTTTATTTTAAATAATTCAGTTTAGCATAAATACACAGTATAAATGCAAAAAATGGTAAACTCAAGAAACCACGGTTTATTCCTATTTAACCCATAGATATGACACTTATTAGGTGCTACCACTCCGGGGTCAGAGTGAACCTGGGAGCGATGGCAATAAAGGGATACTCCGCATTCCCCAAAGCTCCACCATTACTGGAACCTCACCATCAGATTGTTTAGTGTCATATCCAGGACACTCGTTGGGTGGGGGTCTTACCCCTCTGCAGAAAAGCAGTCGGTGTATTCTACAACTCAAGCCGATTGGGCAATTGGCATTTGAACATATTTTTTTAATCATCCATATTCACAGCCTAAAGGTTTGGTTTGTTTTGGTTTCATGTCATATCAGCCATACTAATTTATTAATGCCAAATCCATTTTAATACATATAAACAGTTTTATTTCAAATAATTCAGTTTAGTATAAGTCTACATTTTCAACGTCAAAACCGTTCTATTTAAAGCGATTCAGTTTAACATAAGTACACAGTTTAGTTCTATTTAACTCATAGATAGGACCATATTAAGTACTACCACTCCGGAATAGAGTGAACCTGGGAACGATGGTGCTCAATATTCCCCAAAGCTCCTGGATTACTGGAATCTCAGCATCAGATGGTTTAGTATCATACCCAGGACACTCATTCAGGGAGGGGTCTTACCCCTCTGCAGGGAAGCAGTCGGTGTTTTCTACAGCACCAGCCGACTGGGCAATCAACATAGAGGATATAACTCTGAAATACTTATTAGGACTATACACAACTTCCAGAACGAATATATTGGTATCTTCATCAGCTGCTGTTGCAAAAGGAAACAAATGAACCGGGGTCCTATTATTCATCAACTTCATTTCCAACTTGATGAATACCGAATAACTTTCGAATAAATTTTAAAGCTTAGATATAAATCTCTGTTAAAATGGAGCGTTTGTTTTAGTTTCTTTCTTTTTAATGGTATATCATTATGATATATCAGTTATGATATTATTTAACTCATAGCTGGGGAATAAGTGGGTTCCTACCTTTTTCAAGGTAATTTTCCTAAAAAGAACAGATTAACGTGACTGTAGTTCGAACTGCCAAAGACTGATGTCGTAATCTTGTACGTTACCCACTATATCACAGGAGCACCACATGAGCTAGGATGTCTTTGGTAGTTCTATTTAAAGTATACTCAGCTTCAACTGGACTCTGATTGAATCAAGGATCCTTATAAATCTTCGCAAGTGTTGCAAGTTCTTTATTTTTTTTTTAAAAGAATGAACATTTTATATCCTTAAAAATAATTACAATAGATGAATAAAAATAAATATATAAAATCACCAGCAATCCATTATATAAAGTCTATTTTCCCCATTTCTTTACATGATATGGAATTGGTTGTTTTTATGTAACCCATCTTACTAAGCATTTTACGGATTTCTGCACGGTTTGTCCGACCGTAGCAAATTCTAAAGAAAAGGAATCGAATCACTGACCAATTTTCTCAGGCTTTATCAAAATAATACATAATCAAATAATTTGTGGATGAGATGGCTAAGTTTTACACAATAACATTCGTGACAAGGTGTGGCTGATATAACGGTTAACAGGATAAAAAATTGAATCGGTGAGCTGTGCACAAATACCGACCAAGACAAATTGTATTTAATTCGGAATAACTAAACTGAAAACTGTACAAACCTTTTTTCTTTCCAGCTATATTGTAAAATGCAGGGTGGTCAGTTGCAAAGTAGATAGGTGACCCTCAAAGAGTCACCAATTATTTTACTGTTAACTGGAGAAGGAGTCTCCTTTGTTTTGTTGTTAACCTTCTGGACAACGACAATATAGTAAGCGTGTTCGAACTCTAATCGAGCTATTACGTTCACTTTCAGAGTTTTTCCACTGAGAAAGGAATTAATTCTTTGATCCCTCAATTATTGGTAAAATAGTAACATTACTATTCTTCCATAAAGCTGGCTGGAATTATTATGTAATTCCAAACGTGGATATGTTATTTATAAAATATAAACCAAACCAGTTCTAATTTGGGATTGTTCACTTAAATCTGATTGACGCAAAGTTTCCACTGGTCTAAAGAACTCTTTTAAGAATTCTATCTGATCTTACAGTTCCGTATTCTCCTTGCTTTCTCTGATTTCCAATTCCCCAAGTCTTTGAAAACCGTTCCAATATACAATTGGTATCACTTTCACATTCATGTCCCACAACTTTTTCAGCTCTCTGTCAAGATCTAATAATTTGTCTATAGTTTCGTTTTCCTTTCTTTTCACGCTATTGTCAGCTTGAATAGGGAAATCCATTCGATGATAAGTTCTCTTCTTCTTATAAATCAATAATCTTCGTCTTCAGGCCTGGATTTTATTGTCCTTATGTACTGCAACGTCATAGGATTGGTACCCCGTAGAGTTGAGGCTAACGTGCTTGACTGCAATATCGTAGTAAGTGAGTTCAAATTCCAGTCGTACTCTAGCGTTTACTTTAAAACCAATAACCTTAGGAAAGACATTTGGGGTGTCCTCGTGGTGTAATGGTTAAAGCGATGAACTGCGGAATCGTAGTACGCGAGTTCGTACTCCAGTCGCGCTATTACGTTCACTTTCGGGCAAATACCCTTGGGAAAGGTATGAACCCCCTTATTCTCCCTCCAACTATGGGTAAATAGTAGGACGGACTAGGTTCTTCAGCCTTGGTGAGGCAACTAGTCTAGGAGAAGGAAAACTCTGAATTCAAAACCTGTTAAACTCCGCTTAAAAATTGACCTTGTGTCATATCCTGCCCGAGCGGAGGGGTTTGGTAAATAGTACCTTAGGAAAGACATGAACCTTTTTATTCCTCAGGTATAGGTTGAATAGTATCTCTACTGTTCTTCTACAAGAAGAAAATCAAAACCCAATCAAAAATCACACTAGAATTAACCTGGAATGTAAGAAAAATACCACTAGCGTTTGACGTTAATTGGCACAGGAAGGTTGATATGCCATTGAATAAAGAAACCAAACCAAACTTTTCTGGGACAGCTTCTGCTTTGCATGTAATACAGTTTCCAGGATGGAAAATCTAAGTCTTTTGCACAATTCCCTGTGGATCATCTTTCACAATCATTCAGGTGAATTTTTCACTCCAGCGTTAGCTGATAGTCTTTTACTGGAATCTGAGTGACAGCAAGTCTCCTCAGGTCTCCAGGATTCTTCGCTATATTCTTGACAATCTTAATGATGCTGTAGTTTGGATGGTCTCTACTCTTCCACCCGCCTTCCCAAGCCTTTGGATATCGTTCCGAGTGCACCAATTACAATTGGTATCACTTTCATCTTCATGTTCCAAAGATTTTTGTTCTTTGGCGAGGTCTGCGTACTTACCTCTCTTTTCATTTCTTTTTGATTTTCACTCTGTAGTCCACCGGGACGGCTAGTTCCAACACTCAGCAAGTTCTTTCTTGTTTGTTAGCAACCACTACGTCTGGTCTTCTGACTGGGTTTAATTTGTTTGTATCTCAAAATCTCCCCCCAACAAATTTGATTTGTCTCATTCTCCCGGATGGATTCTGGTGTGTGCAAGTACCATTTCATAGTAGGGTTAAATTTCATTGGATCTCTTTCCTCACCATGTCGTGTCAAATTCTATACATGTGTTCCAATGTGCTGTATTCATTGATGGTTTCGTTTTTATCACTACATAATCTGTACTTGCTATTCTGTTGTGTATTATCCATTTTCGTTTCAACATAGATGTTATAATAATTACACTGGTTTACAAAGAAATTGAGGCAAGCACAAAAATACCCGTTTTTATCTAATTTGAGGGTGTTGAATTCAAATTTGAAATCCGTTTTTACTCATCACCTCTAGTTTTTTAGATATGCATAGTGTGCATTTTGTAAAGGCGTATATAACTGGTTTCAATGCATTTTCTAGAAAAAAGATTAAATATCCCAACCTTCGATCTGTTATGAGACCCGTTCCCAATTCAGATGATCTTCCTGTACCCACACCTCCAGTAAATAAGGATCTTCTTTCCTCGTCAGATGAAAAAAATGCCTTCAATGGAGGATTCTGCCGAGTCGACATCTTTGGAAGATATTAAGTCTACATATTCAGGAACAAGTGGCAATGAGCCACACTGGATCACGCAAGAAGACCTAAATGATCTTGCTCGTGATTTGTATCTGTCAAAACAGCTGTCAGAGCTCTTGGCTTTTCGGCTTAAACAGTGGAACCAAGTCCAGGAAGATGTAAGGATCACCAGTTTCAGGAATCGGAAGAAATAGAGTCATTGGTCTTCTTATGTGTATGCAAGTGGGCTTCACAAAGTACTGTTGTTTTCTCTGTCTCTGGGATAGTCGAGCTGTATCCCAGCATTACAAGCAGAAAGACTGGGGGGTCTAGAAGCACTTTTGTTCCTGGTGAACACAGCCTCAAGGGGATTCCTCTGGTGGACGTGAATAAGGTGCTTCTTCTTCCTCTTCAGATAAAGTTTGGTTTGATGAAGAATTTCGTGAAGGCGTTGCACAAAAATGATGCTGCCTTCCAACACTTGTCTACTGTGTTCCCAGGTCTTAGTGCTGCTAAAAGGACATCTTTGTCAGACCTCAGATCCGAGAAGTGCTGAAGGATTCTTAACTTAAAGGAACTGAGAGCATGGAAAGCATTCAAGTCAGTCTGTAGTGACTTCCTTGGTAACACACGCGTACCAGATTACCAAGACTGTATTGAGAAGTTGCTAAAGTCTTACGAGGATTTGGGGTGCCGAATGTCACTCAAGATTCATTTTCTCCATTCCCACCTCAACTTCTTCCCGCCAAACCTTGGAGCAGTGAGTGATGAGCATGGAGAAATATTCCACCAAGACATTACGAAGATGGAGAGCAACTATCAAGGCAAATGGAACCTCAGCATGATGGGAGACTTCTGGTCGATTCTCTTGCGTGACATCCTGGAGGCAAAATACACCTGATCTTCTAAGAAAACACACTTTTGACTGTCTGTGGTACTATGAACTGTGTAATTGTGTCATCCATGTATATTGATTCAGTCAGTGTTCTTTATCTATCCTGTTTTATCTGTTATAAGCTGCTGCAACTCTTGAAATATGCACATATATTCTCTGTTTATACTAAAATGAGACTATTTAAAAGCCAGAAAACTATAGGTGATAGAGCAAAACTATTTATAATTTTGAATTCAGCACACCCAAATTAACAAAAAACACCTATCCCTATTCTTGCCTCATACCAAAAATTTATTTTTGTAAACCAGTGTAATCTGACCACAGGGTTAGTTTGAAAAAAGCGAAAAGAAAGATTAGTACCAAGACATTGTTAGAGAACTGAGAAAACAATGGAACATAAAAGTGTCGGTGATAGCAATTGTAATTGGTGTGCTCAGTAGAGTCAACAAAGGGTTGGCACATGGACTGGAGGAATTAGAAATTAGTGGGTGAGTAAAGATGATCCGTTATTAAGATCGGCCAGAATACCGAGAAGAGCCCTGGAGACTTGAGGGAATTTGCTATCACTCAAACGCCAGTGATAAATCCATTGGTTAACGCTGGTGGGAAAAACTCTCAAAAGAGTTAAATAATAATATCAATAATCAACAAAAAAGAGACCCTGTCGAATAGTAGCATTGCCGTCCCACAGACGACGGAGTAAAATTAAAAGAAAGTGAAACAGAGCTATATATATTGACCTTGCAAGAGAATTAAAAATGAAAGGAACATGAAAGTAACAGTGATACCAACTGTAATAGGTGCTCTTGGGACACTCCCCAAAGGAGTGTTCAAGAGACTGGAAAACTTAGAAATCAAAGGACAAATAGAGACCATCTAGACTACAGCCTTACCAAGATCAGTCAGAATACTGAGAAGAGTCCTAGAGACTTGAGACTTGCTGTCACTCAACTTCCAGTGAGAAACCATCAGATTCTGTGAAAAACTCTCAAACGAGTAAATAATGATCATTATCTGACTATTTCGAGGGAAAGACTGGTGAGATTATACACAAGAAGCTCTGGACATGACTACGAAAGGGAAACCCTAAGAGAGAAACTAAATCTCTTCTAATAGCAGCACAAATCAACAATCTAAGGACCAATTATATTAAAGCAAAAATCAATAATGCTTAAGAGAATAGCAAGTGTAAGTTATGTGCTGATAAAGGTGAAACCATTAATCGCATTGCAAGCGAATGAAGTAAACTAGCTCTAAGATAGTATAAAAGTAGACATGGCTGGGCAACGTGATTCACGGCGAATTGTGCAAGAGATTGAAATTTGACCAGACGAATAAATGGTGTACGCAAAAACAAGAATCCGTCCTGGAGAATGAGATGGATAAAATTCTCTGGGACTTTCTGATGCAAAGAGATCACTCACTTCTCGCCAGAAATCACAACCTTGTGCAAATGAACAAAAAAAAAAAAAAAAAAGAAAAGAAAAATAGAACTTGCCGTATCATGGATTTTCCTGTCCCAGCGGACTACAGAGAGTAAATTCAAGAAAGCAAAAGGAGACACTAGTTCTTGGACCTTACCAGGAAACTGAGAGCGCTTTAGAACACAAAGGTGATCGTGATACCATTTTTAATTGGTGCGCTTTGAACAGTCCTCAGGGTTTTGGAATGAAGCCTAGAAAAGTAAGAAATCGGAGGACGAATCGACACCATCTACAGTACAGCATTGTTAAAATTGATGAGAATAGAGTTCTGGAGATCTGAGGAAACTCGCTATCCTTCAGACAGTGAAAGACCATCATTCGAGAGGAATTTTAATAATAATAATGCACAACTCAAAGACGGGTTCTCTGGGATTTTGCGATTCAAACGGCTCACTTAATCCGGCCGAACTACCAGACCTAGTGAGAGTCAACCATAAAAAAAAGTGACCCTGTCGAAAAGTGGACTTTGTCGTCCCGGTAAGACCACAGTAAAATTAAAAGAAGGTGAAAAGAGGGATAAATGTCTGGACCTTGCTAGAGAGCAGAAGAAGCTAAAAAAATATCAAGGTAACGGTAATACCAAATGTAGGTTGTGCACTTGGAAAGATCCCAAAAGGATTGATAAAGGGCCATGAAGACTTAGAATCAGAGGACAGGTAGAGATCATCCAGACTACCGCATTGGTGAGATCAGCCGGAATCCTGAGAAGCGCCAAGGAGACTTGAGGAGACTTGCTGTGAAAAACAGTCAGAAAATGTTTGTGTGAAAAACTCTCAAAAGAAGTAAAATGATAATAATGATAATAATGCAACATGAAAGCGAGAGTGATATCAATTGTAATTAGGGACCTCTGTAGTGTCACCAAAGAGTTGGTGTAGGTGCAAGAGGACTAGGAAATTAGAGGAAGAGTGAAGACCATCCAAAACACAGCACTGTTGATATCGCCCAGAATTCTAAGAAGAGTCCTGGAGACTTGAGGAAACTTGCTGTCACTTAAACTCTAGTGGAAAACCATCAGCTAACGTTGGTGTAAAGAACTTGGAGACTTGAGGAGACTTGGTGTCACTCAGACTCCAGTGAAAAACCATCGCTAACGCTGGTGTAAAGAATTTGGAGACTTGTGGAGACTTGGTGTCACTCAGACTCCAGCGAAAAACCATCGGTTAACGCTGATGTGAAAAGCTTTAATGAGTGAATAATAATAATACATTTGGTGAGTTTTCAATAAAAGTAAGAACATGTGGTTTTCACTGGAGTCCAAGGGACAGTCAACCTCCTCAGTTCCAGAATTTTCGAAGTTTTTGTTCCTATCTTAGCAGTACTGTGATTCTAGAAAAACCCAGTCCTTGCTCCGACCTCCCATTTCGATAATCTATTTTCTAGTTTCTTTGGGATTATTTCAAGAGTGTCAGTCATAATTGGTATCATTGTCTCCTTCATGTTCCATGACTATTTCAGCATTTTGACAAGATGATTAACATTATAAATTTTGATAAGTATTTTCTTTCCCTTACACAATCGAAACTTATTCAACCAACCGTCTCCCTAGCGACACTGATAAATATTGAGCGCTTTCAGTAAATTGCATGTCTACACATGAGACGTCGAACATAATTTGAATGGAAACTCATTACACTTTGCGTATGCGTTCAGAATAAGTGTGGGTCAGAAAATATTATTCTTAACAAGCGTATAATATGAATAATGTCGTAATCCATTCGTGAGAGTGTTATCGTGAAATTTCAGACTGTCTGCATGCAAGGGTTCTTTCCACTTCTTATTAACTACACAATGGCGTATCCGTATGTTAATTGCGTCTGGAAATTCGCTTTCGATTTGACAATGTTTCCTTTATGAAAACAAGATCTGCATAATATTTAGACGTGAATAGCGGCATTTATAATTGGCCATTAAGACCAACATTAATTTCTTGTGTCTGTTGGGCTGAAGAAGACAAATATATTTATTAGGAGGTTATTACACCTGGTGGAAGATTCATAACATTTCGTAGCAAAATGGAAAATAAAGAGTAATATCATTTGATTCGAAAAGCAAGGCTCTTGGAATATATACGAAAAGAAAAAAAACCTCTAATACGGCTATATATATATATATATATATATATATATTTATATATATATATGATAAAAAATCATTAGTTTTTTGATAGCATGAATGCTTTTCTGCAATCGTTGGTTTTATGCCGTCTTTAGGTTTCATGGCAATCATCTGACAGAAAAAGTTTTTTTTTGTTTTGTCTATACAGGAACCCTTATTATTCCTGTCTGTTTTTTTTCTATTCTAAGGCCCTTCTTATTCCTGTCTCTTTCGTCTGTACTGAGACTCTTGTTCCCATCTGTTTTGTCTGTACTGGGACCCTTCTTGTTCCTGTCCGTTTTGTCTGAACTGTGACCCTTCTAATTCCTATCTGTTTTGTCTATACTAGGACCCTTCTTATTTCTGGCTGTTTTGTCTAAACGGGGACCCTTCTCATTCCAGTCTATTTTGTCTATATTAGGGCTCTTCTTATTCCTGTTTGTTTTGTCTATATTGGGACCCTTCTTATTCCTATCTGTTTTGTTTATACAGGAACCCTTCTTATTCCTGTCTGTTTTACCATTCTAGGGCCCTTCTTATTCCTGTCTGTTTTGTCTGTACTTGGACCCTTCTTGTTCCTGTCTGTTTTTTTCTATTCTACGGCCCTTCTTATTCCTGTCTGTTTCGTCTATCTTGGGACCCTTTTTATTCCCCTCTGTTTTGTCTATACAGGGATCCTTTTTATTCCAATTTGTTTTGTCTATACTGGGACCCTTCTTGTTCCTGTCTATCTTTCTATTCCTGGGACCTTCTTATTCCTGTCTGTTTTGTCTATACAGGGGCCCTTCTTATTCCTGTCTGTTTTGCCTATATTGGGGCTCTCTTCCTTCCTATTTGTTTTGTCTATACTGGGATCCTTCTTGTTCCTTGTCTATATTGAGGCCATTCTTATTCCTATCTATTTTGCCTATAATGGGACCCTTCTTATTCTTGACTGTTTTGTCTATATTAGGGCCCTTCTTATTTCTCTCTGTTCTGTCTATACTGGGACCCTTCTCATTCCTATCTGTTTTGTTTATATTAAGACCCTTCTTATTCCTATCTGTTTTGCCTATACTGGGATCCTTTTTATTCCTATCTGTTTTGTCTATACTGGGACCCTTCATATTCCTGTCTGTTTTGTCTATACTAGGGTCCATCATATTCCTGTCTGTTTTGTCTGTACTAGGATCCTTCATATTCCTGTTTGTTTTTCTGTACTGGGATCTTTCTTGTTCCTGTCTGTTTTGTCTGTACTGGGATCCTTTTTGTTCCCGTCTGTTATGTCTATACTGGGACCCTTCTTATTTCTGTATGTTTTGTTTATATTAAGACCATTCTTATTCCTATCTGTTTTACCTATACTGGAACTCTATTTCCCTCTATTTTCCCTCTACATGGTCATTCTACTTATATATTATAGATATATACCCCGGTTTTTATTTAAATTTTCCGGTGTCCTCAACTTGAAAAGTACCGGACGAAAAGGGTCCTTCGTTGTTTTATAGTTTTACTTATCTCCCCGACTATAATCACCAATGGTGTCTCTACTTTTTGTATTATATATATATATATATATATATATATATATATATATATATATATATATATATTCACTTAAGATTAATTCACTCGGCCGAGCTTAGAATACGCTGATTGCAACTCCATAACAGAGGTAAGAGCCCTAATAGAGTTGTCGTTGTTATGAAATTAAACTGCATCTGATGGTGAGGTTCCAGGTCTGGAGCTTTGAGGAATGTGGAGTACCTTTTGATTACCATTAGCCTCGATTCACTCTGAACCAGAGCGGGATTAACTATTAGGGTCCTATCTATGGGTCAAATTGACCTTTTTTCAAATTATTTGTATTAAATAGCAAACTGAGCTCAGGTAAACATGTGCAAAAGATTAGACAGAAAATATAAATATTTACGTACAATGTACAGTTTTCTGACCCTGGAAATAAATAACCCCAAACGGGTTGGCATATCGTTAAAATGAATCAATCATTTGCGTCAAATACCATACCATTTCTTTTAAACACTATAATGTCAGCTTAAAAACTAAAATGGTGGTACCGTTTGTTGTACATATAATAGCAATCAATAAAATTATCGTAGATCCATATGATTATATTCTGTGTTTTATTAGTTTTTGATTTGGAATAATTACTTCTGACAGCAGAATTTTGTAATGCTATTGAAAAATTTTCAGATCTGTTTTTCTAACCTTCATTGGGAGATTAGTTTATCCTGGCGAATCTTTTTATTATTATTATTATATCTTTGCGAATTTTTCATAGCAGCGTTATCAGATGGTCATTCACTGGAGTCTGGTCATCTTGTTGGAGGTAGGTGATCTGTTTGTATCTCATGTTCCCAGAGAATTTTATGCGTCCTATTCTCTTGGACAGATTCAGGTTTGTATGGGAGTATGGTCAAATTTTAATTTCTTGGACAATTTCCAGTGGATCACCTTTACAGCCCAATTGTGTCTCGTCTTATAATCCTTTCGAACCAGTTTGCTACATTCACTTATTATGTGATTAATCGTTTCGTCTCTGTCACTGCATAATCTACACTTGCATTTCTGTAGCGTATTATCGGTTTTCGCTTTAATATAATTCGTCTTTATGGAGTTATTTTGTGCTTCCATTAAAAGATCAGTTTCTCTGTTAAGGTTTTCCTTTTGTAGCTATGTCTTGGTCTTCTAGAATGAGATTTTGCCTGTTTATCGCTTATAATATTCTTACAGTTATTTACTTCTGTTTCCATGTTTGTTTTTGTTGTTGTCGTTCTGTTTTTTTTTATGTTGTTATTGTTGTTGCTGGTCACTGTAATTAGTAACTCATAAGTGCGAGTTTTTTTTAACTAGTGGTCACTCATTGGAGTTTGTGTGACGGCATGTTTCCTCTAATGTCCAGGACTCATCTCACTATTCTAACCGATCTCAGCAATGTTTTATTCTGTATGGTTTCGATTCGTCCTCTGATTTCTAGTTTCTCCAGTCTCTTTCCCAGGCCTTTGGAGACTGTTCCAATTAAATAAATTATAATTAGTTTCACTATCACTCTCATCCTTTCCAGCTTTCCAGCTCTCTAACAAGGTTCAAGTATTGTTTATCATTTCACTTTCTTTCTTTTTTTTTCCTTTTAACTCTATGGTCCGCCAGAACGACAAAATCCACAAGTTGGCATTTTTTTTGTTGATTAACTTTAGGTTTGATCTTCTGAACGGGATTAAATCACCCTTTTGTATCTCAAAATGTTATGTTTTGACCTGTTGACCCGGCCAAAAATGCCATTCAAGGTGATGCACAGGAAGGAAGTGACACATTCTAATGGCAGTTGTGAGAGGAAATCGCGTGGGCGGAAATTGGCTGATGAAATGGGACGAGGTAAAAAAAAAAAAAATCCCATTATACTCTCATAGACTGACGCACCGGAAGAGAGTGGCCTCTGAACTGCATGACAGTTATTTCCGCTCGATGACGATCACACATGCCATTCCAAAGGTAGCGGAAGTGACACATCCCAGTCACTAGATATCGGAAGAAGTTGTGGAGGCGTGGAGGCGTGTCCATATCCATAAGTTAATCTAAGGCCAACGAATTGAACAGAATGTAGACAGGCGAGAAGGAGGGCAAGCAGTATAGTTGAAGTTGAGATAGACGAGAAAGAGGGGGAAAGCCAGCACCCAGGACAGTGGATTCCAGGGCTCCGGTTGAACAGCCATGGAGAACGAGAAAGACACAGCGCTAACGGCCATAACTTTGGGGTCAAAATATTTCAGTTGTGTTCGGTCTCCAGTTCCCTCTCACACGCAAACTTTGAGTAACCCTTTTCGAAACCTTACAAATAAAGAGAGAGGTAAAATATTTTATAAAGAAGTCTTCCTGCGTCTTTCTGTGTGCGTCGTTTATTACTGCGTCTTTATCATCGTGCGTCTATCTATTATTGTGTCGTTATGATGCTGCATGATGCTGTAGATGACTATATAACAAAAATACCAGAGAAATTATTGCGTCTTATTCACTGAGATGGATTCTGATTTGTGAATTTACCATTTAGTTGTATAGTCAAATTTATCAAAATTCCAACTGAATCACCTTTCTTACCCCGTCGAGTTTAGTCTTGTCCTCTATTTTTGCTAGTTGGCTGCATTCACTTATTTTGTGGTGAACCGTTTTATCCACATAACATAAGCTGGCTCGTCTCTCGAGTGTTGACTCTTTTGGCATTATTATTATCATTATTATTATTATTATTTACTCCTTTTCAGGTTTTCCTCATCAGCGTTAACCAATGGATTTTCATTGAAATTTGAGTGACGGAAAGTCTCCCCAAGTCTCCAGTATTCTGACAGATCTTAATGATGCTATATTTTGGTTGGTCTCTACTCGTCTTCTTATTTGGTGAATATACAAAGAACACAAATTACTATTGGTATCACACTCACTTTCATCTTCCTCAGTATTTTTTTATTTCCCACGCAAGGTCCAGGTACTTATCTTCCTTTTCGCTTTCTTTCAATTTTACTCTCTGGTCAGAAGGGGCAACAAAATTTACAATTCGGCAAGTCCTCTTTTTGTTAATTATAACTAGGTCTGGTCGTCTTGCCCTGCATAGATGATTCGTTTGTATCTCAAAATCCCAGTACATTATAATCCAGCTTTAGATGGGATATATCATAAACCTTTTTGTAGTCAATCGACGCCATAGCTAGATTTTTCTGTTTCCTTTTACTCTCGTTGAGGATGAGTTGATCAATATATACGAGCTCACCTGCTCCTCTGAATCCTTTGCGGCATTTTACTTTACTCCGAAACTGATTTGCTTTCCTTATATCCGGTTTTTGGACTATCTGCGGACTTCCTCCCTCGACTTCAGATGGAATTTTCCTACGTTGTTTTGGAAGATCTTGTCTTTGGTTAGATGATCCTGACGTGTCTGTACTTACGTCTCGGTTACAATAGTAATGTTATATTCTCATGCTTCCCTATATATGTTTTGGAATATTTCTCATATTTCAAATTCAGAAAACCAGCCTTTCTAAATTATTGTCCTAATTTGTTCAGCGAGCCTTTAGTTTGTTCTTAAATCAAGCTAACTCAAATCAAATATCCATCAGTCTTTCTCTATCCTCTTTGTGTAGGGTTACTTCTTAAAAAACAGTAAATCTTCCCTGGTCCACTTTTTGCGCTGTATTCTCTTATTTAAGTGATTGCTTTATTCGTCGTTTGTGTATCTGAAAAAGAGCAACCAACATTCGCAGGATACCAGACTGGTTCCCCATGTCGGAGATCAAGGGTTTACCTACCGATAATCACATCCAAACCGGTTATTTTGGTCCCACGTCGAATTATGTTTAGATTTGCCATTTTTCACGGGTAGTATAGTGTAGCTATACCAGATGCTGGGGTCGTTTATTATCTGCACTCCTAACACAAACATGACCAAGAAACTTTTGCTAGAGGAAACTTTCAGCGGGTCCCTTAAAAAGACCTTTCACATTTAATTAGTTATTTGTCCACAGTTAAGCTATTTTGAAACTTCACCAGATAATTGTAAGTCCCGAGCTATTTGCTGGCATTTCAATGTCGCGCTAATTTAAGCAGAGGGACATTGGGAACTCGTTACTGATAAGATTAACCCCCTTAAGAAAGATTATTTCCCTCTGGTTCCTATTTTATGTCTGGTTCGGGACACAGTTTAATCGTTCATTATTTACGGATTCTAGCAATCTTGAAGACATTCGAATTTTACACTAACTTATGTATTCAAAGACACACTGTACAGAATTTGAATAAGAGTTAAGAAATTTATTCTAACTTGTGTTTTAAGTAATTCACCTTAAAAACTAAATTCAGATTCGCCTTTTAATTCAAATTACAGAAAATATTCGGCAAAGATTTTACTTTCATAGACAAAATAAAATCTAACACATGAGTTTAAAATATCTTAGTCAAAAAGACTAAAAATTCACCGACCGTGTCACTTTTTTCCATTCGAAACACAGAAGTCGATGATTCCTTTTTTTCCATTTTCGGGGCGGTTAGTCACCTATCTGTATTGTCAATTAGCTGTGGAGGAATTATGAGGATGGGTGAGTATTTTTTTAGGTTTTTTGTAAAATTATAAATATACTCACGGGTCACCTTTACGCATTCAATCAATCTTCAGGATAATCGAATTTTACATTAATTTATATATTCAAAAACACACTGTACAGAATTTGAAACAGAATTTAAAAATAATTTTCATTAGCGTTTTATCATTATTATTATTATTATTCGAGTTATTTGCACCTGATTTAGCTGGTGGTATTTCATTGTGTCTAAGTGACAACAAATCTCATGAGACCTCCACAACTCTTCTCCGTATCTATTATTACTATTATTATCATTATTATTATTATCATTATTATTATTATTAATATTATTATTATTCGAGTTATTTGCACCTGATTTAGCTGGTGGTATTTCATTGTGTCTAAGTGACAACAAATCTCATGAGACCTCCACAACTCTTCTCCGTATCTATTATTACTATTATTATCATTATTATTATTATTATTATTATTATTATTCGAGTTATTTGCACCTGATTTAGCTGGTGGTATTTCATTGTGTCTAAGTGACAACAAATCTCATGAGACCTCCCCAACTCTTCTCCGTATCTATTATTACTATTATTATCATTATTATTATTATTATTATTATTATAACAATTACATCGTGAGAGTTTTTCACATCAGGATGTTGTTTCTGTCACTGGAGTTTGGGAGACACCAAGTCTCCTCAAATTTCCAGGACTCTTCTTAGTATTCTGGGTGATCTCAATAATACAGTAGTTCGGATAGTCTCCACTCTTTCTCTTATTTCCAAGTCCCCCAGACCTTTGTACCAATCCTTAGGTGAGTGTGCCAAGAGCACCAACTACAATTGGCAATGAGCCACACTGCATGTTCCACAGTTACTAGCATGTTCCACAGTTTTTTTAAATTCCCAGCAATGTTCAGGTACTTACTATTATTATTATTATTATTATTGCTAAAAAAACCGTATGAGTAAAAGTTAGGGCCCAATAAAAAAATATGACAGTCAAAAGTGTGTTTTCTTAAAAGATCTGGTGTATTTTGCCTCCGGGATGTCACGCAAGAGCATCCAGCAGAAGTATCCCGTCATGCCGGGGTTCCATTTGCCTTGATAGTTGCTCTCCATCTTTGTAATGTCTTGGTGGAATCTTTCTCCATTCTCATCACTCACTGCTCCAAGGTTTGGCGGGAAGAAGTTGAGGTGCGAATGGAGAAAATGAATCTTGAGTGACATTCGGCACCCCATATCCTCGTAAGACTTTAGCAACTTCTCAATACAGTTTTGGTAATCTGGTACGCGTGTGTTACCAAGGAAGTCACTACAGACTGACTTGAATGCTTCCCATGCACTCAGTTCCTTTAAGTTAAGAAGCTCCTCAAAACCAGTATCCTTCAGCACTTCTCGGATCTGAGGTCCGACAAAGATGTCCTCTTTGAGCTTAGCAGCACTAAGACCTGGGAAAACAGCAGACAAGTGTTGGAAGGCAGCACCATTTTTGTGCAACGCCTTCACGAAATTCTTCATCAAACCAAACTTTATCTGAAGAGGGGGAAGAAGCACCTTATTCATGTCCACCAGAGGATTCTCCTTGAGGCTGTGTTCGCCAGGAACAAAAGTGCTTCTAGACCCCCCAGTCTTTCTGCTTGTAATGCTGGGATACAGCTCGACTATCCCAGAGACAGAGAAAACAACAGTACTTTGTGAAGCCCACTTGCATACCCATAAGAAGACCAATGACTCTATTTCTTCCGATTCCTGAAACTGGTGATCCTTACATCTTCCTGGACTAGGTTCCACTGTTTAATCCAAGAAGCCAAGAGCTCTGACAGCTGTTTTGACAGATACAAATCACGAGCAAGATCATTTAGGTCTTCTTGCGTGATCCAGTGTGGCTCATTGCCAATTGTTCCTGTATATGTAGACTCAATATCTTCCAAAGATACTGACTCGGCAGAATCCTCCCATGAAGGCATTTTTTTCATCTGATGAGGAAAGAAGATCCTTTTTTACTGGTGGTGTGGGTACAGGAAGATCATCTGAATGGGGAACGGGTCTCATAGCAGAAGGGTGTGATATTTAATATTTTTCCTAGGAGATGCATTGAAACCAGTTATATTAGTAAAACAAAAATAACAATCATCAGCGTGGTTTCGAGGCTCTCTATAAAACATCGGGACTGAAAAGTTGAAAGCCGCTTTCTTGCCATTAAACCATATAGTTAGTCCATTGTAGTCGGGTTTACAACAGATGTGTGGTGCCCAATACTTGTCCTGATCACCAATTTTACAGTCAAAATAGTGAAAGTAGGCGGTTCTGTGGAAGGAAGTGATGGTTCGACGCAGTGCAACTGTTGTGAAGTCCCCACACACGTAGCAGAAAGAATTGGCCTTGTTGAGGCATCCTCGACATTTTGACATGCTTGAAGCCATTGGAGAATCTGAAAATATAACACTGCATATCTAAAACACTAGAGGTGATGAGTAAAAACGGATTTCAAATTTGAATTCAACATTCTCAAATCAAAGGTGTAAACGGGTATTTTTGTGCTTGCCTCAACTTCTTTGTAAACCAGTGTAATTAGATACAAAAAAAAATGCTATACGGAGGACTTTGCCCCCCGGTGGACTACAATGAAAATCACAAAAAGCTAAAAGAGGGACAGATACATTGACCTAGCCAGAGAACGAAGAAAACACTACAACATGAGGGTGATAATGATGACATTTGTAGTTGGTGTGTTTTGAATGGTCCCCAAAGGTTTCGAAAAGATATGGAAGACATGAAAATCGTAGAACTAATCGAGACCATGCAGACTTCAGCGTTGTCGAGAAAATATCAAATATTAAATGTTCCACTATAAGGCAAGCTCACTCAGAAATAAAGTTTTACTTCGTAAAAATGAAATCTACACATTATATGTTAGGGAGCATTCAGCATTATATTTTTTTTTAAATTTTGATTTCCGTAATTTTTTATTTTATTTTATTTCTATGGCGTTTGATAACTTTCTCGTCCACACGATCATCGGACGAATAAAACTTAGTAAGATGATCGAATAGGCAAGTAACTGAGTCAGTAAGGATCCCTGACTTTATGTCTACGTTACCCTAACCTAAATATACGTGTTCTATCACTGATATTGAGCAGTCTTTATTAAAGAATATTGAAGACTATATATTGTCATCTACAGACAGACTGTTTCGTTGTATCACAACTTTTTAGTGTGGCTACACACGCAGGACACTTCAGGCTAGGATCAAAACCTGCGCAACGTTAGCCTTAGTATATTACCACTCAGCCAAAAGATGACCTACATCGGCTGGGGAATTATAATGCATTATATATTAGCTTTCGTTTGTTTTACATTTGGCATTATCGCATAACGGAGTGATCAAGTCTTTAGACGATCTTTGCATTATGTGGGTGGCAGCCGTCAATTCCTTCACCAGAGGGTTCAACCCTTAAGAAGGGGAGCGTATATATTGTCATCCTCTGACAGAGTATTTTATTGTAGCACAACTATAGATACGCATTTTTCCGAAGAGCAAGATGCAACATAATGTCAATTTTTTAGTGTAATTATATATATTCTGTCGATGGTATTGAGTAGTCGTTATTAGAAAATATAGCAACTATATATATATATATATATATATATATACATATGTGTGTGTGTGTGTGTGTATATATATATATATATATATATATATATATATATATATATATATATTTCTATTGTAGGTTATTCTCTAACGCTGGCAGAGTGAAAAAAAAAAACAAATGATCGAACTTGTGAATCAACAAATTCACAAATTGATATTAGGGAAAAAAAATCCATAAAAAAAGAAAAGACTAAAAACATACGTATTGCCTGAAAAAAAATCAAAGAATATCGTGATGTCTAGCTAAAAGAAAAAACTCTGACAGAGGTCTAAGTAAACAAAGAAAGCACTCGATACAAAGTACTTATATATATATATATATATATATATATATATATATATATATATATATATATGTATATATATATATATATATATATATATATATATATCAGACAAGCAAGATGCAACGGAAAGGTAAATTTTTATGTGGAGTTTAAGAAGTTTAAATTCAGATTTTTCCTTCTCCTAGACCAGTTGATATACCAAGGTTAAAAAGCCTAGTCTGTCCTACTTTTTTACCCGTAGCTAATGAGAGATTAGTTGAATCTATAGCTTTCTCAAGTGTATCAACGCAATGAGAATGTAAACAATCTCCTCCAGGAATTGATCTCGGTTTTTCGCGTTTATTTACTATGAACATAACCGTTACTCCACATGATATGCATAAACGTGCATATGAAAAGGAATATTTATCTACTTATAATATGCGCTCCTTTCTCCTGTCTTGTCAGCCACAGCAAAGGTGTGGGTGTTTTGAAAAGAAAGAGACGAACGCTGCCATTAATTTGATGAAAAAGTAAATCTATAGGTTTTGACAGTTGGTCTTTAGACGAGTAAACGAGAGACAGCTTGGATTTGAATGAGGAATACATATAGGCCTCCTTAGGAGTGAGGACATTGATATAGAAATTTTTATAGAATGCAAATGTTTTCCCCTTCAATGAGAGTCGGGGGAGATTTAAAAGAAGCTATACTGGTTTATAAATATGGTTTTGACGCCAACTTCTTGCCCATATCTTTTTGTGCCCAGGTCTAATGATTTTTATACAAGTACGAATACATAAAAGATAGTTTTATAATTTAAAAAAAAAGTCTCTTCATTGTGTGATGTCTATCTAAAGAGACTGGCTTCTTTTATTGAGTGACCTGCTGAAATAAATTTATAATTGCCAAATGATGGTTAGTTGAGTTTTTTCAATTATATGAATTTGCTCTGTATTAAGTTTATAAATTTGATTATTAATCATCATACATTGAACACTTCTGTAGATTTATAAGAATCCTCTAATTTACTCTCGAATAGAATCATTCCCAACTCACCTTCTTTTGATATATATATATATATATATATTTATATATATATATATATATATATATATATATATATATATATATATGTATGTATGTATGTATGTATGAGAGGGTCCATCATATATATTAGGGTGTTCGGAAAGTAATAATACTTACCAAAAAATGTATAAGAATAAAAGTTATTTAAAAGGATATATGATCATCGAAAATGTAATTACCTAAAATTTTAACGACTGTTGCTCCGTCGGTCAGGTCTGTTGAATACGCTGACTACTTCTGCAGAAAGATAAAAACCTCTCTAAAGATTTTACCGGGTATGAAACTTAACTGCGTCTGATGCTGAAACTTCAGTCATGGAGTTTTGGAGTATGTGGTTAGTTGGTTGATTGTTTAGGTTTTATGGCATATCAACTTTCTAGGTTATTTAATGCAAATCCATTTTTGAACAAATAATCAGTTCTATTTCAAACAATTCAGTTTAGCATGAGTACGCAGTTTAATTGTCAAAAACATTTCGTTTTCAATCTATTCAGTTTAGTCAAACAGCTCAAATTCACCCAGTTCAGTTTAGTATAAGTATATGTTTTGTTTAAATACAGTTAAATGTCAAAACAGTTCTATATTAAACAATGCAGTTTAGCGTAAGTATAGTTTCAATGTCAAAAACTGTTCATTTTCAAAACAATTCAGTTTAGCATAAGTACGCAGTTTAAATGTAAGTAAACAGTTTAATTGTCAAAATCATTTCTATTTCAAGCAATTCAGTTTAGTCAAACATTTCTAATTCAAGCAATTCAGTTTAGCGTAATTATACAATTTAGTTCTATTTAACCCATAGATTATGTGCTACCATTCCGGACCAGGGTAAACCTGTGAGCGATGGCAATTAAGGGGTGCTCCACATTTCCCAAAGCTCCAGCATTACTGGAAACTCACCATCAGATTGTTAAGTTTCATATCTAGGACACTCGTTGGGGTGGGAGGCTTACCCCTCTGCAGAGAAGCAGCCAGTGTATTCTACAGCCCTTGTCGATTGGGCAAGGAGTAGGTGGAGTGCCCCTTCAGTGCTATAACTTTCAAATCCACACTAATCTGGAATGGTAGTACTTGTTAGGGTCTAATCAATAAGTCAAACAGAACTCTTCAATCATTTACTAGTGATTACTATTATTGATTATTTGAAACGATACCGCTGTGTGCGATCATTTATATTAGTGGATAGTTGATAGATTGAATTATTATGCTTGATAGAAATACTTATAAAGATTTAACTGTGT
The DNA here is from genome assembly GCA_963585895.1 of Sepioteuthis lessoniana. Classification (NCBI taxonomy): domain Eukaryota; kingdom Metazoa; phylum Mollusca; class Cephalopoda; order Myopsida; family Loliginidae; genus Sepioteuthis; species Sepioteuthis lessoniana. The sequence goes on along the minus strand of OY757934.1, from coordinate 54,125,000 downwards.
GCTGACTATGATTAATATTCAATCGAATTGTTAACGTTAGATGGAAATACTTGAAACTTATCAACAGTGTGCAAACAAATGAGCTCTAACAACTCTTTTAAAAATAAAGTTACCAACAATCTATTCGATTACAAGTTATTTATCTAAAACGCGGTGGCTGAAGGTCAATTACGTTGAGATAGGAAGCTTAATACCATGTTGCTACATGCATTAAATATCCAACCAGGGTTGATATGCCACCAAACTCCAACCATCATAAAACCATCAAGCATTTTGGTTTGGTTTGGTTTGTTGGTTTTATAACATATCAACCTTTGTAGGTTATTTAACGCCAAATCAATTTTTATGTAAATAATCTGTTCTATTTAAAACAGTTAAGTTTAGCATAAGTACACAGTTTAATTGTCAAAAACATTTCCATTTCAAACTAATCAAGCAGTTATATGTAATAATTCAGTTAAGTTTAAATACAGTTTTAATGTTGAAAAACAGTTCTATTTCAAATAATTCAGTTAAGCATAAGCACGCAGTTTAAGTGTAAGTACGGTTTAATTGTCAAAAACGTTTCCATTTCAAGCTATTCAGTTTACTCAATTCATTTTAGCATAAGTATGCTGTTAGTTCTATTTAACCCATAGATAGGGCCCTATCAGGTGCTACCACTCCGGGCCAGATTGGACCTCGGAGCGATGGCAATGAAGGGGTACTCCACATTCCCCAAAGCTCCAGCATTGCTGAAACCTCACCATCAGATTGTTTATTGTCATATCAGGACACTCGTTGGTGTGTGTGTGGGGGGGTCTTACCCCTCTGCAGAGAAGCAGTCGGTGTATTCTACAGCCTCAGCCGACTGGGCAAATCAAGCATTTTGATTTTAGTTATTTAGTTGTTTTCTTCTCTGCTCCTGTAACCAGGTTTGAATTAAGGGTGCTTCGCTTTGAGAGGAATAGCCGAGCAGAGGTCGTTCATTTCCAGGTCTAATATGTGGTTTGAATTCTAAGTTTTCCTTTTCGTAAAACAGTTGACGTATTAAGGTTAAAGACGACAGTCTATCCAACTATTTACAATATTGCTGGAGCGAGAATAGAAAAATTCATTTCCTTTCTAAGGGTATTAGGGAAACTATTATTATCATATGTGTTGTCCATCGTTATCATCTACTCATCTTAAACTTCATACTCTCTTTCGGAATTTGTTTTTGCTTCTTACCATCATTCGTCGATGCTCGGCGTAAACTGTAACCACGCACAAATTCTATAACTATCTGATGACATCTGATATTTGATTGCTTCTTTTTTTGCCGCCATAAACAAGAAAGCTTTTAAAATAGCTTGGGTTGCCGAGTCCACCTTTTACGGCGATAACCGTTACGCCATTAGCAACTCGATATGATTTAAATAATTTCATTTTTATATTTATATCATTGTAGTTTGGTTTTTGTAATTATTCTTTCTTAGAGGTTTTGTGGTTTCTTTAAAAAGTTGTATGTTGTTCCGTCAATGGATCTGTAAATCTTTTTTTTTTTTTAATTGACTAATGTTCGGTTGATAGTTCATTCGATGAGGGTTGCTGTGGTGATGATCTGTTGACGCATTATTCGTCTAATCCATGTTTGTATAAATCTTCTTCTTCTTCTTCTTCTTCTTGAACACGTTGTCTTTGCTCGCGCCCCCGTTTTCTTTTCACATGGCGTAATTATAGTCGCATAACAATGGCGAGCTGAGTTCAATTACCAGTCGATGCAGTTCACATTTCACTGCTCGTAAATGTTTTTGGTAAATATATGGTTCTGTTCTTCTTCGTAATCTACTGTTGGATGATTTGGCTTATATTAAACGCTAATACAAAAGAAAGAATTTAAAATCATGAGGTGGCTCACATATGATTGGTATCAGTTCCCCGGAAAGAATATTCAATCCATTTTAGTATTAAATCCCGAAAGGATTAACATCCTAAAGAGTAATATCAGAGAGTAAATCCAGCACTCGCAAGATGTTCATTTCCATCCATAAGACGAACTTCATCGCAGTAAATGAATAAAATCGGTTAGTCTTTTTTATAAGATTCATTTTCTCCAGAATGCAACGTCGATTGTTATTTATTTAAGACAGAATTTAGTCTATAGTTTATAGCCAAGACAATATTTCAACGTAATAAATAATAGGTTAGACCGTGCTCTCTAGCATTTATAGGGCATTAAATTTACAAGAATAAAAACTCAAAATTCATACTCTCCACCAACTGAGACTCTAAGCAAAAGTAAATTTGAGAGCATTCTCTGAAAAGTATTGCGTAAGAAATATTTTTTTATGACTGTTAATTATAAAGAATATATATATATATATATATATATATATATATCATCATGTCGTGCCGCCAGCATGGATATCCCTGACCCTCTCTGGCCATTTCTCCCTATCATTCATCGCTTTTGGCAGGTCTTCAGGGTTACATCCCGTATCCTCACATAGCTGCTGTATGTATGTTCGAGCTGGTCGACCTGCTTTTGCTCGGCCATATGCGAGGGTCCATAGGAGTACATCACTGATAAGTTCGTCCTTGCTTCTCCAGCAGTGTCGTCTAACTTTTATAGTTTTCAGTGTCACAATATAGATGCAATTCATTATTATGATAATTGTTTATTACTGAGACAAGCTCAATATCGTTCATATGAAACACGTCCTGTAAAAAATGCATCATTTGAGCTAGAGACATCAAATCAGTATTTTTTATTCTTATTATATCAGCTTACAGGACATTCGATCATATTTGAGTTTCTTGTCTCATTAATAAATCATTATCATATTAATTTTAAAACAGTTTTGAATGATTTTCTCTCCAAATAAGAAGGGACGCGAAATATTTTTCCTCTTTTGTCATCACAGATTAATGTTGTACACCGTTGTGAGGGATGAAGGACAACACTTCTTTATAAAAATAGAACTCTCTTTATTTTTCTTGGAGTCAAAGCTTCTGTTGTGTGAGACAGACGGACGGAGGAAGACAAGACAGACTGATATATTGACCCATAACTTCTCCTCTTGACCATAGCATACTGTGTTAATTTTAAGACCCCGCTTAGCACTTCTGCTTCTCGACCGAGAGTACTCAACCATCTAACTCCAAATGTCCAGATCTTCACGCAACATCTGCATATATCAATTCATAAGGCCCACGACTTCCGATAAACCACGTGACTGCTTCCGATTATTTATACAGGTGCGTTTCTGTTTGACGGCTTGGTCAAGTGTCAATATGCAACATTCATAGTTGTTATATTATACTATTTTCAAATCTAAAATAAGAAAAACATGATATGATAATTAGTATTTAGCAATCACATGGATTCTGTGTATAGTGAGACACCCTGCATGATTACTTGCATTTAACCTATAAAAACAAATGAAGAATTTATTTTTTAAAATGTGGCCTCGATGATGTATGACGCTTAACTAGAGCTAATTCATCACAAATGTAAATCCAGCAGTGTCTACCAGAGAGGCAGGTTAGTTTTGGGTGATGCAGAGGTGGAACCCATAATGAAGTTCGACCTTGTATAATGGAATCGTGTCTCAAATTGGTCGAAAGAAAAAATTGTCACTTATTTCCGGTGATAAAAGAATGATCGACAAAACCGTTTTTTTACAAAACGCATTTATGTTTAATTTCTGATGTTGCATTTCTTTGAATCTGCTATGGGTAAATACTAGAGCAGACTGGGTTCTTTAGCTGTGGTAAGGCAACCAGTATCGAAGAAGAAAATTCAAATCTGCTGTACACTGTTTAAAATAAGACCTTGTGTCTAATCCTGTTCTTAATTAGTAGAATGCAGTTTTCACTTATACACACACACACACACACACACACACATATATATATATATATATTGTAGACCAGTTCACATACCTAGGTAGTAATATCTTATCTACTGAAAAAGAAGTCAACATAACTATAGGAAAGTCATCGACTACTATTGAAGAGTTACCGATCATGTGTGTATGTGGTACAGCCGATAAATTAAAACAGGAATTTGTTCTAGCTATAGGGCTGTCAGTACTACTGCATGGCTAGACCACTTGTACTCTAACGAAACGAATAAAAAGCTAGGTGTGTACTGCACAAGGAAGCTATGTGTTGTTTTTAAAAGCCCTGGAAACAGTACCCTACTAAATAGCATCTGTATTGCCACTTACTTTCATCTCATAAATTATGAAAGTGGACTACAACACATGGGTACACAACTGTTGACCGACCAGTAAAAGCACAAAGATTTGGGTTGATTAATTGACTGTTTTGATGACATGCTAACCAGTCTCAAGTTATAACTAGATGTTCATATTTATTGTTGTTGTTGTTTCTTAAAATTTTCTTTTGCACACAATCTTATCCAATACAGTTTTTACACAGATCTATTAAACCCATGCATGGGACTACCACTCTTGGTCAGAATAGAACAGGGAATATTACCAATGAAGCAGCATTCTACACTACTAGATCTTCAGAAGCTCTACCGTCACATGCAGTTTTGGGTCACATACAATAAATACAGTTTTTGGTGTTTGTGGAGGCGGTTTTTATCCGTCTGCTGGGGATAATCAACGTATTTCATACCCCGTAAACAGGTTGAATAGAAAATGAAGTCTTCTTTTATGTTACCTTCCTTTCTATCAAGTAGGTTGGTTGGTTAGAGTTTATGGCATTTCAACCCTGGTAGGCGATTAATGCCAAATTTATATATATATATATATATATATATATATATATATATATATATATGTATGTATGTGTGTGTGTGTGTGTGTGTGTGTGTGTGTGTCGGTTTGTGATTTGTAAACGAATGGTTTCCAGATAATATTTTAAAACGAGACAGAAGCTCACTTGTTTGCACGCAGTTAAATGCTTTCAAGTATTGCCATGCAGCACAAACAATTGTATTTCACATCAGTCATTTGTTTGCACACAGTTAAATGGTTATAGATATAAAATTTGTAAGTGAATGGTTTGTTGTAATCTTTTTTTAGAAGATTTAGCGCTAATTTGTTTGCACACATAAATGGTTTCAAGTATTGGTATTAAATACAAATAATTCTTTTTTTGTGGGTGGGGGGAATAGCATATGCACATTTGTAGGTTATATAATGCCAAACATTAGTATTTAACCCATAGCTGGGAGGATAAGGGGTTCATGCCTTTTCCAAGGATATTTGTCTGAATGTGAACGTAATAGCGCGGGGAGGGTTCGCACTTGATTACTGCGTTTCGTAGTCCATTGCTTTAACCATTACGCCACGAGGACACCCTTAAATAATTCTATTGAACATTACTCATATGCATAAAATTAAATGGTTGCAAGTATTGCTTTGTAATACCAATAATTTAATTTTTGTGCGTTGTTAAATGGTTTCCTGCATTCCTATCTGACATGAATACTTCTGGTTAATACTTTTATTTAATATCAATCATTTGTTTGCACACGTTTAAAAAGCTTCTTGTATTGCTATCTAACTCCAGTAGTTTTATTTACATACAGTTAAATGGTTCCATGCATCGCTTTGTAACACCAATGATTCAGTTTAACATCAACTATTTGTTTGCATACGGTTGCATGGTTAAAAAGTTCCTTTATAACCATAAATGCGATCCGAACTGGTGCTAAATCTCCGGGTCAGAGTGGACCTTGCAGTTATGGCAATGTAGGGATACTCCGCATTTCCCAAAACTTCAGCACTGAAGCTTCAGTTTGGTGTCACATTCAGGACAATCGAAGTGGGTATCTTACTCCTCTGCAGAGATGCAGTCAACATATTCTACACCCCCGGCCGACTGGGCTGTCTATCAAGTAAAGAGCCGTTTTTATTCAGAGTAAAGCTTAATCCACTGCCCTTATAGAGTGTCCTTGGCCTTAACCCTCATTTTAACAGTAACCATATAGCTCTTTTTATTAGGTTCTGAAGAGCAATTATTAAATTTTGAATAATTTAATTTACTTGTGATGAATAAATTGTAAGATGAATTTAACACAAAACGATTTTACCCACCGTGAATTTAACATGTTATATTTAACGGACAGAACCTAAATTGCATGTGTCATTCAAATATCAATATTTATATTCTCTATAATCATTATAAATTTGTTGTATAAACCAATGTTGTATATTCTATATAATGTACTGGAAAGAATAGCATCTATATTTCACTGCAGCTGAGAAAGGACGATGGTAATTTACGTGTTCAAAGCTCTTCCTTAACAAAGAGAATACTGAGAGGGATTAAAATAATAAATTTGCCAAGTAGAAATTACGAATATTAAAAAAATGTCGGGGGTGAAAATATTCCAGTGAACAGGCTTAATAGATAATTTTCTGAGTGACAGGACATTCAGAAAAAAGAAAACTTATATTTAGGAATAACATTTCTTTTCTATGAAAAGTATCGCCCTATAATCAGAGAGTAATAGAAACATTTGACTTTGTTTGCTTGTTGTAATTGTCGTGAGGTCATTTATGTCAGTGATAAGCACATTTTAAACTTTGTATCCACTTTTATTCTTTGTAAATGTGAGGTTATATCGCAAACAACGTAATATCATTGTTTAATTTAGGTACGGATGTCATTGTAAATTGAAGGAAAACGCACTTTTAACCTGTAAATTATTCTAAAAGGCCTCGAAAGCAGCCGACTATCAGTTTCATTTCCAACCGACAAGACTATGGTAAACATTATTGGTTTTATTGGATAATACTAAGTCCTTTAGATGATAATCGGGGTGGGGATTTTTTTCTATTTTGCTTTTTTTTCACTTTTAAGAGTGTTATTTGAGGAAACTGTTTATAAAAGTCACGAATATCGCTAAAAGTTATCATGCAATTCCTGGAAATTAATCACTTGAACAATGTTTATTTGAGATCATTTATCACCATCAAATCGGTTGGATGTGTTTAGATGGACGCTTCTCGGTATTAACTGGACGCCATTTGTTTTTCAAAAGACCCCAAAAATAACAACAAAAAATTAAAATAAACGCACAAAGACAAAACAAAACGAAAATAAATAAAAAATAAAAACAAAACAACAAACTCTGATGACCTGAACTTTAATACATGTTTCTCAATAATTAACATTCACAACGTTTTCAGCTTTATATACGAATCGAACCAACTGTTGACTCTTCACTCACCTTTCAGGTTTTAGAAACTACTACACTCCCAGAGACACAGACAGAAACAGACACAGACAGACAGACAGACACACACACGCACACATACACGCACACACACACACACACACACACATACACACACACGCATATATATATAGTTTGGCTATTTTTTGACAGACAAGATTTGATGTGGAATTTTTTATTTGCCCTTTTATGTTGGCGAGTGAAATGTTACAAATTGGTATGAAGGGAGTTTGAAACACACACACACACACACACACACACACTATATATATATATATATATATATATATATATATATATATATATATATATTTGAAATGATAGATTGTTGTGAATCTGACAGTATGATAGAAATATGCGGAAAGTTGGATTAAGCAAACACTTGAATCCGATTTATATGCGTAATCTTTCGTTCTTTTTATTCCAAAGAACTTTTTCTAAACTGAAACTGTTTTCTGAGTTTTTCTATTCATAAGCAAATGAGAAAAATGATATGATGATGGAGAGGATAAAGGTGTAGCAGGAAGAAGAAGAAAGTTTAAAGTCAACTTTATCAGGTTTCATTAAAGATGTTTTTTTGTGCAAGTGGAAATAGTTTTAGTGAGCTGATTGGAAAGAAATATGAAAAAGTAAAGAGGAAAAGGGTTTCCAGAATATCTTGATTCGTCAAAATATATTAACTATAATGTAATATCGCAGAACTTTGACTATAATGTGATCTTTAGGTGGCAAAGAGAGCTAAAGGGGGAAAGAGAAAGTGATAAAGAAATAATTCTCAAAAGTATGGTGGCACAGAATGGATAAATATTTTTTTATCCATTTTCTATTTTGTTTTCATGTAGTATGATGTTCGCCAGGTATGGGGAGATCTGATAAAACCCTAGACGTTGTCTTATATGGTTTGTTTTGGAAATATATATATATATATATATATATATATATATATATATATATATATATATATATATATATGTGAACATTTACTCATGGGCACACTTGAGTTAGGCGACATGCAAAGACTGACATACATCAGCTCTGTTCGTACACAAGATGCAGTCTTGCCAGGAATGCTAGACAGTCAGCATAGATAGATAGATGAAGGGGGATAGAGAGAGTGAGAAAAGAGAGTCAGTGGAATATCTGTAGTCGGCAAGACTTTATGATTATGACATACATACATACATACATATATATATATATATATATATATATATATATATATATATATAAGTAAAGTTGGCGAACGGAAAACCCCTTTTCATTTAGCTACAACTCCCTGGATTGCTCCATTTTACCCTTCAAATGTACATCATAATCCTGATTGTTAAGCAAGGAAGTATCAAGTACCATTTTTTGAGTCCGGTATGACTCGACGTGGGATTGAACCTCGGTCTCCCGGGTCATTGACAAACACTCTACCCACACGTTAATTGACTGTAATTAGGTTTCGTCAACATAAAAGTAGATATCACGTGTTTCTTCTTGTGTCGGCATAATAGGAACTTAATTTTATTTATTTGTAATTCAAAACGACCTTGATTTGTTTAATGATTCGAATATTATCAACGATTTTAAAAAGTCTCTTTTCAGACTTTTTAGACACACACACACACACACACACACACATATATATATATATAAACCAAACTTTAAATACATTTTCAAGAATGAGGAATACTAACCAAATAAACAAAGAGAACTGATATGAAACTAAATAATAAACTAATGCATAAGTTTATTTTGCAATCTACAAAATTTGACCAACTATCTATTATTAAGACCAACCTATTTTATAAACACTTCAAGTCGACCAATTCATTCCCAAAATTCACAAATGAAAATACTTAAAAAATTTACCATCTCTGTATACATATATAAGAGAGCTAGAGAGCTAGAGAGAGAGGAGAGGGATTATTAAAATTGTTCAGACTAATAGGAATATTTATTTGAAGTTATTAATTTTCGATTGTTCTCAACTTACGGCTTCGTTAGCTGAAATACTTTGGAGGGAAAGTTTATTTTTGGGAAGCATTTGGAATAGTTTGTAAAAGAGGTGATATAATGGAAGAAAAGGGACGAAAGGAAACGGGTTATGTTGTACATCCATATGTTGAACGACAACAACTTTTTGGAGTTCAATTGGCTTTAACTGACTTTTATTTGATCTCGCTGGAAACGATAAATGCAACGCATGGGCTGGGTGTCTTTGAAATTAGACGTGACAGCTTTGATCAGGCATTTGTCTTTTCAGGTGTTTATGTCAATCCAAAACTGTCCATCCTATTTTAAAGAGGTGTTTTGGGGATTGTTTAGCTTGATGTTAAATCAACTTGGGAACAGTGTTTGTTGACGCTTTATCATTTATCTGCAAACGCTTCTATTATCTTTCTGTCTCTCTCTCTTTATATATATATATATATATATATATATATATATATATATATATATATATATATGCTCTGTGTGTCTGTGTGTCTGTGTTTGTACGTGTGTGTATTTAGGCAGTAGATTTTCTTGTAGGCATAACGTATTAGGAGAGACATGAATTTAAAGTTGAATTTTTTTAACCAGCCTTTTCAGGTTCACGAGTGAAACGACACAAATAAAGATGAAAGCTGTGTAATAGTTGTCCGAAATCTCCGATGTAACACTTATTTATACATTCGATCTTTTGTCATTGACGTGGATTTATGTTCGACCGCTTTATGTTCGATTGCTCCTTAGATTATGATTTGTTTTATGTGATCAATGGATACTTTAAATGAAAGCGTCAATGGCATGAAGTGGAAGTTGTATATATATATATATATATATATATATATATGGAAGTAAATAATGGAAGTAAATAAGACAATATAGAGAATTTTGATGAACAAAGTAATAAACTCTTTTTCTTCTTGGATTACTTTGTTTATAAATTTTCCTCTCTCTGTCTCTATATATAATAATCTAGATTTTTTAAGGATCTGAAACCCACGAACATTTACCGGAGTAAGATATGTTCTTTGAAAATTTTAACCATTTCATACAGAATCCAAAAGAAAAGCCGACAAAATAAATAGTCGCTGAAAGTGACAACAAAATAAATAAAAAATAAAAAAAGACAGTAGACAAAATAAATGCATAATATTACCAACGGACTCCATAACCAACGGACATTATAACCAACAGCTTCGAAAAACCATAAACCACATCTGGGTATGAATAGAGAATGAAACACCTCCATTATTCCTGAAACAGGAAAGTACAAAATAACCCGAAAATATGTCCCAAAAAATAATGTCGCTTCTTTTAGAAACTAAAAGAAAAAAAAAAAAAAAACAAATAAAGAGAAAAGGGATTAGAAAATGAATAACAGACCTTATGCCATAGTACACCACAGGAAAACATATAAACACTACAATGAATTAAATAAAGTGATTCTAACGATGACAGAGATGAAACAGTTAATCACATAATCTGACAAAAAATAATTAAGACTTGCAAAACTTGGTCCAAAAGTTGGTTTGGTTTAGTTTGGTTTGGTTTTATGGCATATCAACCATTTTTGGTTATTTAAATCCAAATCCTGTTTACACACACACACACACACACACACACACACATATATATATATATATATATATATATATATATATATATATATTAAATATACTGGATTTAGTTTGATTCGGTTTTATAGTATATCAAGTATTGTAGGTTATTTAATGCCAAATCATCTTTATACATATATATCAAATATATAAGATTTGGTTTTGTTGGGTTTGTGGCATATCAACCATTGTAAGTTATTTGATGCCAAATCCTCTCTCTATATATATATGAAATATATATGATTTGCTTTGGTTTGGTTTTATGACATATCCACCATTGAAGGACTTTTAATGCCATATCCTTTTTATACATGTGTATTAAAAATACATAATTTGTAAACACCTTTTGTTGATAACATTTTTAAACGATTCCAAGCTCATTCTTTTACTCACAGTTCATTGGATCCAAGTATTGTTATTTTTCACTAACAATTCAATTGAACATAAGTCATTTTTTTCACAAAGTTAAATGATGATACAGTTCTCTCCCGAACAATTCAATTTAGCATAGGCAATTTTTTTGCACTTAGTTTAAATGTCAACCAATTCTATTAGACCCATACACAGGACCCTATTGAGTATTACCACTGCGGGCCCGAGTGGATCTGAGAGCAATCACAATGAAAGGATACTCCTCGTTTCCCAAAGCTCCAGCATTACAGGAGCCTCACTATTAGATCGTTTAGTGTCATATACAGGACACTCGTTGGTGGTATCTTACTTCACTGCAGAGACGCAGTCGGTGTATACTACAGCCCCAGCCGAAAGAGGCATCGAAAAGGTGATCTAATGGGATTTATGCAAGAGATTTAAAATCGGCCGTGCTGAAAAATGGTATATGCACATGGCAGAATTCGTCCTAATAAATTGGACACATGACATTTTTAGGAAAAATGAGATAAAAAAAGATCACTCAATCCAGGTCAAAAGAGCAGACCAAGAATTAACAAGAACTTGCCATCAAGTGAATTCGGCAATTCTAGCGAGTCACAAAGTGAAAAAAAAGATAATGGAAAAAATGATAAATGATTGAAGCTTGCTAAAAGGCCTAAACAGTTATGAAGCATAAACATGACGATGATGCCTATTGTAATTTGTGCACTTGGAAGGATTAAAAAAAGACTCGAGGAACTGGAGGAATTGGAGTTCGGAGGAAAAATTCAAACGAGCACAGACCTATTAAAATCGGCGAAAACACAAGAGATCTGGAGGGATCTGAAATCACAGGACTTCCGTAACCCAGTCTGCTAAATGCATCTCTGCAGGTGGTGGGTAAGACTTTCCTTCCAATGAGTGTCCTAATATCACACTAAACAATCTGATGGTGATGCCTCAGCCTTGGAGATTTGGGGAATATAGCATACCTATTCATTGCCATTGCTATCAGGTCCACTCTGACCTGGAGTGGTAGCACCTGATAAGTGCTTATCTATGGTTAAAACAGGAAAAAATTGTGCAAACAAAGGATGTATGTTAAACTGTGACTGCTTTATAGCAATAATCGAAACTATTGAACCGTGTGCCAAAAAAAAAAAAGAGCTCGGGCTTGTTTAAGAATATGTCGACAAATCATACATGCATATGTATTAATTGAATCACCATGACTAGAAAATTCGGCAAGCACTCACATGAGTCATACGGAACAATGAACAGCTGTTTCGACCTTATTGGGTCTCATCAGCAGTGCATACCATGACCTCAACTACTGGAGATCGAACCAGCGTCCCAGAATGCAGATCCGAAACTCTACAAATGGGCCACCGGTCCATATCGAACATAAGCGATGCCAAATCAACTAGTCATGGTAAATGCATGACTGCTTAATCTAATGTGTCTTGAAGGTCTGTTTTACCCTACAGAGGACTTGGGTAGCTGTGGGTAATAACTTAAATAATAACCGTTACATCAAGAACGCCTTCAAAAATAATGTATGCAAGGATTAAGAGATTGAAAGGAAACTCCATTTTCCTCAATACCCAAGTGCTTTTAGCTATTTTATTGACAATATCAAGATTGGTACATGGATGTTTCTCTCTTTAGAAGACTAGTATATTATTGACGATGATCAGCGCTTGCTTTGGTTTAGCTTCGTTTTTAATGGTATATAAAACTTAGTGGGTTATTTAATGCCAAAGCTATAGTTAGAATAACAGTAGTGGTATTATTTAACCCATCAGAAGATAGATAAGAGGATTGATACATATCCCCTGGGCAATGGTCCGAAAGTGAACATCATAGTGCGACTCGCTTAATACTATTTCGAAGTCCAGCACGTTAGCCACCTCGCAACGTTTTGTAGTGGTGAAGGCGGCCAATTATCCTCACAAAGTATGAGATATGTAATAATAGCGAATTAGAGGAAGTCAATACTTCGTCATATTATATTTATTTTATAAGGAATTCATATGCAAACTAACTCACTGTCTATCTGACAGCTAATTAATAAGATGGACGTAAACATTCTTTTACGGTGCTTGAAGGGTGGTTAGGTAATCCTATACAACACAACAAGAACTACATCCTCCACGGTAAAAAGATTACGAATAATTTTTACGCTCCTTTCGTTCTTTAATGGGGTCTTTCGAAAGGAGCGAAGAAAATTTGAAAATCAATGAGACGTTCGTTCTTCCTTACATTCAACATATCGTGTTTGCATATCAAAATGTATACATTGGGTTGGCGAAAAGTTTTAAGGTCAACAAAAACAGATTAACCTATTAGAAGGGTTTAAGAAACTTTCAGAATTTTAAAAAATTCTGTTCATTGGTGTTTGTTGTTTCTTTTTAATTAAGTAACAATGATTTCTTCATGCTATCTCATTTTTCCTGAACTCGTTTAGACTTTCAGGAAACTATGCATTTGGCTCTTGGTTTTATATGTATTCATAAAGCTATTATTTCTTGGTAGGGGGTATCAAATTATCATCACCGTCATTTTGAGTATGTGTTTTTGATGTCTCCTAAACTTGATTCTTACAGTCACCAAATAGTGATCGCATATATCACAAGTAGCCATCATATCTTACAGGTTTGCCTGTTTACTTCTTATTTCTCTGTAGACTTGAGCAAATATTTACTGAGACGATTTTGTGAAGAAAATGCTTCTTTTAAAAAGGACTATACCTCACAGTTCATAGCTCTATTTATCCTCTTTCCTTTGATAAAGCTGTTTTTTCTATTTATTTGGGTGTAAGTCAATCGTTTTCCCTTCCTATTCTGATATATAGGGTTATAGCAAAGAAGCTTGTTCTCGAGAGAAAACTCTGCTAGATATTTATTATTTCTGTTTGTAGAGTTCTGTAAACAGAATTTCATTTTTTTCTCTGTCATGAGTGTTGAACTATGAAATAAACACGTATAATAGTATATACGAGGGGCCTTCAATTAGTATCCAGATTTTTATTGTACAGGCATTTAAAATTATCATAGTCTCTTAAAATTCAGTATGTTATTGTTATACATCTTATGAGATGACTGACCTATTTTTATGATTTCATGTTCAAATGAACAGCTACAGCATAAATTAGAATACACCCTACTAAAGCCTGATTGTCACAACTGATGACTTTCAAAAATGCAATCTGGACGTGAGGACACTTTAGAAAAACGATATGCAATAAAGTTATGTTTTAAACTTGGATAATGCCAGAGAAACGTATGGAATGCTTCAGGCTGCTTTTGGAACATCTTGCACGAATCGAGCTTCAGATTTTGAGTGGCATAAAAGATTCAAGGAAGGTAGGGAGTCTGTGATGGATGATAATAGGTATGGGAGGAGTAAGGAAGGCAGAACACCAGAGTTGATAGGCCAAATAGAGAATTTCATGGATAAGTACCGTCGTGTGCCTATAGAGACAATAAGTGCACAGTTTGATGTCAGTGTGGGAACTGTACACACAATTATTCGCGTGGAACTGAAGATGCGGAAGATTTGCGCGAAGTTTATCCCAAGGATGCTCAGAGAAAATCAGAGAGAAAGATGTTGTCACGACAACAGGGAGATGGTCGAGCTGATCAATTCAGATCCCACAGTTCTTGATGCTCTCTTGACCTGCGATGAAAGCTGGATCTACTGCTATGACCCAGAGACCAAGAGACAACGTTACCAGTGGAAGCATGTTGACTCTCCCGGACCCAAGAAAGCCAGACAGAACTAATCAACCCACAAACTTTTGTTGATCCCTTATCTTGACAGCACTGGCATGATCTACATGCACTGGGTTCCCACTAGACAGACAGTCAATAAGGAATACTATGTTGAGGTTTTAAGGGAGTTCAGGAAGAGATTCCGTCGGAAGAGGCCAGTAATCTTCAAATCGACTCAGTGGCATTTCCACCAGAACAATGCACCAGTTCACAACTCCATCCTTGTCACAGACTATTTGACCAAGATGTGCATCAAGACAGTTACTCACCCTCCCTATAGTCAATAACTTGCTCTCTGTGACTTTTGGTTATTCCCTAAGCTCAAGGAAAACCTTAGAGGCTGTCGTTATGAGACAATTGAGGAGATGAAAGAGGCAGTGACGAAGGTCATTAACACGCTCACACACGAGTACTTCCATGAGGCTTTCCAGAAATTGTTGAAACGGTACAAGTGCATTGCTGCCGGAGGAGATCACTTCGAAGGGGACTAGAGTTTCATGTGTGTACTATCAATAAAAGTGCCCATGCAAAAAAGTCTGGAAACTTATTTAATGAGCCTAGTATGTTTCATCGGTCGAGATCTTTCCTTTCTTACATAGACTTAAAGTGTTTATGTGCTATTCATTTACACAAATGACATTTCATGATATAAAAAGGCGTTTTATATAATCAATTATAGATATGCAAGGCTTGATTTCAGTGTACTTATTTTTATCTGGTTAATATTTGTAACAAAATTATAATGATTACTTGTCACTTACAGTAGCTGATCAACTGAAACACGACAAAGCTCAAAAGTAGTTGATCAACTTTGACGCAAGTAAACTCAAAACTAGTCGATCAACTCAGACTCAAGTAAATTCAAACTAGTTTATCAACTGTGACACAACTAAAATCAAAACTAGTTGATCAACTGAGACACAACTAACCTCCATCAATCACGGTAATTTGATAAGTTTAGTCCATTGTGAAACAGAAATAAGAAGAATGGATGCCATTATAGCTGTGAGAGTAATTTCATTTAGCAATGCAACAAGGTTATGGAGGTGGTTTGGAAGTCAAATTTGACACCCAGTCAAACGGAGTTTAGACATTTACTTGCTTATAAGGCGCTCTTGAATTCAATGTAAATGAGATTTACTTACTATAAAATCTTATATAATATCAATAGAATAAGATATGAATGCCTGTTTTAGAATGTTACATCCGGTCATCATCTCAGATAAGTAATAATCCATTACGTTTTGATTGTGAGTAAAGAAAGGGAAGAAAATAACATTAGTGAGAAAAAGAAGGCGAATATATTAAAAGAGAAAGAAAGAAAGAAAAAAGAAAGAAAGAAAGATATCTATCTATACATATATATATATAGTGTGTGTGTGTGTGTGTGTGTGTGTGTGCGTGTGTGTGTGTGAGAGAGAGAGAGAGAGAGAGAGAGAGAGATAACACTATACACCAGACGTTTATTGTCTGCTTTACAATTAAAATAGTTACCTCATTGTGGAAATTTTTCAGATGTTATGGCCTCTTTGCCGATCTCAGGCCAATTGAAAGTTTGGTTGACGATATCAATCTCCTCTCCTAGTAAGATATGACGGATTGTAATGGTTTATAGGTTACAATCCTAAAAGGAAAATATAAAGATTTTTGATTTTTTAAAAGAATCTTCTAGTTTATTAAGAGAAAGTACGATCATCAGCCATACCGTTTTTATTGAATACAGTTTTTTCAGTCAGAAGACAATTTTTTTAATCGCTGTCAGCACGTAAAAATTTATTCATAAAAATGTGATGACAAGTTGAAAACTTTAGTTTCAACAGCAGATGTTTTTTGCCTGAACCAAAAAATAAACAAAACCAAAATGAAAAAAAATAAAAGAATATTTTCGTATTTTTTGGAACGTATATACGTGAAAAGAAAGTCTCCTTTCTTGACATATAATATTAAATATCTCCGAGGGTTGAGACAAGCCATATACATAGCAAAGAATTACTGAATGGGAAAGTAACTGATTTCCTCTGTTCATAATGTTGTTATATTTTATGTTTTGGATCGCATCCTTACTGTTTTTACAACGTACTGACATCTATGGAGGACTATTTCTTCGTTATGTATCTATTCTTACCTTTCAATATTTATGTTTTCTTCAACCAAAACTGCTAGCAGCGGTATCAGAGATATGAAATTGAAAAAAAAGATTAAAATTGGTTTTGAATAAATATTCCTATTCTTTGTTTTGCCATAACATCACGCAAAACATAAAAGATTGCAGAATGACAAATCGAACATATGGCATAAAAATAAGGTGATTATGCAGAAGAGTTCTGCAGTCCCCCCATGATCGTGAAAGTGAATGAATTTTACTATAATGCCACACTGAAAGCCCCGATTCTACTCAGATTACCGAAGTTCTGACGAGTACTTAGTTGGGTGACCACTTAGGAAACAACAGGTTTTGTTTGGTTTCTTTATTTAAAGGCTCATAAGCATTTGTTGGTTATTTTATGTCAAAATAGTTCTTGTAGAATAGTAGAAGTGGCAATATTCAACCCATAGTTGGGGGCATTGAGAGTTGGTACCGTTTCTCAAAAGTGACTGGATTGCGAATTCGCTGGCTACTAAGCTGCAGGGACTACCCAAGAAAACAATATCTACTGTCATCATCGTGATCATCATGTCGTGCCGCAGGTACAGATATCCCTTACTGTAATAAAACTAAAAGTTTCTGTTTATCTCTTTAATGACATATAAAACTTTTTGTTTTATTGAATAGCAAAGCTAATTTTGCAGAAGAACAGCAAAGGTATTATTTTATCAATAGCTGTGGGATGAGGTGGGTAATAAATTTCCCAAGTGTATTTTTCCGAAAATGAACTATTATTACTCTATTACGTTATTAAAATACAACTGGAGTTTGAAGTCACTAAGATATCTAAGGTAAGTGTTTTAATTGCTTTGCCACGAGGACTTATCCAAAAATTATGCCTATGTCCTCGATCAGGGATGGGCAAACTGCGGTCCACAGCACTGTTCTGTACAACACGTGGGAGCCCCTAAAAATAAAAAAAAGATAATCATATGCATTTGAATCTCGTAAATAAATAAATTATTTTGATTTTAAAAGGTGCAGCTTTTTGATAATTCATAACCCAGTAATGCGACCCTCCTACCAGAAAGTTTTCCTGCCCTTCTTCTTTACCAAGGAAAACTTTATAAATAGCTACATTGGATGGATATAAATTACAGCCGTACTGATATCACAAAGCCGGCTAGTTTAATGATATTAAGCATTGATAATTCAGTAATCCCTCCACTAATGTTGATTTGCTTTTCTCTATTCTTGCAGAGAGTCAAAAAGCCTCCAGCCAAAAGAAAAAAGGGGTCCTGGTTATAGCCTACAACTACATCTGATAGGAAGCACCAGCTCTGGAGTTCTGAAGTGTGTGAAGTACTCCTTCATGGCTATTACTTCCAGACCCACTTTGACGCGGAGTGGGAGTACCTGTTAGAGTCCCAATAATTACGTCAAAAGGTTCTGTTTAAGATCTATTCATATTTGACTGACCCATGTTATAAAAATATTCAAGACCTCCCCACCCCCAAATGTAAATCTTCAAGAAAAATTAATGTGATTTCCTAATCTATTGTCATAAAATAACTTTATACTGGTCGATATGTCATTAAAATTAATATATCTATCAATCAATTAACTTTATATGTGACTTAATGAAGAAATTTAATTAATTTATAGTTTTTTTTTAATTGTACCTTTTGTATTTATCTTTTTCTTTTGGCTTGATTTAGTTTTATTGCATATCAACCATTGTAAGTTATTTAATGTCTAATTCTTTTTATAAATACATATTAAATATATGATTTCTAAACACATTTTGTAGATAACATTTTAAAACGAACCTGAGCTCATTTTTTCACTCAGTTAAAGGGAGCGCACATTTAAATGTTTTCAAGTATTGCTATGTATCACTAACAATTCAATTAAACACCAGTTACTGGTTTACACACAGTTAAATGAAGAAACAGTTCTATTTCTTACAATTTAATTTAGTCAAAGTTAAGTGGTTCCAAGTATTGCTATGGATTACTAATAATTCAGTTAAACACCAGTTATTTGTTTACATACAGTTAAATGATCAAACAATTCTATTTCAAGGAATCCAATTAGGTATAAGTAGATTTTTTTTTTTGTTTACTCACAGTTAAATTTAAAAACACTTCAATGTGGAACAATTCAGTTTATTATAAGCACACAGTTTAAATATCAAACACTCTTCTTTTACCAAGATATAATGCTCTATCAGGTGCTACCACTCCGGGCCCAAGTGGACCTGAGAGCGATGGCAATGAAGGGTACTCCGTATTTCCTTAAGCTCCATCATTACTGAAACCTCACCATCAGATTGTTTACTTTTATAACCAGGACAGTTGTTGGTTGAATCTTACCCTAGTAAAGAGATGCAATTGGTGTATTCTACAGCACCAGCCGACTGGGCCAGTATTTGCCTTTGTTTGTATCCAGTTAAATAGAATCAAGTATTCAAATGTGACAAAAATAATTGGCATAACGTTATATAGTTTAAAGTATTCTTATCAAATAGTAATAACTTTCCTTATTTGACTCATAGATGGAATCTTAAGAGGTACTCCAATCCTGGTCATCATAGATTGGGACGTAATGGTGACAGAGGTGAATAAAGTTGAATTTTTTTTATTCGGCTTCTTTTGTAGCTAGTGACATAAGTATTGTATTGTGGTAAGGAAAATATACACAGTGAAATAGAGTTAATTATTTATTAACTCAAACAGTGCCGCCCGATTAATATTATAAGTCTCGCTCTGTTGGTTTGGTTTGGTTTGGTTTGGTTTCTTTGTTTAATGGCATATCAACTCTTTTTAGGTTATCTAATGCCAAAGCCATTCTCCTAGAAGAACAGTAGTGGTACTATTTAACCCATAGCTTGGAGGATAAGGGGGTTCATACCTTTCCCAAGGTGAACGAAAGTGAACGCAATAGCGCGACTGGAGTACGAACTCGCGTATTACGATTCCGCAGTCCAGCTCTGTTGGTGTTACATCCGAAGTTAGTCTTACTACTAAGACTAACTTCGGAACAACGTCCTTTCAGAGTTGTCTCTCTGCTTCTCTTACTGTTTCTGCTTCTTCATCTGCTTAGCTGTGCATACGAGACACGGCATCTTTTATACTTCCGCGATACCGGAAGTCATGCGGTACGAGCCACTATACAACAACAAGCAAGACAAAATATCACCATCATCATCATGTCATGCCACAGGCACAGATATCCCTGACTCTTTATCGCCACATTTCCCTATCGTTCATCGCCTCTGGGAGGTCTTCTGGACTACATCACGTATCCTCACATAGCTGCTGAATGTATGTGCGAGCTGGATGTCCTGCTTTTGCCTGGCCATATGTGGGGGTCCATAGGAGTACATCACTTATGAGCTCGCCCCTGCTTCTCCAGCAGTGTCCTGCATGTCTGGTTTGTCTAACTTGTATAGTTTTCGTGATGGGAGGCAGGTGGCCGTATAGTTGGTGTCTTGTGGGGTGTTGCCTCCAGGATTTGTTCAATATTGCTTGCAACATTCTTGTGTAATTGCCGTCTAGCTTCTTCTCCAGCCATTTTGTTAGCGTCCAAATAGTGCATCCATATAGTAGTATCGATCAAAATGTAGCTTGGATTAAAAGTAGAAGAACCACAAAAGATACAATAAAAGTTGTTTTCTACTAGAATATACTCTGTACATGAATAATAATCATTTGTTTAGAGACAGTTTTATGGTTTCAATAATCCGATCTAACGTTAATAATTATCACACAGTTCTGTTTTAAGCACACGGAATCTTAACCGTTACTGCCACTCTGGGTTAAAGTTGACCTGGGATTAATTGTAATCAAAGTCTGACTAGGCACTCTTTCTAGCCCATTTGGCTGGGACTGTAGAATTAACCAACTGCATCTACGCAGAGGAGTAAGATTCCCCCAATGACAGACCTGGATATGATAGTGAGGTTCCAGTAATGCTGGAACTTTAGAGATAGTGGAGTACCCCTTCATTGCTATCTATCTCAGCTTCATTCTGGCCCCGAATAGTAGTACCTGCTAGGGTCTTCTCTATGAGTCAAAGAACGAAAGAGTGTAATTATGCTAAACTGAATTGTTTGAAATTAACTGTTTTTACATTTGATTGTGTGAAGACAAAAAAAATAGTGTACTTATACTGAACTGGATCGTTTGAAATAGAACTGTTTGTTCATTTATCTGTGTGTAAACAAAAAAAAAATCTATACTTAAACCAATGATTGTGTGAACAAAAATCTGTACTTATGATAAACTAAATTGTGAAAGAGAAAACATTTAACTGTGTAAAATAACCCAGCTCAGGCTTGTTTAAAAATGCTATCCAGATATATTTAATATATAAATAAAATGATTTGGCAGTAAATAACCAACAATGGTTGATATGCCATAAAAGCAGACCGAACCTAACCAAACTCCTTAGATTTCCAGAATTGGATCCTAAACACTGGATGCAGGTTAATGATATACTCAAGATTTCTTTGCTAGGGAAGAATTATCTCTCTTTGCATGAGATACAGATTGCCTACCCCTAAGTGAGCGGCCAAGTAGTATTACAATATCTCGGTAACAAAAAATAAAATTGAATAGATTTAAAACATTACAACAAAGTCTGAATGGTTGCCTGCTTGAAATAGCTTGGAAGATACATTTTTTAATAATATATCATTGGAGACTATGGATTTAAAGCAATTGTGACAAGAAGTTACATAAAAAGGGTTGATATGTCATCTATTTACCAAGTGTTAAATAGACGACGAAGAATTATCGTTGTTCAATCAAATGGCAATCAAGAAAAGCAAATCAACAGCAACGACAATAAACATTGTCAACTGCAACATCGACAATAGCAATAATCTAATAAGAAAACAGATGATAACAATCATCATCAACAATAACGGTAAAAAAAGGAATATAATAACAACAATCATCAACAAAATCAACAATAAAATAATAACAACGACGGTATTCATCATCAACAATAACAATAATAAAACAACAACAGTAACCTTTTTGAATACAAGCCTCCTCTTTATTTCATTAGGCTTAAGGCATAATGTATAATAGGAAAAAGTTAGGTGTACATGATGTGGGCACCTTGGGAGGTGTAATGGTTAGCAAGCTTGACTAGCAAACCTGCACAAGTGATTTCAAGTCTATTCATTTGGCCTTGTGCCATATTGGAGCAAACAGTTTCGCAAATTACTTCATGTACATGATATTATTCAGCTCTATTTTTATTTTCAACCTTTTTCATAACTCTTCAGCCTACTTCGAAATTTTTTTAGATTTGATACTGAGCCTGATATCCACCCTTTAATTGCTTTTTTGTTTTCGTAGTCTACCCCAGCCTGATCTATCTATCTATCTATCTATCTATCTATCTATCTATCTATCAACTTCAAATTTCTGTCTCTAATACCAGACACTATTCTTCAGTGAGCCAATACCTCCAGCATTGAGATGCTCCTCATGCACAATGAAATGCGTTCGATTGGGCACCGTAGGTTACTTAAGAATTGGTTTTAGGGTAAGTTTACAATGTGGTAAACGTCCGAGATATAATCCTAATAAATGTTTTAAGGGTGTCATAAAAAAAACCCTTTAAGTGCTTTGTGTAGATGTTGAAGACTGGGAGTAGATGATGTAAAATTGATCAGTTTGTAAAAACGTAATCTATGAGATCGCAGTCTCGGTCCAGGATAATTTCCATCCGGAACATGTTTGTAATACCTGCCATAATGTATGTTTATCTTAAACCAGACTTTAGGGTTATAGTGAGGTAATAATAGCGAACAATAGCAGGTTGATTTTATATATGTTTTTCTTCTGCAAACTACAAGTAATTCTCGTCAGTTCAGTGACAATATGGGTCTACAACACGTCTAAGGAGACACATCTGGGGGCACAGTGTTAATTTGAACTCCAAAGATCTTTTTTGTGGCTGGGCTTACAAGGTAGAAATTAGTCTGAGTAGATTACGGTTGCTTTTTGCAGGATTCCTCTCAGAACAATTGATTGTCACTGTATATTGTAACTAACATACTATTTGGTCATAAATTCTGGTTATCATGCTGATAAAAGCAGTTTGAAGATTATTTATATTTAAACATTTTGAAGGTGGCTTTCGAAATTCCTTTTAGATAAAAGAAATTCCTCTGTTTAAAATATAACTTGTTTATCTTGGTTTGCTTTTCTGCCACTACATTATGATGACTTTTTTCTGAAGAAGCTTTTATAAGATTCTCTTTTCAGGTTTCTAAACAGCCTTTTTTTAAAAGATGCGTATAAATTTCACCTCTTTCCAAACTGCTTTGGTGATGTTTAAAAAAATATTGCATCTTAAAGAAAATCTTATTTTTATGCAGCTTGCTTCATTACTAAGTGTGTATACATCTCTGTAAATGATAATAAAATATTGAACACTATACTGATCTTCTTAAATTATTCAGCATGCTAAATAAATGCATTTTCGAATTTTTCATAAAAATCAATTCTATTATTATATCTTTATACATTATGACTAATTTGCTATCGCAAACAAATTATTTTAGAGACAACACTTACTTAAACAAGATTAATTTACTTGTGTGATTCGATATTGAGAAGATGAAAGAGAAAAAAACAATGTTCTTGGAATATATCAATGTAAATGCTTGATTTTATTAAACAAAAATAAAACCCAACCCTGTCCCTCCAAAAAATAACGGCTTTACCCAGCGTTCTTTGGGCCTCAAATGTATTGAACAAGATAAATAGTTTTATTTATTTACTATTTTTTATTGCAAAGGTGGCTAATAAGTGGATTTCCAACACATAAGTCAAGGTAAATAACATGTCCTTATTAAACAAATACGCTAATAATGCCGTTTCGTTTATTTACAAGTTACTTATAGGAAATTTAATAATATTTGATAAGTGGATCATAGCGACACCAAATGAAATCGAAGCTCGCTTTCAATGATTGCATATATTGCCTCAAAAAGAGTTCCAATGGTAATACTTCTGAAGACCTTCTAATAGCTACCTTATTAATCATTTCATTTTATTATATTTCTTTATTACCTTATTAATTATTATAAACAAACAATCTTATTTTTATTATGCAAGAAACTGGGACAAAAATATTTCATGTCATATTGAGTTTCATCACACGTTTAAAATCACGCGATTACTATACTTAAAATAAACGGAAATGTTGTTTTTAACAGGCGATTTCAAATAAAAAACAAGAAATTTCTCCATCACAAATCTGAAAAATGTTTATTCCATGAGAGTGCCTCAAAAGAATTTTATGTCATTTTGACATTTATTACATTGTTGAATTATTACAACTACAATATTTTAATTTAACGGAAACTATTATTTTAGCATGAGGATTTCAAGTAGATACTAAGTTCTTTCTGCATCTCCAAAATCAAATTTCGAGTTGGTCGAATTGTATTTCTCTTCATCTTGAATTTCATTAAAATGTTGACATTTTACGATCAAAATATTTCACTCTAATGGAAACACTTATGTAAACGGATTTTACATTTACAAATAAGTTCATAGCTAAGTTGAAAATTTAAGATTGTCACGAATGTATTTTGTTTCAGATTAAGATTCATTAAAAAAAATCTCGGACTAAGACATTTAGTGTAAATCTTAACATGAAAAAAACAAAAAAATAGAAAAGTCATCATATTTTCTTTTACGTTGAAAACAATTATAAAAGAGTGGGAAATATTTACAGCACATTATCTAACTACTTCAGTGTATAGCATATTATTTGTTTTTCCAGAATATGAATAAAATAAGAGATCATCGGGACTTCACACTTTCATGGACAATTATCTATGCAATTGTTCGTGAGATAAACAGTCCAATTTCTAAATTCAACCCTCAACGAACAGTGTTTGACCTTGTAACTTCTTAATAGACACAGCAAAACTAAGTCAAATGGGAAAGTATAAATGGTTTTACTAATAGTTTTAAGGGGATTTTCTGAAAAAAAAAGCTTCTTTCTTACCACTACATCTAAAAATGGTGCCTTTAATAAGATGTGGCATCAGTCCCTTAACTACACTTGAGGTATCATTCCAAAGTCGGTGCGGATACAAATACCAAGCAATATATTTCAACTCTTGCTTTTAGTTCAAGTCTATTAGGAGATGGTCCTGCCGGTTCCAATAGATTCTGAAAAATAGTAGAGCAGTTAATTATCTCATCTTAATCAATAATGGAGTCAGTAGATTTATAAATGTAATAATTTGTTGAAATAGCCAGCAGGAGATAATAATTTACTTCAGTTACACTGGAATTTTTCGATGTGATTCTTGTAACTGTGTTGATGGAACCAATGTGCTTATTTTAGCTGAATTAAATATGACATTAATATCAAGCTTTAGATATCTTTTACCAATTTGTAATCGATTTTGTGCAGACTAGTGGGGTAGCTGGTTTCTAAAAAGCGTGGCTGTCATCTTTGTAGAAAGAGTCTCAGTTAAAACTGTCAGGAAAAATTTATGCAAGAATGGATCTCAACAGATTTCATGCCTTCTTGATCGGATGCTCTAAATTTCCTCGTGTAAGGATAAAAAAATAATATTGAATATTCTATTCACGATTCACTTATTGTTAAATGGGAAAAAACAAATGAATATAAATGTGCAAATATTATTATTCATGAAAGAATTTTAGATATTAAATTCTGAATCATTTTTTATTAAAAAAGTTATTCCGGGATATCAATGGAAATTATTTTATTGACAACTGATAAATAATATCAACAAAATACAATATTTTGTGCATGTATTTAAAATAAAAATGCAAAACGAAATAAAATAAGGATTCTATTTTTGTGTCAACCATTTTAATTTTTAACTTAAGGAAAAGAATAATGCTTTCGTCCAAACAATTTTATAAATAATCAAAGAATAAATTCAGAATTAATAGAATTTTACGTGTGATTAAATTGTTTTCTTTTAATTGAATTAATTTTAGGAAAATAAACATAAAATTCTTAACGTGTTAAATGTAAAAATCATCATCATCATCATCATCATCATCATCATCATCATCATCATCATCATCATCATCATCATCATCATCATCGTCAGTATTAGTAGTAGTAGTAATTTTTTTCATAGATTATTTTAATTTAGGATTTAATTATATTTAGTTATGAATATCATACACTCTGTGTACGATGGATTGCTTTGATTTTTTAATTCAATATCAATTGCGAATAATGCATTTGTGAGAAGAGAAAAATAATCATTTCATATTAAATATATATTTTTAAAAAAAGACGATGAAAACCGAAACGAAATACTTAATTTCGTATTTCTGGAACGAAATGAAAAGGTAGATTTTACATTGTTCTCAAAGTTCATTTAATTAATTTTACCAATTTCATATGAATACGAACTTAAACATTAATATAACCATTAATTTTCTCGACAAAATTTACCTCTTCTAGTAGAAATAGGTATATTCTATTTGCTACGTTAGTATTTTCTTTAACGGAGAAACAACAATTTTACTCTTTTATATATATAATTATCCACGGACAGACTGTTTCGTTGCGTCAAAACTCTTCAGTGTGGCTTGAATCGCGGGAATCAGCAAATTGAAATGAAAACCCCGTGGACTCAACGTCAATCAGATATCTTACCCCCGAGTTATCATCACTCTCAAGGTAAGTGGAGGGATTTTATAGGTATATATTCACATGTACACTATCAGATGATAAAAATTTTGCATTACGTGCATGTGGTAACAGACAATTCCCCAATCGATTGTTCAACCCCCTAGGTCAAGCATATATATTGTCATCTACAAACAAGCTGTTTCGTTATACCATAGCTCTTCAGTGTGGTTAGACATGCTAGATGCTGCAAGCTGGGATCGAAACCAAGCAGACTTTACGTCAGATGGTTATCTTACCTCAGATTTATCGTCAGTCTCAGCGTAAGCGAAGGAATTTTATTAGTATATATTCATGTATACGCTCTCAGCGATTTGTTGCAAACACAATCTTCATTATTTTTTGGTGGGAATGGTTTTACTTTCTAGAAAGACAGCAGAAATTGATAAGATAAGTATCTGGTGGTGAGACAGCACTTCTGATTTTCTGGATAGTGTATAGTCCCACCTACGTTGCCATAATTCTCAATTAAACAGCTGAACAGTTTCTGTTAATTTCTCACTGAGGGGTACTTAGGTCTGTTTGAGATAATATCTAAGATGATTTTGAATTGCATTGATATATTTGGGAAATGCTTTAAGCGTTACGGTTATTGTTATAGAAATGTAATTAGTGATTAGTGTTCAAATACTGTACAAGATGAAAGTGAAGGTTATACCAATTGTAATTGGTGTTCTTGGTACAGTCAACCAAAGATTCGTACAAGGACTGGAAGACTTGGAAATAAGAACTCGAGGGGAGACCATCCAAACTACAGTATTATCAAAAACGGCCAGTCTACTGAAGAAAGTCCAGGTGACTGAAAGAGACTTGCAGTCACTCAAACTCTAGTGATAAACCATCGGCTGTCACTGGTGTGAAAAACTCTCTAGGAGCAAAATAATAATAATGTAGTATAGACGATAGTAACTGCTTTGTGGGGATGCCTCTTCATCAGATGGCAAGTAAACCACAAGAACACAACTGACACTACATGAGTAGTAAGTTTCAGCGTGCTTTAAGAAACAGTCACTTCTCGCATTTTTCTTACGTTCACTGAGAGCGTTTGTCTCCTCACACCCCAAGCACCAAAAAAAAAAAAAAAAAAAAAGAGAAAGAGTCTAAATCACAAAATCCATGATATATATATATATATATATATATATATATATATATATATATATATATGATAAATATAAGAGGAAAAGTGGATAAATTAAACACTTAGAACGGATTTACCAGTAATGTTTTATTTTGTGATTCAAAGAACTTATTCAGACTATGAAGAAAGAACGAAATCTTACCAGTAAACCCTTTCGTAAGTGTTTGATTTATCCTCGTTTCTATTTATTTTTATCATCTTATCAGATTCACCAAAACCTACCATTTCTCTCTCTCTCTGTCTCTCTCTCTCTATATATATATATATATAGAGAGAGATATATACAGTGGTTCACAGAATACTCCATTCCCACGTCCTTTTCGAGAGTGTTATACCTTAAATCTTGATCCCGGCCTCAGATTTCTAAATCAAGCGTATCTTTTTCCTTTTGGGGGTGCCTGTGGTGTAATGGTTATCATCGTAGGAAATGGACACGACGACACGAGTTCAACTCATGGACGAGACTGATTGCATTTCACATAGCACTAATACTCTTGGGAAAGGTATGAATCCAATTATTCTCCCTCCAGCAATGGGTAGATAGTTGGACAGACTGGGTTCTTCAGTCTTAGTGAGGCAACTAGTCTAGGAGAAGGAAAACTCTGAATTCAAACCTGCTAAACTCCGCTTAAAAATTGACCTAGTGTCATATCCTGCCCGAGCGGAGGGGTTGGTAAATATGATATCCTTTTACTTCAAGTGCAGTGGAAGAGAGACAGAACTCTTTACTTGGTTTTTCTTTCGGCCACTGTTTTAATAACCCAGTACCAATCACCTACCTAGAAAGCAGTGTCTCATCAACTGAAAAAGACATCGACAGACAGCTAACGAAGGCATGGACAGCTATCGATAAGCTATCGGTCATGTGGAAATCAGACCTGACCGATAAAATGAAACGCAGTTTCTTCCAAGCAGCGGTCGTGTCGATACTGCTGTATGGATGTACCACTTGGACGCTAACAAAATGGCTCGAAAAGAAGCTAGACGGCAACTACACAAGGATGTTGCGAGCAATATTAAACAAGTCCTGGCGGCAACACCCCACAAAGCACCAACTATACGTCCATCTGCCTCCCAACACGAAAATTATCCAAGTTAGACGAACCAGGCATGCATGACCCTGCTGGAGGAGCAGAGACGAGCTCATAAGTGATGTACTCCAATGGACCTCCACTTATGGCCGAGCAAAAGCAGGACAACCACCTCGAACATACATACAGCAGCTATGGGAAGATACGGGATGTACACCAGAAGACCTGCCGGAGGCGATGAACGATAGGGAAAATTGGTGAGAGAGGGTCAGGGATATCCGTGCGGGCGGCATGATATGATGATGATTATGACCAATTACTTATGATGCTGCAATAATGTCATTTAACAGAATTTCCTCGAGATGACAAAATTAAGTAAAAGAATAATCTACAGTTTGTAAAGATGTGGGTATTATTTCCTCTCTACAAACTCTGATTTAATTGTCTCATCTTCACATTTTACTTCCCTCTTTTCTGACATGTGTACAAGCAAATGTAATGCTTGCGTAGAAATTATCACGAATTGACAATTAATATAACACATTAAAGACAAAAATGAAAACAAAAATAAACAAACAAACAAATTCATGTTTTCTTAATTTGAGGGGCGTGACTAATTTTAATCAAGCTGTTCTGAAATTAAGTACTGCTTCCGTCAGCTGAGTGCTTCCAGGAAACTAATCCTATGAGAATCAGCGTCTGTTCTGTATAACTTCCTTGAAGAGTAGCTAGATGTGCGTGATCTTGGCGCGGACAGAGACACTGGCGTGACTTCAACAAAGTAATCACTTAAAGGTCGATCCAAACAATTGAGAGTCTTCATAAAAGCAACGTGTTAACTGACATCCAACTAATTATGTAACTGCAGTCGTCAAATGGATTAGCTGCGAAGTTCCTTGATGCATTCAAGCGAAAACTTACATTGACAAATGACGTCTTGAGCTTTTATATTTACGACTTAATTGCAATCAACATTTCACCAAACTTTTCCTCTGCTGAAACTTAGATGCATTTTCTGAACACAGCTTTGGTTTCGTAGGCGCCTCTGGTGGTGTAATGGTTAGCAAGCTCGACTAGCAAACCTACACGAGTGAGTTCGAGTCTCATTGGGTGCCCCTTTCATATGGCCTGGTGCCACATCTAAGCAAAATGCTTTGTAAATTTCCACAGCTTTGGTTTCGTTAATCGGATGGTTTTACGTCATGTCTATCCTTGATGGATTATCTTGCGCCGAATTCAGTTAAAAAAACTATGATCTTTAATATATACACTATGCAAATGTATATTACCGGAGAAATTTTCTTTCTTTCTTTGCTTATTTCTCTCCTTTTTCTTTTTTTAGATTTTTTGTTTCCCTATTTTAAACACCTTTCTCTCTCTCTCTCTTTCTTTCTTTCTTTCCAGCTAATTTATTTCTTTCTCCTATGTCTCTCTGTTTCTTCATTTTTTCCTCTTTCTGACTCTCTTTCTTTCATTATTACTTTCTTTATCTGTACTTTTTCAACGAATTTATCTAGTCTTTCTTTCTTTCTTTCTTTCTTTCTTTCTTTCTTTCTTTCTTTCTTTCACTCCTTTTTCTTCCTTTTAACTTTCCTTTTTTCATTCTGACATTTTTCTTTTGTGCCTTATTTCTTTCATTTCTTTATTCATACTTTGTCTTCCTCCGTCCTTCTCTCCCCCCATACCCCCTCTCTCTCTCGATCAATCTATCATCTTCTATTTTATACCTTCTTTCTTTCTTTCTTTCTGTTTCACTAGTTTTGCCCCTTTCTTTTCTCTCTGTTTCTTTATGTCTTCTGTGCCTTCTTGAAGACAAACATCACTGGAGGTAATGGAGGTGGCACTGACAATGGTCATATGAGAAATAAGGTATTAAGCATTGTGACAAAGAGTCACAAATTTCTCAAAGAAACATTTAGAACAAAATTAATTCAACAAGAGGAATGTATAACCAGAAAAAAGTTTCCTTCTGATAATTTTACCGCTTTTTTCTTGTATTTCTTTCATAGTTAGTCCCGACATCAATGTTTTAGTTTATTTATGGATTGATTTTAACAACATATCAACTCATCTAGAGTTATTATATGGCGTGTCCTCGTGGTGTAATGTAAGCCCCCCTTACCTTACCAGGTATGGGTTAAATAGCACAACTACAGTTCTTCCAGGAGTAAGGCATTGGCATTAAATAACCTACAAATGTTGATATGCCATTAAGACAAAGAAACCAAACCAAACCAAACCGAAAGTTATTATATGCTTGGGGGTTAGGGTATGGAGTTCATATCTAATTTTTATTATCCCTGATTATACATGCACAAAAATACCTGTAAAATAATATTAAACGGGTAAAAACTTCATACTTATTTGCAAGATAAAAGATTAATTGATTGATAGATTTTAATGGAATACCAACCCAATCAATTTTATTTTATGCAAAGGTTAATGAACAGTATTCATTATAAGTAAATATTTACATTTTTCTGTAGTTTTTTCCTAAGAGATTTTTCCATATCACTATATCAAGTATATAATTTACAACAAATTATTTGCACTCGATAATATAGTTCCAGCTATTCTTATCTATTGTTAATAGTTATATGATTCCAAGCAATTCTTTCTATTCAACTATAGTTATTTGTTTCCATACATTTATATTATTTCAAGTAACTAATATTAATACTTACTATACAACAACAACTTCGAGTTAGTATTCTCAATACAGATTATTAACACAGTTCACTCTGCTGGGGCTGTAAAATACACCGACTGCTTCTTTGCAGAGGAATAAGACCTCACCAAAGAGTGTCCTGATATGACATTAAGCAATCTGATTATGAGGCTCTAGTAATGCTGGAGCTTTTGGGAATGCTGAGTACCTCTTCATTGTCATCGCTCCCAGGTCTACTCAGGCCCTGAGTGGTAGCATCTAAAACGGTCCTATCTATGGGTTAAATAGAACTGTTTAACATTTAAACTGAGTGCAAATAAAGATTAATGCTAAATTGAAATAGAAGTGTTTGATCATTTAGCTGTGTGTGAAAACGACTAGTCTTTAATTGAATCGTTAGTGATACATATCACTATTTGGAACCATTGAACTTTGTTGACTTATACTAAATTGTATTTTCAGAAATAAAACTGTTTAATCATATAACTGCATGTATCTAAAAATGTGTTTACAACACAAATATCCAATATATATAAAACAGGATTTGGTATTAAATAACCAACAATAGTTGATATGCAATAAAACCAAAACAAACCAACGCAAAGTAAACCACAATGAATAGAACTGTTTGACATTTAAACTGAGTGCAAATAAAAACTAATGCTAAATTGAAATGGAATTGTTTGATCATTTAACTGCATGTATCTAAAAATGTGTTTACAACACAAATATCTAATATATATATATATATATATATATATATATATATATATATATATATATATATATATATATATATATATATAAAACAGGATTTTGTATTAAATAACCAACAATTGTTGATATACCATTAGACCAAACCAAACCAAAATAAACCAAAACAAATAGAACTGTTTGACATTTAAACTGAGTGCAAACAAATAACTTATGCTTAATTGAGTTGATAGAAATAGAACTGATTTACTGTATATAGATGAATGACGGAAGTTTGATTGAATTATTTGTGATACATAACAAATTATTTACAATATATCCATTATTCTTATTGAATACAGAATTTTAGTAGTATATAGATATGATTGATTGGGCGATTGATTGATGTTAATAGCATATCAAACCGTTTAGGGTAACTTTATGCCAAGATGTTTGGGAATCAAGTTTATTGTACGTTCATGTTTAAATTTTCTTTCGTTTTTCACATTGTCCCAGCGAATATGAAAAATCTTTGTCGAAATTTATTTGATGCATTTATAGAATCCTTACTATGCCGAGACTGAGTA
>OY757934.1:54074650-54087150 GCA_963585895.1 Sepioteuthis lessoniana | reverse complement strand
GCAGGCACACACATACTCACACACATTATCTAAGCTAGTCCACCATTGTATTCTGGCAGCTCTTGTAGTGACCCTGATGGCAAGTTGCACAGCTTGTCACCCTTCCCTTGAACAAATATCGGTTTCTAAGAGAAAGGAATCTTACAGCATGGCCAACTGCTCGCCTTCCAAACGACCTTGCCTAAGCTTTTAACAGACAGGAACGACATAAAATTTTATTTACTCTATGTGATTCAACATCGAACATATTGGCCGCTCTCTAATTATTACCATAATTGTCTTTTTAATGACAAATGTGTGAGACTGAGTTAATCGAAAATAGGTTTCTATTTCGTATGAAATAAATCATTAGACTATTTCTGGGCAGCCAGATACGAGTAATTGAGAAACTGAAGACTTTTTATCTAATTTCCGTGTGTGGAAAGATGGGAAAAATATCGTTTTTATTTAAGAGGAAATAAAAGAAATCGTTTATTAATCAAATTCTACATTGCCATTGAAATATTCATCAATATAAATGAAAAATCACACTTACTTATACCCTGATATATATAGTCATCCACAGACAGACTGTTTCGTTCTATTAGAACTCTTCAGTGTGGCTAGACACGAACCGGGATCGAAACCCGTCCAACTTTACGTTAGACTGTGTTTCAGACCACTCGTCCACCAAGCGGACCACGTTGGCTAAGGGAATTTTAAGGTATTTTTATTTATTATATATATATATATATATATATATATATATATGCATAAACTTACTTACAAAGTTCATTAATCATAATGTACTGTTTATTAATGAATTCTTACTCTTAAATCTTCTAAGTTCCTATTTCCCTGTTTTTGAGGTTTAGAATATTCTATCACTTGTAGAGAAGTAAAAACCTTTCCTATAAAAGAGATGCCCTGGATATGGTACCATAACAGTACGAAATAGGAAGTATAACATAGACATTTGTACCACCAAATGCTTGAACGTGTTTATGGTCGTATCGCTATTGCTATAATAGTAGCCGGACGCTGTTTTGACCCTGCAGTGGGAAATGTTAACGAACATAAGAAACCTTTTGTTAGTTTATTATAGAAAAGTTTATTTACTACTACTAAATATATCGCCGGGAGAAAGAAAGAGAGTATGAAAGTTGAGTCGACCGCTGGGCAAAGAGAAACAACATATCATGAGGAGAAAGAAGGGGCAGACACAGACCTTGGATTTTCATCCTGTTTTTTTTTTTTTCATTGTAGTTCAAACATAGATGTCCGCTTGTTTTTTCTTCACAGGGTTATGTCTCGTATAAAGGTCCTTTTCGGAGCCCGCTCTGAAAATGGGGCTCGTAATTTTTTTCTCTTTATATCTTCATGGCTTGTGTTCAACTGACAGTATTTTCCTCCTTACATCTTCAAGTTAACTCTCTCATAACAGAGTCTTTCCATTCCTTCCAACTGGTGTCGGTGGGAGGAACATCCTTTTCCGCCGGTTCCACATTTACGCAGATTTGGAACCTCCAGTTTGTTCTAGTCATCCTCAACTAACGCAGTTATTCATCCGTCACAAGCTAACCCTAAACCAACGCTTTAGCCTGGGTCACTTAAGCCGCGTCTTCCTGTAGACTCACCGTCTGCTGTTTCATCCTATCATTCTTCTTCTCTCTCACTTCCACTCCAGAGGCTAACCTCTCATTCTCTTGGATCTACCATATAACGTTACAATATGAAATTGTTCTACATCTGATATTGAGACTTCACCTCGGGAGATTTGAATGTTGTCGAATTGTTATTTCAAAATCTGGCTCGTAGAGGTAGTACTTAATAGAAACCTATTTAGTTGTCACGGAGAATTATTTAAAAATATTTGTGTTAGATAATAATACTTAAAATCCTATAACTATGTGTATGCAAATACGTTGGTGACCGTAGTCGAGGGGGGCCCGAGGCTTCTTTTTCAATAGCTACTACACCAAGCTGTAGGGGTGGGCGCTACTCCATTCCCTGGATTGCCCCAGTTTACCCTTACCTTAGAGTGTTGAGTGCTAAGCCAGACGGCATCTAGTACAATTTTTGGAGTCTTTGGTATGACTCAACCTGAAATTGAACTTCGGAGTCCCGGACCATTGGTGAACATTCTACTCATTAAGCTAATAGCTATTATCAAATAACAGTTACTTGAAACCGTATGATTGTTTTATCGATTAGGATTAAGAATAATTACTTGAATCTATAATTTTTTTAGATAATTATTATCATTAATTTCTCAAAACCATATACGAAATTGGGCTGAAAAATTCATCGGGTGAAATCGTTTTTGTTGTTGAGAAATTTTTGGCCCAAGCATTCCCAAACACTGCAAGAGGGAAAACAGTATGTGTACCGCAATGAAGACTATATTGAAAAAAAAAAACCCTTATTTGGTCAAATTCCATGCAAGTATCTCGGTGCGCGTATGAAATTTTCAGCTCACTTTTGTCCCCGCTATATATATATATATATATATATGTGTGTGTGTGTGTGTGTGTCCAAATGATGCTGTGCCTCAAAACCTGTACAACTACTGGAGTCGCTTGATTTATGGAGATCTTCATATATTATTTCCTAGATAGTATTCGGAATATTTCTATTCTCTATCTCAAACACACATAGACACACACACACACACACACACACACACACACACACACTCTCTCTCTCTCTCTCTCTCTCTCTCTCTCCCTTTGTATATATACATATATATTAATCAAATGGGCACTTTATTAGCACAGGTGATGACACAAAATATAATTTTGCTGTTTCGCAAAGATAAGAACTGTAGACAAAAAGCTGTTAACGGCATCAAAAGAAAAAATTCTCTAATGTCAATTGATTTTATTAAAGCGATTGCTTGTCACTTGCAGCTGCTTATCAAAATGCGTTCTCTTAATTAAAACCGAATCTTTGTTTGGCTAGGATAATATTCTATCTATCTATCTATCTATCTATCTATCTATCTCCGTCAGTTTCTTTTTATATATATATGCACATCACCCACGTAATATTTAAACGCGGGGTCCATTAGTACTGGTTTGAATGTGTAGAAATCATGAAATCAGAATCACGTGTCTATGAATCACCAAAAGTGTTGTACAGATGCATTTAAGTAAATCAGCTCCTAAACTAAAAGATATTTTGTGCAATGTGGGCTCTCTGTGTTTTTATAAGTTTGGCGTCTAATACTGGAGTCTTCTGGGCCGAGATAAAAAAAAAAAAACAATTATGCAGACACCATTGTTTATGAGCACATAATTTATGAGCACATAATTTTACGACAACCATTTTTCTTGCACAACCTTTACGGAGAGCCGAAGTGAAATGTAGCCGTTCCTTCGAATGTTCATCTACTACAGTTTAGCTGTTTCCTAACTTATAAACTTCTTGAACCCTTAAAGTGATTTAATTAAAATCACCCAATCAGAACTGTAATCTCAGATCGACTTCAGTTTCAATAGCTTTTTATCATACTATGTGACTCATGGCGTTTTTCCATGCCTTTGATGCAATTAGACATGTAAATGATAGATCTCGCCAATTTACTTTGCAACATAGCTCCTTAGTTGTCGAAATTTCTGCGATGAAGCTTGTGAATTTTTATCATTCAGGGTTTTCGGACTATTGTCTTCATCTTTATTGTTATTTCCGTAACGTTTCGGCCGATATGTCCTCCTGCCTTCTTCTGGGTTGAATTTCTATCGAACAATCAAGATACATGACCTGGATAATTGAAATAAATGAATTTATGCTTTTCCGACGGGAATCAGAGCGATTATGAAACCCGTTTCCCTGATTATGGTCTCCAGACAGCTCAACGATAAGGCAACCTGACCCTCATTTTTCGCTGGGGCTCGGGGAATAAATCGTACCATTTGAAACATATTTGCATTTCACTAAAGTTAATATTTAGTAAAATGTCTCAAGAATATTCTTGATATTTGAGATATAATAATCGATTTAAAACATCTATTTTTTATCTACCTATCACTAAAATTCTCATTATCATCTTATATATATAGTCATCTTATACATACAGTGAAACTTTTAGGCGAAGGTTTAATTAATATATACGATGTAATAGCTAAAGAGTTGGATTGGGACATTCTAGTAAGCGAGTTCAAACTCAAGTAGTGCTACTAGTTCACTTTCTGATTAATACTCTTAAGAAAAATACGAACCCTCTTATCTAACCTGCTGTTGTTCAAAAAGCTCAGTACAGTTATACAAGGATGGCTTTGACATTTAATAACCCACTCATTAAACCAGAAAAACCAAAGCTAACATATATATATATATATATATATATATATATATATATATGAATGTTCTTCAACGAGTCTATTAAATATAGTGATGTTACTTGTGCGAAATCAGATACGTTGGGCTGGATATCTGACTAGTATGGAGAGCATTAAGTTACCTAATCAGTTGTTTTAAGGGGAGTTACATCGTGTAAATTTCTGATGCATAAACCCAAGAAACCTTAAACACGCTCTAATTTGAAACGAAAACTTTGGAAATAAGTCTTGGGCACGGTCATGGACACTTATCAGCTTGAACATAATTGTATCACCTGCAGTCGATCTGTTTGTCTACGTTCAGATTTGCTAGTCATATGAGATCGCATGCTGATTTTACACTGTTTCATGTGCAAACTACAAGAAACTGGTCTCAATTCTGTGAAAAACTATGTTGCTCTGTTCTAGGTATGAGAAGCCATCAGAAAGAGTACACACCAAAGACAGTTATTATGCAACCTAATTTGTCCTGAGAAACCATTGATGCATTTTGTGGGTCTCAAGAGATGGCTTTCTGTATAGAAGTATTAATCGCTCTGTAACCGAAATCCCGAGCTAAAAATAGCATATAAAAATATTATAAGCACAATATAGTTTAAAATGCCCTCCCGAGAAGAAAGGCATGTGTCGTGGTTTTAGTGGCTGAATTATAATTGCATGGGGTCTGCATCTGAACTAAACGTCATTCTAATATAATTCGAATAATTGGTACGAAGAAGATAACGAAATCGTTTTTGAATCTTTCAATCTTTTTTATCTGCTTCCAATATTTTGATGTATTTGTAATTTATTTTTTCTTCATCTGTTCAGATTTTCCCTTACTGAGTTGTACGATTACGTCCGTTGTTTCTTTTTTTAATCTCTTTTCCTTCACAACATGGCAAAAATTTAAAACGCAATTCCATTCTGATATCATGCCTGTATATTCTGAGAGTTTTGTTTTACTCTTTGCAAGTTTTCTGTATCACTATTTCCTGGCGATATTTTACCGGAGTCTCATTGACAACATGTTTTCTCTGGTAAACAGGACTCTTCTCGCTATTCAAGCCGATCTCAGCAAAACTGTAGTCTGAATATTCTCGGTTATTTCTCTGATTTCCATTTCCTCCATTTTTTCATAACTTTTGGAGACCGTTCCGAGCGCAACAACTGCAATTAGTATTATCATCACTCTCATGCCTCACAGTTTTTTTTTTCTCTGGCAAGATGTATTTGTTTATCTTTTCACGTTCTTTTACTTTTGCTATGTTGTCCGACGGTATAGAAAAAATTATGAGATGACAGGTTCTTTTTCCCTTATCAATCAACACTCGGTATGATGTACTTGTGTACCATGTTCACAATTAACGCTATGTGCGATATGGACATATAATGTTCATTACTATAGAATATATAAAGAACATAGGAATCTCGGAATTCGAAAACACGTAACGACTTCTTGTTCAGGTACGAAACCTTTTTATTAACTTTGAGTTAAAGGTTTCGACGTAAGGAGAAGAGACACAATCTTCGATACTGTCTTATTCATAACGCCCCCATCTTGGGCGGCCCCCATAGGGCGCACGTTCGCCTCGCGCCTGCGAGCTCCAAAAATCGATCCTTCTCATTTGGCGTCTAGTACCCGACTCTCTAACTTTGTTCAAATCTCCACAAACTTCTGTGCGCTTCCGGTGCGTGACGTCACTCGCACTCCGTCACCTCGGTTCGTTTTGGACTATTATGACATCTGAGTGACACCTCCATCCGCCCGCGCGCACCCGCGTTAACACCTGCTTCAATGTTGTACCTAACCAACCCATGTGCTGAGCCGAAAGGTTCCCAGCCTAACTAAACTCAAAGGCATGAACCGAAATCCCTCGGCTATTTTATTACACTTGCTATGATTAGGATATCCGTTTGTATCGCAAAATCTCAGAAAATTTCATGCATCTCATTCCTTAGTGGGGTGTCCTCGTGGTGTAATGGTTAAAGCGATGGACTGCGGAATCGTAATACGCGAGTTCGTACTCCAGTCGTGCTATTACGTTCACTTTCGGGCAAATACCCTTGGGAAAGGTATAAACCCCCTTATCCTCCCAGCTATGGGTTAAATAGTATCACTACTGTTCTTCTAAGATAATGGCTTTGGCATTAAATAACCAAAAAAGAGTTGATATGCCATTAAACAAAGAAACCAAACCAAACCAATCATTCCTTAGGACGAATACTGGTTTGTGCATATACCAATCGGTAGTATAGTCAAATTTTAATCTCTTGCATTCCTCCCAGTGGATCATTATTCCTAGCCCGTTCTGTCTTGTGTTGTACTCTTTTTTCGTCAGCTCAGTCGGCTTAGGCTGTAGAATACACCGACTGCTTCTCTGGAGAGGGATAAGACCACCGCCTAACGAGTGTCCTGTATTTGACATAGCACCTGTTAGTGTCCTATGTATATGTCAAATAGAACTATTTGACATTTAAACTGAGTGCAAAGTGTTTAGTTGTATATTTACTGATTCATAGCACATTTTCTATGCCAAATTCCATTCCTATGTCCTAACTGTATATTCTAACGGCGTGTATGTGAGTTTCCAGTTCTTTTTCATTTTTTGCAAATAGTTTAATGTCATCCATCTACATAAGGTGATTGATCTTCTCTTGCGATCTGCTAAGTTTGTATCCGGCTGTGCATTTTCTGAGTATTTGTTTAAGTGACATCATGGCAATTATTAATAATAAGGGTGAGAGTGCATCTCTTTGGAAAATCGCTCTTTGCATCTTTGTTTCAACTAAGCATCTTCCTCCTGCTGTCAGTTCCACTCTCCAGGTTTGTATGATCTTTTCGATGAAGTTTATGACTTCGTGTGATATTTTGTACATTTTGTGACAGTGTATTATCCAGCTTTGTGGAACCATATCATATACCTTTTTGCAGTCAATCCAGGCCATAGCTAGATTTTTCCGTCTCGTCTTTCTCTTACTTAGGATATGTTGTTCTATTTAAAGTACTTCTACTGTGTCACTGGATCCTTTGCGGCATCCTTTATGTTCGTCAGGGAACAATTATTATCACTTGCTACTCGATAGTTTTTCCCATCAGTATTAGCTGATGGCCTCTCACAGGAGTTTGAGTGACAGCAAGTACCCTCAAGTATCCAGGACTCTTCTCAGTATTCTGGCCGTTCTCAATAATGTAGTTGTTTGGATGGTTTCTTCCTGTTTTCCTATTTTCAATTTTTCCTGTCCATTTCAGAATCCTTTAACGACTGTACCAAAAGCACCAATCATGACTTGTATAATTGTCACCTTCATGTTCCATAGTTTTTTCAATTCCCTACCAAGGTCGTGGTAGTTGTCTTTTTTTTTCACTTTTAGTTTTATTCTCTGGTTAGGCCAAACTTAAAAAGAACGTCAATGATAGATAAAAAGAAAAAGATAAAAAAAGAAAATTAATCATATATTTTATATATATATATATATATATATATATATATACGTCGTTGATGATTTATTTGTCTAAAAAGGTGTTAGCCTCGTTTAATTTGACGTTTGATATAAAGACATCTATTGTAAATGTTGCGAAATAAATTCTGTGCACATTTAAAAAAATAAGTAAAAATCAAAAGAAAAACCTGATTGCGAAGTATAAAGTCTTTGACTCACTCAATAAATTAATGAATAAATACAAAAGATTGGTCAATTGAGCCAAATTTATGAATAGGTTTAATTGAATAAATTTCATATGAGAAAGTTATTTCTACCAATTTAATGCAGTATATAAACAAATATTGAAGACATGTTGTACATAAAAAGAATATATATAATTTATATATGCATGAATTAAGTATATATATATATATATGTATATATACATATATGTAATCCAAATAGAAAGTAGGGATTTATAGAGAAACAAAGTCAGTCGACACTATAGCGTTTCGGTTCTGCTGAACCATCATCAGGACCATGATATATATATATATTGATAAATGATAATCGTCACTTCTCTAATTTACTTTAAAATGAAACATTTTTGGGAGCAATGAAAAAACATCTCATTTCGACGTTAGCGTTCTTCTCTTATTCTGGTGATTATTATAATTAAAATTATTACAATTTTTTTTTTATTCATTAGAGTTTTTCACATCAGCGTTAGCTGATGGTCTTTCAATGGATTTTGAGTGAGAGCAAGTCTCCTCAAGTCTCCAGGATTCTTCTCAGCATTCTGGCCGTTCTCAATAATGTAGTAGTTTGGATGGTCTCTACTCGTCCACAAACTTCCAAGTCCCCCAGTCCCTTTAGTAATCCTTTAGTTACTGTTACAAACGCACCAATTACAATTGGTATAATTGTCACCTGCATGTTTCACAGTTTTTCTATTCTCTAGCAAGGTCAAGGTACTTATCCTTCTTTTCATATTCTTTCAATTTTATTCTGTTGTCAGCCGCGACAGCAAAGTCGACAGTTTTGCAAGTTCTCTTTTTTTTTTTTTGTTAATTATTATTAAGTCTGGTCTTCTGGTCGAGATTAGGTTGTCTGTGTGTATGTTGAAGTCCCATTGGAGATTGTGTGTTATTTTCTTGGACAGGTGCTGGGTTGTGTATACACCATTTGTTTGTATGGTCAAATTTAAATTTCTTGCACATCTCCCAGTGGATCACCTTGCCGACCCAGTCATGTCTATTCTTGTATTCTTTTTGTGCTAATTTGCTGCATTTGCTTATAATGTGATTGATCGTCACCGAATAGCCTACATTTGCTATTTTGTTTTGTCTTGTTTTCGCTATTATTATTATTATTATTATTATTATTATTATTATTATTATTATTATCTTACTCCCCGTGAGTTTTTCACACCAGCGTTAGCTGATGGTCTTCCACTGGACTTTGAGTGACAGGAAGTCTCCTCAAATCT
This sequence comes from Sepioteuthis lessoniana, assembly GCA_963585895.1. Classification (NCBI taxonomy): domain Eukaryota; kingdom Metazoa; phylum Mollusca; class Cephalopoda; order Myopsida; family Loliginidae; genus Sepioteuthis; species Sepioteuthis lessoniana. The sequence goes on along the minus strand of OY757934.1, from coordinate 54,077,937 downwards.
CCAGGACTCTTCCCAGTATTCTGGGCGATCTTAATAATACTGTAGTCTAGATGGTCTCCACTTATCTTCTGATTCCTTAATCTTTTACCAAGCCTTTGAGAATTGTTCCAAGTGCACCAATTACAATTGGTATCACTGTCACATTCAAGTTCCATAATTTTTAGTTCTCTGGCAATGTCTTGGTACTTATCACTCTTTTCGTTTTCTTTTATTTTTACTCGATGTCCATCGGTATCGTAAAGTCCATTGTTAAGCAGGGTTTTTTTTGTACACTATCACTAATTCTAAACATCTGGCCGAGATACGGGGATCTGTTTGCATCTCAAAATCCCTGAGAATTTTGTGCGTCTCATTTACCAGGATAGATTCTGGTTTGTATATACATCACCTGTTCGTACGGTCAGATTTTAATTTCTTGCACAATTCCCAGTGGGTCATCTTAACCCACCCAGTCATGTCTAGTCTTATACTCTTTTTGCGCTAATTTGCTGGTTATTATATTTTCAGCTTTGCTTTCAGTTTATCACGATCCTTCATAGGGTCTTTACCTCAAAACTACGTTGAGAAAATATAGCGATGATATTTGTTCAATGTACTTATGACTTTTGCTGCATCTTTGGGGTAATGTTTTTCGTCTACATTGATAACACTCTCCTAATGGGATGAGCAGTTCCGCAAGGCGCATTTTTAAAATTTTTCATATAGACTCAGAGAGCCAGGTATCTTTTGTATGTGTTTATCTGTCACGTTCTTGATCATACGCAGAGCTCCCACTATTAATGAAACGGTGGCGGTATCAAGGGGCCACATTTTTCCAATTTGCAAGACTTTTCTATTTTCCAATTTGCAAGACTTTTCTATTTGCAAGACTTTGTATTTACTTATTCTATTATGATACATATTGACTTTTTACAGTCCAGTTTTGGTGGATTTCAAAAACAGGGTGTGCAGCAAGGCCTTAAGGTGAAAAAGGGACATCAGAAATGCCACGTGGGTAGGGCGCCATAAAGTATTATGTATGAGCATCCAGAAAATATATAACAAAAGAAGATTTCAACCCCGAAGAATCGGTGGTCAGTCAGCTGAAGGAGCAGTCAGCAGTCAATAGAATCACACCGTTTTGAGCGCTAATCTGGGGGTGAGGTGGTCCCCGGGCTGTAAGGCAGCTCTTTATCAAGCTCCTATGAAATAATCACGAAGAGGCGAAGCTCTCTAGAGATGTATCTGAACGTGGTGTAAATCGGAAGATGTATCTCAACCTGCCGATGTATCGTGACCTAGCGTTTTCCTGGCAGTCCAGACCGATCCCTCTCACACGTAACAATTCCGATGTTTCGTTGTAAATAAATGAGAAGCTTATATTTTTATAAAGAATTATTATTGTCGACAAATTCCGGTATACAACAACTATATTCTTTGACTGATATATTGATATCTATTGGTACAGTCACCAGCTGTACGGCCACTTGCCTCCCATCACGAAACCTATACAAGTTAGACGAGCCACACACGCAGGACACAGCTTGAGAAGAAAGGACGAACTCATCCGTGATGTACTCCTATGGACCCCCCATATGCCCAAGCAAAAGCAGGACGACCAGCTCGAACATACATACAGCAGCTATGTGAGGATACGGGATGTAGCCCTGAAGACCTGTCAAAAGCGATGAATGATAGGGAGAAGTGGCGAGAGAGGGTCAGGGATATCAGTGCTAGTGGCACGACATGATGATGATGATGAAGGTACAGTCATATCAATTAAAAGGTATATTTTTCTTTTATAGTTCTTAACGTCTATATCTAGTTTATTTTTCTCTATTTTTCTCTCTTTGAATTGCAAAGTCCCGGAGAATAATAAGTCTTTAGCGCCTGTTATTGGTTCGGGTTGGCTTTTTTTTACCATTTTTCACAATTCAATATTCTATACATGCCAATGAAATTAATATCCTAATTTATCATGCCTTTCTTTATAATGCAATTCTTCTTCTTCTTCTTCTTCTTCTTCTTCTTCTTCTTCTTCTTCTTCTTCTTCTTCTTCTTCTTCTTCTTCTTCTTCTTCTTCTTCTTCTTCTTCTTCTTCCCATTATTATTATTATTATTATTATTTTATTTCCTTCTTATTTTTTTATCTTAATCTTATTCTTATTTATCCCTTATTCTTATCTTATTTATTTTCAGTGTCAAATCTCTCTCTCTCTCTGTCTCTGTCTCAGTCTTTCTTTATATATATATATATATATATATATATATATATATATATGTATATATATATATATATATAGTTGTTGATAACCATATTTTACTTGGTTGCATTCAATCTTTATATTCTGATGATTGACTATAGACTAGGTTCTCAACACCAACATATTTCCCTATTGTATCAAATAGATAACAACTATTTACTTACGCTGAATTACTTAAAATTAAAAAAAGAGTATGATGTTTTTCTCAAAATATATGTAATCTCTAAAACAAGTTTGTTGCATTTACCCAATGTCCTGTTGTAAATAGAAGTTGGAGAAACTGATGTGATTTCTATAGAAAATAAAGGATTTCCTCTTTTCGCACTGAATAATAATTGAATTATATCGATTTTTACAAACAACATATAGCGAAAAGAAAACTCGACTTTTCTCACACAATAAAGATACATTACATGAGGAAATAGTGGAAAATGTAAAAAAGAATAAACAGTTTGTGTTAAAGTTAGATAAACAAAATATATTCATTTATGGATACACAAACACGAAGATTCAAAACTCTACATAAAATGTTGTTATTATCTTGCGAATTGAATATCATATGGATTTTGCTGTTAGCAGTTTTACGCAATGGTTTTAGAAATCCAGTGTACAAACGAGAACGTGTTGCCGATAAAAAGTAGACGGGAATATAACCAATTCGTTTTTTAAGGGTAAATTACTCAAATTTTGAGGCAGCATCTACATACATGGCCAATACAGAGGTAGATAGATAGATAGATAGAGAGCGGAAAGAGGGAGAGAGAGAATCACACACACACACACACACACACACACACACACACACACACACACACACACACACGCACACACATATATATATATATATATATATATATATATATATATATATATATATATATATATATATATATGTATATATATATTTCACCAGCGTCATTTAACACCTTATTAATTTCTTCCCTAATAGCCAATGTGTATACTTGATATGTCACTAAACCATCTGATAATGAAGGTCCAATCCTAGAACTTTGAAGAATGCATTGTACCCTTTCATTGCCATTA
>OY757934.1:54044008-54074450 GCA_963585895.1 Sepioteuthis lessoniana | reverse complement strand
CCTCGATTCTTCCACCGATTTTCAATTTCGCCTCTCTATTTTTTTAAAGCCTTGGAAACCGTTCCAAGTGCACCAACTGTCATTGGTATCCAAGCCATTTTCATATTCCACTTCTTTTTCACACCTCTGTCGAGATCCAAGAACTTTTTTATCTTTTCGTTTTTTTTTCAACTCTGTCTTCCTCTGGAATTTCAAAATTTACTTGATTACTAGTACTTTTTCTCTTGTTAATTAAGGTGTGGTTTTCTGATTAATATTGATTGATCAGTTTATTTCTCAAAATTCCGGAGAAACATCTTTTTCTAGGATTCATTCTTGTATATGCACATGCAATTCATTAGTGTCATTGAATTTTTTATCTTTTGCATGATTCCTTGTGGATCACTAATCCCACTCAGTCGGGTATAGTCTTGAACGTCTTTCTGTGCCATTTAACTGCATTTGCTTATTATATGATCATCAGTTTCATCTCCATGTATCGTACACTGTTAAATATTAGCAGATTTCACTTTAACATAATTTGTCCTTATGCCATTATTTAATGCTTCTATTAAATGACACTCAGTTTCTATCTTCAGTTCGCCCTTTCTTAACGATATCTAGATCCGAGCGTGTTCAATCTTCCCAGTGTGACACGTGGAGTATCCATACAATTGTTTTTCCTCCAATGTTGTTTTCTAGGTTTGTTGTCTCACTCTTTATCCTGGTGTTACCATTGCTGTCACTCGTTGATGCAATTAGTTTTTCTGTACTCTTTCTACTCTATTTCTTGAGAACTTAGATTATTGCAAACCCAGTCGGCTAGGGCTGTAGAATACACCGGCTGCATCCCCGCAAAAGAGTAAGAACCCCAATTAACAAAATGTCCTGGATATGACATTTATCCTAGTGATAAAGAGTTTGCAGTTAGGAGGTGCCCGTGGTGTAATGTTATCGTCGTAGGAAATGGAAAGGGCGACACGAGTTCAAATCCTGGACGAGACTGATTGCATTTCACATAGTACTAATACCTTTGGGAAATCTATGAATTTAATTATTCTCCCTCTAGCTAGGGGTAAATAATTGGGCAGACTGGATTCTTTAGCCTTGGTGAGGCAACTGGTCTAGAAGAAGGAAAACTCTGAATTCAAACCTGTTAAACTCCGTTTAAAAATTGACCTTGAGTCATATCCTGCCCGAGCGGAGGGGTTGGTAAATATGGATAAAGAGTTTGCAGTCTTGAAGCTTTGGAGTCCTGGGATGGTAGTACCGGACAGGGTCCAATTCATGGGTCATATAGAATTGTTTGAGATTTTAGCTGTGAGCAAACAAATGAATAATGTTAAATTGAATTGATAGTGTTATAAATCAATACTTGAAACCGTTTAACTGTGTGTACAAATTGAATTATTGATATTACTATATAAAATTGTTTGTTTCCTGGCGTCTGGGGTTCCTCCATCGGGGAAGTGCCGACGGAGCCGAAGGTATTTTTGGTTTTGCCGGACGCATGTGGGCTGCGGCCCTGCGTCCGGACCAACTTTAAAAAGGCTTTGTGCTCTACTTGTCCGGTGGTGGGACGGGGAACAAATAAATATTTGGTTCATGGCCTATCAATGTTTTAATGCTAAAGAACCTGAACAATAGCGGTAATACGTGGTGCCTTCAAAAAGTTTCCATACTTTTTTTAATAGGCATTTAAAATTGTCGTAGACTCTTGAAAATTCAGTTTGTTATTGCTATACATCTTATGAGATGAACTGACCAATTTCCATGATTTCAGCTTCAAATGAACAGCTACGGTAGGAATTGGAATAGACCCTACTAAAGCCTGATTGTCACAGCTGCTGAATTTCAAAAATCCAATCTGGATGTTAGAAGAACGATATGCAATAAAACTGTGTTTTAAACTTGGAAAAAAATGCCACAGAAACGTATGGAATGCTTCAGACTGCTTTTCGACCATCTTGCATGAATCGAGCATCAGTTTTTGAGCGGCATAAGAGATTCAAGGAAGGCATGGAGTCTGTGAGGAATGATGAGAGGTGTGGGATGAGTAAGGAAGTCAATACACCAGAGTTGATTGGCCAAAAGGTTAGGGTTAGGGTTACTATGTTGAGGTTTTGAAGGAGTTCAGGAAGAGATTCCAAGGGAACATGCTTGCACTCTTCAAATCAGGTCAGTGGCATTTCCACCGGGACAATGAACCAGTCCAAAACTCCATCCTTGTCACAGACGATTTGACCAAGATGGGCATCAAGACAGTTCCTCATCCTCCCTATAGTCCAAACCTTGCTTCCTGTGACTTTTAGTTATTTCCTAAGCTCAGAGGCTGTTGTTATGAGACAATAGAGGAGATGAAAGAGGCTGTGACGAAGGCCATTGGCACGCTCACACAAGAGGACTTCCATGGGACTTTTCAGAAGTTGTTGGAACGGTACAACAAGTGCATTGCAATAGGAGGAGATTAGTTCGAAAGGGACTAGATTTTCATGTGTGAAGTATCAATAAAAGTGCACATACGAAAAAAGTCTGGAAACTTATTTAATGATCCTCGTATCTAACCTATAGTTTGAGGGATAAGGAGTTCTAAAATTTTTCAATGTTATTAGCCCGAAAGTGAACGTAATAGTGACAATGGAGTTTGAACTCAATTACTAACATGATCCAGTTTAGCCTATCCACGCACGGGGCTCCCTAATTGCAATTGAATTTTTCTCCTAGATTTGGTTAGTTTTACGCCATTTCAACTCATATTAAATCATTTTCGTTCCTTTTTGTAAAAGTTCCGAATAAATACATGTAAATTTTGCTTCGTACGTTACTTTATTCAGACCATATGTAAATGAAAATATTGAAATCAACCCGTTTTTACGTAGAAAATTTTAGAATTACCTTATCTTCGGTACAAAAGCAAAATTTGAAGGGAATAATGACCATCTTCTATAATTTTATCAGAAAAGCTACCAAGAACAAAAAATACTCTCCACGAACTAAATGTTTGAAGTTGGGGTAGTATGGAGGTTGTTAATGGGTATGCTTACCAAGTCCGTATTGAAAGCTCGCGGAAGAATTTTTAAAGTAAAGTGTCAATAAAAGAAAACAAACTGTAAAAGTAACAAATAAAGACTTTGAGTTGCAACAAAATTGTCTTTTATATATAATCATTATTCAATTTACAAGGCTATAAAAGATGTGGTAAACTTAGAACTGATAACTTTCGTCCGTGTGTTTCTAACTTTCTGGTGTCTACTACTAACTAAATGCTGTCGTCTGCTTTCAACAAACGTTGTCGTCTGACCTTATCAAACAGTGTTATCCACAATATTTTTTTCTAAAACCTCTCTCCTCTATTCTGTTTAACTCTTTCCTTCTCAAATTCTATCTCATTTCTCAATTTGTTCGCTACTCTAGAACGTTTTTGAATTAAGTGTTAGCATCGGTCAAATCCGTACTTGATAAAAAATATATACTACCTGTAACGTAATTAAACAGCTCATAGAAAATTGAAATTGAATGAATGAATGAATGAATGAATAAAGCAGACAGAGGTCTCCGATTTGGAAGGCCGAGGCACTCACAATAATTCATAAATGTCTAGGGAAGACCAGAGATGTGAAGATCATGTGCGCATGTGCGAGCGAATGTTTCTGCTCCCGACACGACAGGCAGATGTGAGAAAACGACTCGTGCCTTTACGGCGAGAAGTGATAAGGTAAAGACGTCAGCTGAACTCCAGCGACGAAGATGTAAGGAGACGAAAGTTTTCGAACCCCAAATTCTGGGAGCTCTCTAGTTAGATCTAGCGGAAAAGCATGTTAGAACCAGGAAAAAATTCAAGGTCTGTGTCTGCTCTCCCTTTCCCATCATGATATGTGGCTTATTTTTGTCTAGTTGACGCCGTCGTTTTATTTTCTATATCGTCTTTATTTCTCTTCTTGCTACCGAACTGGAAATAAACCTTTGAGTAGTTTAACCGAGTTTTCACGTCCGTCAACTTGTTACCATGGGGTTGAAATGTCTCTTAAGTACAGTAAGTGTATACTACCTATGAACCGTCACAGTTTGCTATGGATAATACAAAAGGCATTGAGATATTAGAAAAGCTTAAGCGAAATTAATAACGAAAGGTCAGTGAGGTAAATAGTTCTTATTTAGAAGACACGATTTTCTATTACATGTGTAAATGCACTCACTCACGGATTGCGTAACGGTTATCCTCAAAAGAAATGAATGAAGTATGTCTATGCTTCCGAAAAAGGCATAAATACATTTATTACTCACCTTGTCTTGATTAAACAGTTAGGCAGACTTGGTCTTTTAGCCCTGATATGGCAATTGATCCAGAAGGCGTTAAATGCCTAATTCAAACCAGATGAGTTTGCTTAAAAATTAAGGGATGAATTTGGTAGATACACATACAGAGAGAGAGAGAGAGAGAGAGAGAGAGAGAGAGAGAGAGAGAGAGAGAGAGAGAGAGAGAGAGAATCGAATTTTATTATATATGAATATATATATAATTGTATAATGATATATAATTGTCTGTCAATGTGTATCCACATATGTAAAAATCTGACGTCAAAATAACTGCGTTTGTCCAATCTGATCTAATTTATTTATATCTTGTAGATAGCGACTTATTTCCTAATTATATTGTCATGGAAATTGTACGACAACTGAAGTGCATTTTTTAAAAAAGTTTTGTATACTAACAATTTCACAATCAAATATTTCAACTTTGGCCGATAAACTTTTACTAGGATAGGTTTGAAGAAGGTAGGAAGTAAGTGATCTTATCACAAGTAGTATATATATATATATATATAGAGAGAGAGAGAGAGAGAGAGAAAGAAAGAGAGGGAAAGAGAGAGGAAAGAGCGATATGTAAAATACGATTTATAAAATTAATTGCTTCATACATTCCTTAAAACAGTTGCATTTTAACCTTCGCACACACACACACACGCGCGCGCGCACACACACACACATATGTATATATATATATATATATATATATATATATATATAAGAATGTCAATTTATGCTTTAAAATTTTTAGGTCCGCAAATGAATTTCACTGAGGTACTTGAGGTTTTTATTTCATATAGTTATGCTCCATATGTCTTTCGGACTTTGTGTTCCTCTTCAGGAGGCTAAGAATGTCTAGACTCTGCTTATAGCATTTACAGAGAAGATTGTTTTTCAGTGGAGATTGTTTTGATAGATGTGTTATTCTTTTCAATCCAAGATCTTTTTTCATATATGTATTAACAAGTACTTACTTTGTGTGTGTGTGTGTGTGTGTGTGTGTGTGTGTGTGTGTGTGTGTGTGTGTGTATGTGTGTGTGTTTGTGTGTGTGTGTGTGTGAGTATATTCACACACATGCACGAACATTCGCTTGTTTTTCCTTTTCTCTTTCTTTCTCTTTAAGTTAAATGTGTATGAGAACGTATTATTACGTATTTATTGCCCATCCGGTTATCGTTTTTTCTCTCTCTTTCTCTGGGAGTCGAAGGTGTCATATAAATATTTTAAGACAGTCTGTGAACCTATGTTTGTGTGTGCGCACGTGTATGTTTGTTGGTTGTTATACTGTTTAATTAATAACCCACCGACAAACTATGTTTCAGAGCAATTTTACGAATGCAGTAATGGAATATTCAAAATAATGACAATATATCAAACTGATGTCTACTCATTACTCTAAATAAAGAAAAGAAAAATTAATAAACTAACATTAAGCAGAGTATAACTTAATATACACACGAAAAGACGACCCTTGCCCAGTCAGCTGGGGTTGTAGAATACACTGACTGCATCTCTGAAGAGGGGTATGGCCACCCCACAAGTGTCCTTGATATGACCTAAACAATCTGATGGTGAGGTTCAAGCAGTACTTGAGCTCTGGGGAATGCAGAGTAAGCCTTCATTGCCATCACTCCCAGGTCCACTCTGGCTCGGATTGTTAGCACCTGATAGGGCCCTATCTATGGGTTAAATAGAACTAACAGCATACTTATGTTAAAATGAATTGAGTAAACTGAATAGCTTGAAATAGAAACGTTTTTGACAATTAAACCGTACTTACAATTAAACTGCGTGCTTATGCTTAACTGAATTATTTGAAATAGAACTGTTTTTTGACATTAAAATTGTATTTACACTTAACTGAATTGTTACATATAACTGCTTGAATAGTTTGAAATAGAAATGTTTTTGACAATTAAACTGTGTACTTATGCTCGACTAAATTGTTTTAAATAGAACTGATTATTTACATAAAAATGGATTTGGCGTTAAATAACCTACAAAGGTTGATATGCCATGAAACCCAACAAACCAATCAACCAACCAAAAGACGACCCGAGACGTTATTAATCCCCATTAGTGGACCACGAACATAGTTATATGACATGAAAACCGAAAGAACCACTCTCATATTCTTTTGCAGACCTATTCCTTTTAACATATTTACTAGTCTCTCATTAGAATAACATGATATATTTCATATATATATATATATATATATATATATATATATATATATATATATAAAATACAATTTTTACTTTCAGTAGTTATACTTTCGTTGAGAAAGATTTAGTGGAATTGCTTCAAAGAAGGCATCAAGGAATTGATCTTATCGAAATTATTTGAAACGATAAACAAATTGAATATTTTCACACATGTGCAGCTGTTTGTAAACATTTGAGAAAGCCAAAACAATATTTTCTGTTTCTGTTTTAGAATTAAAAAAATAGTATTTCTTCTAAATCCTTTCTCTTGTTTGTGTTCTTATGTTAAGTGACAAAAACAAACAAACAAGCAAAAAAAAAAAAAAATGATAAAATCAAAACAAAATGTAAAAAGAAAACATAGGTTTAGTAAAGATTTCAGATGTGATACAAGATAACAGGCCGTCGGAAGACGATATTGGAAAAAGAGACAAGTATTAATAAAAGAAAATCACATAGATCCTCCCTTTGAGACTTATGTTGGATACATGTTGAGACAAAACAATATGAACTGACGGTGAGAAAACTGCAACAACCTGAATAGATGTTTACATTTACTTAAGATTAGCGTAAACTGCGACAATCTCCCCATACACATCACAAAAAGGAAGTCTTGGTTATGGATTTAAACTGTATCCGGAGGGGAGATAAATCTGTGTGAAAATTATTCGCATTATATTATAAAGCTTGAAACCATATGTGTTTAAAACTTAGAATTAGATAGGTGCGGTAATGCTTCCAAGTCATTGCCGTTAAAGTTGAAGTATTAGTTGAACTATCTGAACTTAAACGTGTAATATAGCCAGATGCATGGAAATACCGAAAGACTGACGACTCTCTTTAGTTCAGGTACGAAACGTTTATTAACTTCTTGAGTTTAGTTTTTCGACACAAGGAGAGGGAGACACAATTTTTACTATGCTGACCGTTCCTAGATTGCCCACAGCCAATCCCCAAATAGACTCGCCCGGCCCAGAGTCAAATCTCAACTCACTGACCCAACAAACGCACCGCGCATCCCGTCGCCCCCAGCTGGACTGGCCTCGCCCAGAGTCAAATTTCTAGCAATTCAGTTTAGCATGAGGAGACAGTTTAGGTCTATTTGATCCATGGATAGGACCCTATCAGATGCTATCCGAACCATAGTGGACCTGGGAGCGATGGCAATGAAGGGATACTCCGCATTCCCAAAAGCTTCAGCTTTGATGGAGTCTCACCATCAGATTGTTTAATGTTATATCCTGGTGACTAGTTGGCGTGGGGGTGTTTTACCCCTCTACAGAGTAATAATATTTACCAACCCCTCCGCACGAGCAGGATATGACACAAGGTCAATTTTAAGCGGAGTTTAACAGGTTTGAATTCAGAGTTTTCCTTCTCCTAGACTAGTTGCCTCACCAAGGCTGAAGAACCTAATCTGTCCTACTATTTACCCATAGCTAGAGGGAGAATAATTGGATTCATACCTTTCCCAAGGGTACTAGTGCTATGTAATCAGTCTCGTCTAGGATTTGAACTCGTATCGTCGTGTCCAATTCCTACGACGATAACCATTACACCACGGGCACCTCCTCCTTGACAGAGTAATAGTCATTGTATTCTACAGCCCCAGCCGACTGGGCAACACGTCCAAATATGAGTTATCGGTAAGAATAATTGAAACCATATTATTGTGCATAAATCAATCGTATTCGATCGTAATACTTCAAAATATACAAGTATTTACAAATATTTACATTAGAAATAAGTAAAGGAAAGTTGGCGACCGTAGTCGAGGGTGACCGAAGTCGAGGGTGACCAGAAGGCTCCATTTTCAATAGCTACAGTACCGAGGTGTAGCGGAGGGCGCTACTCCTTTCCCTGGATTGCTCTATTTTACTCTTGATAGTACCTTATATTGCTAAGTGTTAAGAAAGGAGGTATCAAGTACCATTTTTAAAGACTTTGGTATGACGCGACTTGGGATTGAACCCAGGTCTCCGGGACCATTGGCGAACTAGTCTACCCACTAGGCCAATGAGCCGGTTACATTAGGAATACTTGAAACCATATATACGTGAATAATTATTATTTGCTAAGAATATATTAAAATATGATTATGTACAAGTATTAGAAATTCACAGAAAAACTTTAACCTTAATAATCATGCGCATATAATTTTTGATGTGAAGATTTGAAGCCATATAGCTGAGCAAATCATTTGTATTTGATCGGAATACTGAAAACAAAACTTTTTACTAATATTCTAAAATAAGATAAGCTAAAACCATATAATTTTGTACAAAGTAATAGGATTAGATTGGAATACTTAAAACTATATAATTGTCGATATATTATAAGTAGTAGACAGTTATAACTGAAAACATATGCACACATGAATATATAGCGTGAGTCGTAGTCACATAGTTGGTTGGTTGATTGTTTTTGTTTTACGGCGTATTAATCCTTTTCGGGTCATTTAACGCCCGATTAACACAGTTTTAATAAAATTTTCAAACAAGTCATTTCAGTTTAAGTATAGTTTTTTGTTTACACATAGTTAAATATCAGAACAGGTCTATTTCAAACTTGCCCGGTAAGCTGGGGTGCAGAATGCACCGACTGCACCTCTAGAGAGGGGTAATACCCACCCCAACGTGTGTCCTCGATATGACACAAAACCATCAGATGATGAGGTTCCAGTGATGTTTGGGCTTTGGGGAATGCGGAACACCCCTTCATTACCATTGCTCCAAGGTTCACTCCGGCCCGGAATAGTAGCACCTGATAGGGCCCTATCTGTGTGTTAAATAGAACTAAACTGCATACTTATGATAAACTGAATTGTTTGAATTAGAACTGCTTGACTAAACTGAATAGCTTGCGATAGAAATATTTTTGACAATTAAATGCTAAACTAAATTGTTTGAAATAGAACTGACTATTTTTATAAAATGGATTTAGCATTGAATAATCTACAAAGGTTGATATGCCATAAAACCCAACCAACCAACCAACCAACCAACCAACTAACACCTATTTCAAGCAATTCAGTTTTACATAAGTACACAGGTTCAATGTCAAAAACAGATCAATTTCAAGTACAGTTTAGTTCTATTTGACTGATAGATTGGACCCTATCAGTTACTACTATTACGGACCAGGGTGGACCTAGGAGTGATGAAAATAAAGAGCATTCCGTATCCCCAAAGTTCAATCATTACTGAAACCTGGTCATCAGATTGTTTAGTGTCATATCTAGGACAATTGTTGGGGGTCTTACCCCTTTTCGGATAAGTAGTCGGTTTATTCTACACCCCCATCCGACTAGGTAGTTAGTCACCTGATAAGATGCTATTGCGTTAGACATATATACAAAAGAATAACGCGATTAGGTTTTAGTACACTTAAAATTCAAACGAAAATTTCATTCTCTGGCATTCTAAAATAGATTAAGCAGTAGCGCGTGGTAGAAGACATAGGAGAAATCTATTTACATGCCTATACTTGGGTACTAATGTGCCTATTTTGTTGAGCAAATTTTTTTCAGCATGTTCGGTTTTCCATAATTTGAGCACGCGTAGAGTAATGGTTATCGTCATAGAAAATAGACGCAGCGAGCCAAGTTCAAATCCTGGATGAGGCTGGATTTCACATGACATTAATGCATCTAAAAGACCTAAAACAATTTGTTTTCTAACCAGCTATGAGTAAATCGTAAGGCAGACCTTAGCTTTGGTACAGGGTCTGATATTTGAGTAAACATTTAATTCAACATAGATGTTCTTTGATCAAAATTTGGCACCTTTAAAATTTAAGTGATTTCCGGTTGAACATATGCAATTTCCAAAAATGCCGATCTATATATATATATATATATATATATATATATATATAAAGGGAATCGTTTTGCTGTATTTATAAAGAAAGTGTTCAATATTGATAGGAGACGCGTGTTTCAACATCGTAGACCAGTGAAAGCCGCTAGTTTAGTTTCTCCCAGACCCAATCATAAAAGTGTTCTACAGCTATCTGTAGACTATTGGTCATATGGAAGTCAGACCTGACCGATAAAATAAAACGCAGTTTTTTCCAAGCACCGATCATGCCGATACTGCTATACGGATGCACCACATGGACGCTGACTAAACGTATGGAGAAATAGCTTGACGGCAATTACACAAGAATGCTGCGAGCTATATTGAACAAGTCCTGGACGCAACATCCTACAAAGCAGCAATTGTACGGACACCTACCACCCATCAGGAAACTATCCAAATTAGACGAACCAGACATGCAGGACGAACTCATAAGCGACATACTCCTCTGAACCCCTTCACACAGACGAGAAGATGGTGGACGACCAGCTTGAACCCATATACAGCAGCTCTGTGCCAATTCATGATGTAGCCTTGAAGACCTATCGGGAGCGATGGAAGATAGAGACGGGTGGCGAGAGAAGTTCAGGGATATCCGTGCTGTCAGTTCGACATGATAATGAAATGCTTAAAAATAAAACATTGTTTGGTTTGATTTAGTTTCTTTGTTAAACGGCAGATCAACCTTCGTTGATTATTTAATGCCGAAACCAGCCAGCTAAAAACAAGCAGTGGTACTACTTATCATCATAGATGGGAGAGATACGGGGCTTTGCGTGTTTTCTAAGGGTATTAGTCCAAAATTGAACTTAATAGCACAACTGAAGTTCAAACTTACTTCCGCCGAGGCTAAAAACCAATGGTTTTTATTTAACAGTCTATTGTACATTTTTCATCTCGATGCGTATCACTTTGAATTAATGCATTGAATATGAAATTTTCATTTAAATAATTCTATCATTGATGATACAGCTGCCATCGAATTTCCAGGAAAAATATTGATAATAATCAATTGCTTATTATACTTATAATTTGTTGTAATTATACACCCAAAGATTGCACAGAATCGCTTTGTAATTTATGTTCTTGAGGTTCTTATATGTTTCGGGTCTTACAGCATTATACTTGTTCTTCCAAGTGCCCATACCAAAATAATTATTCCGGCAAGCAATCCTGCTGCAAAATGTTCACCAAGTACACAATTACTCACAGCAGAGCACCCACTCTACCTCTCTCCAAACTGCTACAGCAAATGCTATTGAACTTTTAAGCTGAAAGTGACGAATGAGAAACAACCTACGTCACTTCCTTTCCAGTCGCGATGAGTTACAAAGGGGAACAACCGCTTGCTCGTCTTTTTCTCCAGGATCTCACACGTAGGAGTTTCCGCACACGCAATGGACAAGGTTTGGTTCAAGTTAAAAGGTAAGAAATTCCTGCACCCGCTTATTTGGCTGGGATTGTTTATATACAATGGCAAAAACTAAGTATTTCACAAAAAAAACAAAACACAACAAAAAAACCCTAGGATAGTCGTAGTAATTTACTGAAGTTAATAATTCTATGAACAGAAAGTAATAAATATTCTTGAGGGAAATCTCAGCCCAGCTAGCTCTGGGAAGAATATTATTTTATTCTTCCTTTCGCCCCATTTCTTGATTTTTTTTCTCTTTTTGTGTTTATACAGGGATTTATATACAAATAATCACACACACACACACACACACACACACACACACACACACACACACATATATATATATATACTCTGGGATATTTAAGTCTTTTTTATCTTTTTACTCCTTTTGTTCCCTCTTCATTTTATTTTATTTTCCTCCCATTCTGTTTCCTTTATTTTCCTCTTTTTCTTCTTCTTAAACTATTGCTTTCTTTTCTTTTATATTTAACACCTCAATGCCCACAAATCTTGACCAATGAATGAAATTCGAGCGCTGGAAAATTGTTGCAATCTGCTCCGGAAATTTCGACTGTTTCTCGCTATCTACTGTCGACTGCCAGTCTCGGCCGGTAGAGAGTTGGTAAGTTTTTGGCTTTATACTTTTTTTTGTCGGCACGGATTGCACAGTCTACTGTATCGGCTACTGTCTTAATTATCTGGTCATGTCTGTAACAGTTCCTATAATAATTATCATTGTCATACATATTTTAGTAAAGTCTGCATGAAATACCAAGGAAAAAACAGAGAAAATTATATATATATATATATATAGAGAGAGAAATCTAAATTAGGTAGGTTTGTTGAAAAAGTGCTCTACGTTGATGCAGCAGAGTAGGTATACAAAAAATATATTATGAACATGAGAAACCCGTTACTTTAAGTTTCATGCAAGGTGCTCAATCCTCAGATGGAAAATTGAGAAGAGTGGCCAGTCAATCGTAACTATGTGTTGTAAATTCCCTGACACTGTGAAAAGATCGTACACAAGTGCGTGTATATATATATATATATATATATATATATATATATATATATATATATATATATATATCCGAGTATCATTAGAAAAGTTTCCAGACTCTTTTCGTATGGAGATTTTTATTGATAGTACACACATGAAAATCTAGTCTCTTTCAAAGTAATCTCTTCCGCCAGCAATGCACTTGTTGTACCGTTCCAACAACTTCTGAAAAGTCCCATGGAAGTCCTCTTGTGTGAGTGTGTCAATGACCTTCGTCACAGCCTCTTTCATCTCCTCTATTGTCTCATAACGACAGCCTCTGAGCTTAGGGAATAACCAAAAGTCACAGGGAGCAAGGTTTGGACTATAGGGAGGATGAGGAACTGTCTTGTTGCACATCTTGGTCAAATAGTCTGGGACAAGGATGGACATATTGTTCTTGTAAAGTGTCATAACTTCCAATTGCATTTTCTGAAATTCAGCAGCTGTGACAATCAGGCTTTAGTAGGGTGTATTCCAGTTGCTGCTGTAGCTGTTGATTTGAATCTGAAATAATAAAAATTGGTCAGTTCATCTCATAAGATGTATAGCAATAACATACTAAATTTCCAAGTGTGTATGACAATTTTAAATGCCCGTACAAAAAAGTCTGGAAACTTATTGAATGCAACAATATATATATATATATATATATATATATATATATATATATAGAAAGAGAGAGAGAGGAAGAAAGAAGGAGTAATAGCAACAGTGAGAGATGATAGTTATGAGATAGCTTCCACCCCACCTACTGAGAAACAGATCCCCAGCATCTCATATTTTCCGTTAAACACACACACACACACACAAACAGACACACGGGTGCGCATTTGTATATAATGTGTCTTTGTAAATACGTTTATCTATTGGTATATTTGTCATAGATTTTTCAGCCTTTATTTGTCAGATTGCAGACACACCCTTTCAACACATTTTGAATCTTCTTCGTACGGACTGAAAGTGATGAAGGCCCTTGGGTAAAAACCTTGTAATATATCTCACTTTTTTCATCTATTCTTTTCGGCTAACATTTCTTTTCTTAGTTCAATTGTTTAACCATAAAGAGAAATCTAGTTTTGTTGCGTTTTTTTGTTTAATTACTGAGCAACCTTCGTGGGTTATCTAATGCTAAAGCCATTCTCGTAGAAGCTAAGTAGAGGTACGATTTGACATATTTGTTGGTAATAAGACAGGATCATACCTTTCCTAAAGGTATTCGTCCAAAAGTGAACGTAATTGCGCGAGTTAAATTCGAACTCGCTAACTACTATGTCACAGTCGAGCACGTTAGCCACTACTTTACTGGAGACTCCTCCTTAGAAATCTATTAGCCTGTTTATTTCCGGTGCTTGGGACCACGGCCATGGACATAGCCCATCATACTCAACACCATTAAGGTGTGCTGACAGTACAGATACCCTTTATTCTCTCTCACCATGCATGCCTATTGTTTCTTGCTCTTGGGAGATCCTCTTAATAGCATCCAGTGTTTGCAGAGGGCTTATGAAGGTAACATTTTGCAAAGTCGATCGACGCATGTTTGTCCATGTAGATGGATTCATTGCCGAACGTCATTTATGAGTTCGTCATTATTTCTCTTGCGATATCCAGCATCACTTGTTTGTTTTACATAAATGATTTATGAGATGGGAAGAAAGTGGCCGTTCAGCTACTGCTTTGTAACGTACTACTTTCAGGATTTATACAAAACAGTACGAAACATCCTCGTACAGATTCCATCGAGCCTTTGTCCCTAATTCTTTCACAAAAGTTCAAGTGGTGCTGCCTTACCACTGTACTGATATGGCTAAAGCTTGGACGAATTTCCGTTTTATTTTCTTTGTTTGGTTACTTTGTTTCATAGCATATCAAATTTTGAGGGTTATTTAATGCCAAATCCATCCTTGTAGTAGAACAGTCGTGATATAATTGAACAGATAGCTGGTGTGTACAAGGGGTTCAATACATTTTCCTAGGTTTCTAGTCCGAAAGTGAACGTGATAGGCCGACTGGTGTTCGAATTACTTTGAGGTCGCATTCCAGATCTTTAGTTATTACGTCACGGGATGCTGCCTCCGTTTTATTTTTTCTATTTATTTCACTATAATTGAAAACCTGTCAATAGCAGCCCATACTCTACTTATGTGTGTACGTGTTGACATTGATTTCAGTCGATGAGATATTGCTGCTGATGTATATAAATAGGTGTGCTAATTACAGGGGATGGGACTATAGAAGAGGAATGATTCAAAATATGTAAATCTTCGGGGTTTAACACATCAATCTATTTGATGAGAATTTTGAAAAAATTGATTTTTTGTACTTAAACTAATTTTTTTTTCTTTTAAATGAAATCCGTTTCTCTAATTTTTTACAAACGCTATATATCTAAAGAAAAAAAAAAACGAAAACGAAGAAAAAATTATTGTTGTTAGCGAGTTTTGCGACGCTGGCTTCCTGCATTTTGTATTAACTTTTGAGGGAGACTAACAGGCCATTGTAATATCCATTCGCACTTAAAGTCTTTGGTTAAAGTAAGCTAAGCCGAGTAAATAACAAGGTCAATTGCAGTTTGCTCATATTAAAGGAAAAGGGTAGTTTTATAGATAAAACTAAGCTGAGTCAAACGTTTTGCAATAATTTACTAATATGAAGTACAATTCGACAGTTCCGGAATCTTTTTACGAAGTCATGAAGGTGACGAACCATATAGGATGGTGAGATGCAGAATTCACCTGATACTCTCTGAGTGCTATTAACAAGATTTTCCTATTTGGCTTAGAGTACAGCCTCGGAATCCACGCTTTTTTGCCTATCTGACTTTGCCCGATGGTCGAGGTTCTAGCAACACGAACGAAATTTCTATTGTTTTTAGTTCATAAGTAATATTATAGAATATTACTGAAGATTATTATTGAAGGAAAGGAAATGGTAGGTGATCAATTTTCTTTAATCAAATGTATCCTTTATAGGCTTTTCTTAAGAGTCTATCTTGTATAGAATATCATTACGGAAGTATATAAATTAAATCTAATCATTGTATTGCGGCTTGTCGTTGGTGTAGCGTAGTCACAGACGACTGCTATGTAGTTATGGATAATCTTCGGAGGGGGATACAAAAAACACAACTTATTGTTAGAAACATCCTTGTATTAGTCTCTGGCCATTCAGTCCGTCTCTGTACAAGACATTGAAAAAGTTAAACAGATTATCACAAGATAAGTGATATATAGATCCATATATATTTTGGGGTTCACAAGAAACATCTCGCCTACTTCTGTTTCAGGTGAGTGACATCTTGTAAGTTCCAGTCTTCACTTAGATGGCTATCGCTCGTTATACCGAACATAATGGAAGAGATATTGAACTTTATCAAATCGTCTTTGTTTTAACAGCAAGTTTTTGATAAGTTATCTATTCGAACCCTGGTATAATTTGCTTACAAATGTTACATTGTGTGATCCTCATCCTCCTCATCATCATCACCATGTCTTGTGGATTGTATGAAATTCCAAGACTCTCTCTCTCTCTCTCTCTCTCTCTCTCTCTCTCTTTCTCTTTGTCACTCTCGTTATAGAAGAACGTCACTTATGAGTTTACTTTCCACCAGTGCCCAACATTTTTTGTACGTCTTACTTGGATAGAGTGTGAGATAAGAAATAAGTGACCGTACACATACTGTTTTCTTTGGGTTTTGCGTCCAGGGTTTGTTTAATAGGATAATAATTAATGTTTTGATTGTATAACACTCTATTGGGAATAATAAAACAGTGGTATCTTTGGAAGAAAATTAACGCTTTATAAATAGTGTTCCACAGACAGACTGACTCGTTTTATCACTATTCAACAGCGTGGTTAGACACACGAGATATTACAAGCTGGGATTGAAACCATAACAACATTACGTCATCCTAATAACGAAACCTCACAGTCATCAGCATCCTCAAGTTAAGCAAAGGAATTTAACGAATATCTATTAATTTTTTGTTTACGTTTTACGTTAACTTAGACCGAAATACTCGGTTCGTTAGAAGAGCTTTGCATTAGGCGATACACACACACACACACACACACACACACACACACACACACACACACACACACACACACACACACACACGCACACACACACACACACATATATATATATATATATATGATAAATAAATATATATTAGATTTATATATTTAATACCATGCAGATAACGTTTCTGTTGGATGATTGTTGTTTGTAAAACTTCATGAAATCAAAGGTCACAGATAAACATCAATGGCATTAAATAAATAAATCAAATATATATTTAATATTATTATATCATACCTCTATCACAGATATAGAGACAACCAACACTGTTACAATATATATATATATATATATATATATATATATATATATATTTGCAATGTAGTAATATTTAATAATACCTACATTACATCATTTCGACAACCAGTAAGAACATTCGCTAATGTTTCTAGTAACCCATTAACCGAGAAGTCATCAAGTTCAAACGATAGTATTGATTTCCCTGACTTTTTCTCGTTCTCAATAACTATCATCCATCACTCCTGGTAGATTATCCAGACTACATCCAGTGTCCACACAGAGATTAGGAATGTAAGACCTTACCGGTCGATCAATATTGGCAGTCCATGTGTGAGAGTCCATTGTAGAACATTGCTTATGAGTTCGTCTTTACTTCTCCAACAGTGCTTGGGATGTTTGTGAGATGGGTGGGAGGTGACCGTTGAACTACAGTTTTGTTAGGTGTTGTTTCCGGGATTCGTTCAAAATAATACTGAACATCCTTGTAGAGTTACCATCTAGCTATTTGCCCAGGCTTTTCGTTTGAGCCCAGGTGGTGTATCGATACAGAAGTACGGACACAATTAGAGCTTGGAAGAAATTTCTCTTTATTCTATTAGAGATCAAATTTCCATATGATTAACAAACTATTAATAGAAGCCCACTTCTTTCCCATGTTGGCATTGTTTTCAGTAGATGAGATATTGCTATCGAGCTATATGAATTGATCAACTAATTTCAGATGCTTGTCTATTAAATTATAAACAGCTTCTTGTATAAACACATGAACTCCGTATTATTTGGTTTTAATTAGAGGCCAATGCCTCCAGCAGTTTACTCGAGGCTTTGTATGACACTAAACAATCTGATGGTGAGGTTCCAGTAATGCTGGAGTTTGGGGAAATGCGGAGTACCTCTGTATTGCCATCGCTCCTAGATCCACTCTGTTCCAGAGTGATAGCTCTTTTTAGGATCCTATCTACAGGTCAAATAGAACTGAACTATGTACTTATGCTTAAGTGAATTGTGTGAAATAGAACTGATTTGTCATTAACTGAAGTGTTTGGACATTTAACTGAGCATAAACGAAAAACTATACTTATAATAAACTGAATTGTTTGAGATTTAATTCGGCGTTAAATTACCCGAAAAGGGCTGACATGCAGTAAAATAAAGCAAGCAAGCAACCAGGCAAAGTATCAGGGATTCGAATTGAGAAGGTGTATTTGTAAATTACAAAAGCATATGTGTAGTTGGCGTGTTCATAGCTTCAGCAGGATATTGTCTACTTCTGGATTCTAAATATACGCGCTTTGATTTGTATTGTGTATTTTGAAAATTCAACATTTTGTTATTTTTCTTCATACGAATTTTTAAGCACTATATTTTCTTGAGTTCTTTAGATGTTATATACATCGTTGTATGGGTGGTTATCCCAGTGGTAAAGTGACAAAGTAACTCGTCTACGACGTCGAAGTAAGTTTATTCTAAAGTCGCACACCTACGTTCGCTTTCGTCACAAATACTCATGGGAAACCTATGAACCTTATTATTACCCTATTATCCCCACTGCTATGTGTTTAATAATATCACTACTATCCTACAACGATGGCTTTGGTATTAAAAAAACCCATTGAAGATTGATATGTTATTAAATAAAGAAACAAAAACCATCGTCATAAAGAAGAGATTGCAAACTATGATGGGACAGGGACAACACAGCTTCAAATGAAAATAATGATGGCATCAATGAAATTTACTTTTGATTAGCTGACCGGTTTGAAAAAAACAGTGCTTAGGCTATTTCTAGCTTCCTATCTATCTCCAAATATATTAACGATGTGAAAGAATATGTATATATGTATATATATATGTATCATCATGTCGCGCCGCCAGCACGGATATCCCCAACCCTCTCTCGCCACTCCTACCTATCGTTCATCGCTTCTGGCAGGTTATCAGGGCTACATCCCGTATCCTCACAGAGCTGCTGTATGTAGGTTCGAGCTGGTCACCCTGCTTTTGCTTGGCCATGTGAGTGGGTCCATAGGAGAACATCACTTATGAGCTGGTGCCTGCATCTCCAGCAGTGTCCTGCATGTCTGGTTCGTCTAACTTTGATAGTTTTCATGATGGGAGGTATGTGGCCGTATAGCTGCTGCTTTGTGGGGTGTTGCCTCCAGGACTTGATCCAAATTGCTCGCAAAGTTCTTGTGTAGTTGGCGTCAAGATTTTTCTCCATACGTTTAGTTAGCGTCCATGTAATGCATCCACATAGCAGTATCGATACGACTGCTGCTTGGAAGAAACTGCGTTTAATTTTGTCGGTCAGGTCTGACTTCCATATGACTGCTAGTCTATTAATAGCTGTCCATGCCTTTGTTAGTCGCGTGTCGATGTCTTTTTCGATTAATGAGACACTCCTTCCTAGGTAGGTGAACTTGTTAACTAGTTTCAGAGAGCTACTGCCTAGTATGGAGATGTCGCCTGTTTGATTAAAGCACATGTATTCCGTTTTGTGTGCATTGACATGGAGGCCAATGCCTGCGGCGGCTCGTTACAGATAATGCAGTAGTTTCTTGCCTTAGGCGGGTGCATTTGCCAGAATCGCTATGTCATCGGTGTAGTCAGCGTCGGTAATTGTTTTTGCGGAGTACATTCTGCTTCTTTTCTTTGTCAGCTCGAAACCGTTTTCTTTGATTTTATCAATCGATGTTCTAAACACGTTGTCTAGAGAGATGATAAAGTAGTATGGGGCTAGTGCGCCCCCCTGCTGTACTAATGCTACAATGTTGAAGTCGTCTGTGTCTCCATCCGGAGAACATACTTTCACTTTGGTGTTTCTATAGAGAATCATTATGGCTGCAACTGCCTCTTTTAGTATGCCGTATGCTAGTAGAATTTGTTCCATCTTTCCTCTGGGAATGGAATCAAAAGCCTCGGCAAAGTCGATAAATAGTATTTCGCCTGTAGGTCTTTGCCCGTAAGCCTTCAAGGATTCTACGGAGAGTCAATATTTGTGATATATATATATATATATATATATATATATATATATATATATATTTGTGTGTGTATGTGTGTGTGTGTGTGTGTGTTTATCTGGTCCCACAAAACGAGTAGGATGTGACACAAGCTCAATTTTTTAGCAGAGTTTTCTTTCTCCTACAGCAGTTGCCATACCAAGGTTTATGAGCCAAAGTTGCCCTACTACTTACCTATTTCTGTAAGAAGAACGGTTGGATTCAGACCTTTTTCATTTGTATTAGCGCTACACGAAAGAAAACAGATTTGTGGGGATTTGTACTTAGGTCAGGGTGTTTATTTACTACCACCATAACCATTTCAAGTTGAACGCCTCGGAACACACACACACACACACACACACACACACACATACATACATACATACATACATACCTGTGCGCGCCCGCGCGCGTGTGTGTGTGTGAGAGAGAGAGAGAGATAACGTGTTCAGAAAATAATTTTAAGAATAAATAAACCCCTGAATAGTTAAATGTGTAAGAAGAAAAAAGAATGATTATTAATATTTTTTGTTTAAAATAAATTATTTTAAAAAAAGAGAAAAAGAAAATAAACGGAGATTGGGCGTCTTTATCTGTAAATTAGCCAATGATCCCGATGAGGAAAATTTTAATTAAACGGAAACAACCAAATTTAGAGCGGAAATATTTTAAAGGAAAAAAGTTTAGACTATTGACTCGGTAAAAATGCCGAGACAATAAAAGATTTTGAAGTCAGAGTAACTTTGCAGCAGAAAGGTAAATTTTGTATTTATTGTTTTCTTTCCCTGGAAACAAAAAAAAACATAATTCTCCCTGATGTTTAATGTTTATATAGTTTTGTTTGTGCGTGCGTGTTTAAGAGAACACAGTTATCTGCTATAATAATTCAATCTAATGAGAAAGTATTTTTCCCCGGTAGAAGAAAATACGAAAGTCCATAAACGTTCCAAAAAAATTACTATTTCTTGGAAAATTTATGGACTTTTGTATATTATTATTTACTTTTACGTTTTCATCGTAGGTTGAAGCAAATTGTTTCATGAAATAATTATTTTAACTTATGTTGTCTTCTCAATTTTCAATAGTTTTTATACTTTTCGAATTTGAACGTTTTTTATGAAGTGCATCTTTCAAATTTAATTCCTAATTCTCTGGATATATTTTTCTCCAAACAACAACAATATGCTGACTTTTTTGCCTCTTGTACTCTGATGTCTGCAAGAAAAAAAAATTATCTATATAAATTCAAGGTAAAACACTTTGTGATAATATATATACACTACCAGTCAAAAGTATTAAATCACCCTCAAAAATTTTATTTATCACCCTAAAACTTATTTTAATGAAACAATTTAAGCACCACAATACTTTTATTTATTATACTAAAGACAAAGCTTTCTGAGTTACATTAAGTACAAATCTAATAAACAAACACACAACCCCCCACCCAAAACCCCTTAAACTTTTGATTTATTAAAATGACCTACTTATGCCGCTATTACTGCTTTACAGATTTTCGGCATTCTTTCCACGAAAGATTGGAAGTAGACCGAAGATAGTTTTGCCAAGCTTTCTTGAGAGAGTTACCAAAGGAGAGCTGCACTTGTGAGGTTTGTAGCTCTGTCTTTTCAGTCAAGTTTTTCCGACTCCAATTCAATGGGATTTAAGTCAGCTGATTGTGCCGGTCAAGACCTCTGTTGAGGGACATGCTATTCCTCTTTGCTTTTAATGTACATCTGGCAGAGTTTACTAGTATGCTTTGGGTCAACATCTTGCATGAGTACAAATCCTTGACCAACAAGCTGCATTCTAAATAGAATGGTCTGATGTTGTTGTATACTCTGATTTAATTTACCCATCACCTAGTAAAAATCCCCGACTTTGCAATTCTTAAAAGCCTGCACACCATTTAGAGCCTCCTACATGCTTTACAATTGGTGCAAAACAGGGGGTTACAGCAATTTCATCAACTCTTCGTAGCACATAGACCCTCTTATTCGACCCAAAAATTTCGAACTTTGATTTGTCAGTCCAAAGGACATTGTTCCACTGATCTATGTGCAGCTTGGCACACTGGAGTCAGTTGACATTGCTTTGCTTACTCAACATTAGATTCTTGATAACAATACTAACATATAGGCCAGCTTCACAGAGTCTTTTCCTCATTTTGGATACTTTTGATCTTGTTTTGCTCCGTTCTCTGATGTCACTTAGTGTAATAATCCACTGTCATTCACCATCATCATGTCGTGCCGCCAGTACGGATATCCCTGACCCTCTCTCGACACTCCTCCCTATTATTTTAATCACTTCTGGCCGGTCCTCAGGGCTACAACCCGTATACTCACAGAGCTGCTGTATGTAGGTTCTAGCTGGTCTCCCTGCTTTTGCTTGGCCATGAGAGGGAGTCCATAGGAGAACATCACTTATGAGCTCGTCCTCGCTTCTCCAGCAGTGTCCTGCATGCCTGGTTCGTCTAACTTTGATAGTTTTCGTGATGGGAGGTAGGTGGCCGTACAACTGGTGCTTTTAGGGTGTTGCTGCCAGGACTTTTTCAGAATTGCTCTCAACATTCTTGTGTTGCTGCTGTCAAGCTTTTTCACAATCCGTTTATTCAGCGTCCATGTAATGCATCCATATAGCAGTATCGAAATGACCGCTGCTAGGAAGAAACTGCTTTTAATTTTTTCAGTCAGGTCTGACTTCCATATGACCGCTTGTCTATCACTCGTCATCGGTGTAGTCGGCAACGGTAATTGTTTTTGCGGGGTACCTTCTGCTTCTTTTCTTTGTCAGCTCGAAACCGTTTTCTTTGATTTTATCAATCGATGTTCTAAGCACGTAGTCTAGACTGACGATAAAGAGGTACGCGACAAGTGTGTCTCCTTGCAGCATTCCTGCTACGATGTCGAAGTAGTCTGTGTCTCCATCATGAGAACGCACTTTCACTTTGGTGTTTATATAGAGAATCATTATAGCTGCGACGGTTTCTTTTTGTATGCCGTATGCTAGTAGAATTTGTTCAATTTTCATTCTGTGAATGGAATCAAAGGCCTTGGTAAAGTCGACAAATAGTATTGTCGCCTGTAGGTTTTTTGCCCGTACGCCTTCAAGGATTCTACGGATAGTCAATATAATCCACTGTAGTTTTGGGAATATTAATCTTTAGAACTAAAGAAGAAAATGCCTTCAAATTAATTTTTCAAACATTCTGTTAATACTACGGTCAAAGAAGTGATTCACTAAACTTTTTGCTTAGATGTAGCATGGGGTCGCATGAATGGATACCCAATAAGACTCGAAATCAGTCGAGAAGGTTTTGCTAGTCTCGCTTGTTAAGCATCACACCAGCCGGGGTGCGCTAATCATCAAGTCACGGTCTTTCTCTCCATCCATCTCTATCACCCCTAACTCCCGGCAGGTCTTTCAAAGTACATCCTGTATCCACGCATAACTGTTGTTGGTAAGTTCTTGCTGGTCGACCAACACAGGCAGGTCCAAGGCTCCATAAGAGAACGTCATTTATGCGTTCATCTTTGTTTCTCCGACAGTGAACCGCATGTCTCTTTCATCTAATATGGACAATTTTAGAGATGGGGGGTAAGTGGCCGTATAGGATTTATTCAATATAACTCGCAGCATTCTTGCAGAGTTCCCGTCTAGCATTTTTCTTTGTGTTCCATCAGCGCTCATGTGGCGCATTTATAGAATAGAAATCCAGTTTTATTTCATCGAATAGGTTATTCTTCCATATAATCGATAGCCTATCGATAAAAGTCCATGTCTTTGCTAAGACATCACTTTCAGTAGATTAGATGCTGCTGCTCAAGTACGAGAACTGGTCAATTAATTTCAGAAAATCGATATTTAGAGTGGAGATGTCTTCTTGACTAAAACTCACGTACTCTGTTTCATTTGAGTTAGCTTAAAGACCAATGGCTCCTGCTGACGGCTCCTGACTTTGCAGCCGGAACTGTGCTTTGCTAGGTGTATTTGCAAGAAGCACTCTGTCATCTGAATAGTCTGTGTCCGTAATAATTTCTGCAGGATCTCGTATGCTTCTTGCCTTTTTTCAGTGTAAAGCCATTTTCTTTAATTATACTTATCGACATTCTAAGTACGTAGTCTAGGCAGATTATGATCCGATAGTGTGCTAATATATCTCTTTGTAGAACTCCAACAATTTCGTCGAAGAAGTCCGTGTCTTTATCCGTTAAGTGAATATTGACTTTCGTATTTCTTTAGAGCATCATTATGGCTGCAACAGTTCCTTTGAGGAGGATAAGCTCGAAGTATTTGCTCCGTATTTCCTTTGTGTATGGAGTCAAATGCCTTTGATAAATCAACAAACAATAGTGTTGCCTCGTAATTTCTGGCTTGAACTCCTAAGATGATTCGACAAATTGTCAGAATTTGTGATGTTGTCGATCATTTTTTCCGAAAACCGTTCTGATTTTTCCTGAGAACTACGTCGATTTCAGATTCGATACGATTGCGAAGCAGAGCATTATAAACCTTTGTCGTTATAAAAGCAAGATTTATTCCTCTCTAGCTCTTTATGAATCCGAGTTCTCCTTTCTTAGGTAAGAGTAAAATGCAGCTTTTTGTCCATCTCTCTACTGCATTCCGTTTATATAAGGCTCACAAAATCGAAGTAGTAAGTCATCAAATTTTCTTGTCTTCTATACTTCAAGGAGTATTTCGTTGAGGCTTGCAGCTTTTCTAATTTTAATTGTTTTAAGCACTTTGTTGAGTTCTTCCCGAGAAAACTGTCAGTTTGATGTCTAGTTGGCTATTGAGAATTTTTAAGATAAGTTTATCTGTGACTGGGAGATTCCAAGGAGATTCATGAAATGTTCGTTCACATCTGCATTCGTTCTTGGCTAGCAGTTTTTAATTTTGCTCACTTCTTTTACTGTCTGCCATGCAATTCGAGATTGGCCATCTTCTATCAAATTTGGTATTTTATGGATCTAACCTTGAATGTATTCTTCTTGTTCCTTTTGGAATGTCTTAATTCTCTTTGAGTCTTCTAAAAATTCTGCGCGTTGGCATTTCGTATTTTATGGATCTAACCTTGAATGTATTAATTTTGTTCGTTTTAGAATGTCTTAGTTCTCTTTGACTCTTGTAAAGATTCTGCGCGTTGGTATTTGTTGGCTTTCTTTTATTATATAAGGATATTGTTTTCACGTCATTGTATTTTTTCTAACTGCTAGGATCTCCCATGGAACTCTGTGTGGCTCTTTGTTTGATTGGTATGCTGCTGCTTCCCTGTGGGTATTGACGAAGTTTTCGTATTTTTCTTTCAGCGTATGAGTTTCAGATATCTCTCGAAGAATATCGCATTTGTTTCTTACAGTTACCGTATATTTATTGTAGATATATCTATTTGTAAGTGATTACCAGTCGTATCTTGTGGTTTTTACTGTTTCTATTTTATTTCTGTGGAGACTTAATCGTATTGTCGTTGTGACAGTTCTGTGATCGGAAGATACTTCTTGAAAAGAGGAACCGTCATATCAGTTTAGAGCGGTATTTATCCACTTCTTGTTTATGTGTACATAATCTATATGTGATTTAGCATTATGTGGGTAGGTCCTTGAGTTTCCTTCCCTTTCTTGGAATTTAGTATTAAGGCATGTTTTTCTGTTTTCGAATGAAAAGTCTGTAAAATGTTCGCCATTTCTGTTTGACGAGTTGTGTAAGCAGAATTTAAGACTTGCATTTAATATAACTAAAAATATTGTGGGGATTAACTTGTTTCATTGAAAATAACATTTTTGAATGAGAAATTTTACTTAAATCTGTATATTCAATTTAGTATCATATTTCATATTTGTATGTTTTGTATTTAAATTTATCCTATTTACCAACCCCTCCGCTCGGGCAGGATACGACACAAGATCAATTTTTAAGCGGAGTTTAACAGGTTTGAATTCAGAGTTTTCCTTCTCCTAGACTAGTTGCCTAACCAAGGCTGAAGAACCTAGTCTATCCTACTATTTACCCATAGCTGGAGGGAGAATATGTAAATTTATAGAAACCAAACTTCGTACACGCACACACGAATGCACCAAGTAATTGTTTTTGCGTTTTGTTTTTACACATATACAATTTCTCTTTCTAAACAAACATAAGTACGTAAAAGATATGCAATGCATCATTACAAGGTAATTTTCCATAAAATATTATTCATATTTATAACTAGTTGCCACCGTCTACAGTGGATACAGTCTTATCCACTAGATATCCAAGGGTATTCCCGGATGTAATGACCGTATTTAATCAGCTTTTCTTGTCAGATATTTTTCCAATAACTTATAAAATAAAGGACAAATCCCTTACTCGAAAAAAAAAAAAAAAAAAACACGCAAAGAAAAAAAAGGCAACTTTTTTATTACAATAGATTTTGTTTTTTCTCTTTGATAAACAAAAAGAAAAAACAAAACAAAAACAAAGCAAAAAAGACAACCCCCCCCCCAGATCTTCATTGATAAAGTAAATGTGATGAAAGT
The DNA here is from genome assembly GCA_963585895.1 of Sepioteuthis lessoniana. NCBI lineage: Eukaryota > Metazoa > Mollusca > Cephalopoda > Myopsida > Loliginidae > Sepioteuthis > Sepioteuthis lessoniana. Next base: position 54,047,789 of record OY757934.1, on the reverse strand, counting down.
AGAAAATATCTATTATCTTTCCATTGTTGTTTGCTTCGTAGCTCTTTTATCGGATAATAAAAACGATTTAACAAAATTATTTTCCCCAGCGATTGGCAGATCTCTGGTTAAAAAGCAATCATAAATAAATAAACAAAAACAACAAATTATAGAAGTGAATATAAATTATTTAACGTGAGATATCGTAGTAAGTTCGCCGATGACTACTATGTTGGTGATGGCTAATTGTCGGATTCTATGCAGAGGGGAAAAAGACAAAAATGCAACGTTTCCTCGGATCTCGTTGAATTATTTTCTCCGTTCTGTTTCTGTAGTTGTGGACAGAAAAAAGAAGTTAACGGATACAACACGTCGAATAAAACTTTTCGATCTATTTCTATGGCTGTGGAAACTAAAAAAAATTTTTAGCGGACAACACATCGAGTAGACTTCGTTCTTTTAGGAACATGATGCGTCTTCTATCTTTGATTATATCCTCGTTCTCTGTTCATGCTAACGTTTGTCTCTTCCTACCGAAGCTGCCAAAGGAGAAAATAGACAGAATCAGAAAATCTTTGATATTTATATATTGTAAAAGAATTTGCCGATATCGACCCGTGTGGTTTGAATACGTATCTCAAGCCAACAAACACGGCTGTTGAAATGGATTGGGCCACAGGAGTCCCGTGACTAGAAGTGGTGGATATATAAATAGGTCAGAGAGAGGTCTGAGGTGTGTCAGTTTTTTAAGTATTGCATTACTCAGTATTCTTCATTGTACGAGAGTTAAGAGATTATAAAGTATCAGCCAAAGTCAACCTTGAACATAGAAGATTATATTTATATATATATATATAAATATTGGAAAGCATTCAAAAGATAAGATATAACACAGTTCTACAAATTCAATATATTTTCTTTAACTAGAGCAAATAGTTTATTAATAAAAAATCAAATGTTACAGATGTTTTTTTATAAGCAAGAGAATATTACTAAGAGCATAACTGATATCAGCAAAAAGAAAGATAACAGCAGTTTGAATTGTTTTGTTTAAAATGATATATTTTCTGAGTGTAAAATATCTTTGTGTGAGTATGTCATTACGTAGATAAAATGTTTGGTTTGTTTTTTCTTTTGACATATCAAGCATTGCAGGTTATTTAATACCAAATCCTTTTTATACATATACATTAGATATATATGTAGACACATTTTGTGGATAACATTTCTAAACGAACGTGAGCTCATTTTTTTTACACAGTTGAATGATTTCACGTATTTCTATCTAATACGAATAATTCAGTTTACTATAAATCATTTGTTTGCACACAGTATTGCTATGTATCTTTAACAATTCAATTAAACATCAGTCATTTCAATACTCAGTTAAATGGTCAAACAGTTCAATTTCAAGCAATTCATTTTAGCATAACTTCAGTTTTTTTGTTTACACATAGTTAAATTTAAATACAGCACTATTTCAAGCAATTCAGTTAAGCATAAGTATACAGTTTAAAATCAAACTGTTTAGTTTGACCCATAGACAGGCCCTTATCAGCTGCTATCAGTCTGAGCCAGAGTGGACCTGAGAACAAGGGCAATGAAAGAGTCCTCGCATTCCACAAAACTCCAGGATTACTGAAGCTTCACCACCAGATTGTTTTATGTCATATCGAGGAAACTGGTAGAGGGATTCTTACCCATCTGCTGAGACGCAGTCTGTGCATTTTGCAGTCTCCGCTGACTGGGTCAGTAGAGAGAAAGTATACTTATATGCGAGTATGTAAGGGAAATGTAGCTGGATAATCAGCATTAGGCATTTTAATATTTTCCGGTACAAAATGAGAATGACTTTCACTCGTAGAAAATAACTCTAGTTTGTCGTGTTTTTAAGGTCAAATAGATATTAGTTTATTTTAAGGCAGATTTTTACGCTGAATCCAAAAATCATATCTATGTTTTACTAATCAAATAATATTTTTAAGATACAAACTCTTACTTGAAATTTATAGAACAGTATTATAACTTATTTATTTTCTTGTTGAATTAAACAAAAAATGCTAAATTTAGGGCTGATATATTCGCAAATGAGCCGCTCATTGGCCTAGCGGGTAAAGTGTTCGACAATGGTCAGCGAGACCCTGGTTCAATCCCAGGTCGTGTCATACCAAAGACTTTAAAGATGGTACTTGACAGTCAGCAATATAAGGTACGTATCAAGGGTAAAGTGGAGCAATCCAGTGAAAAGAGTAGCACCCTCCCCTACACTTCGGTGTGGAAGCTATTGAAAAGGGAGCCTTCTGGTCGCCCTTAACTACGCTCGCCAACTTTGCTTGACTTACTTATATTTGCAAAAAGCTCCCATTGTGCCATAGTAAACTGAAAACTACTCTAGAGAAGTTATTCATGAATGAAAGCTCGTTTCAAGGACTTTCCCCATGTGCATATCGCTGCATCTTGTTTCAAGCACTCTAAGTAGTCAGCGTGAAAGTATACATCCCACAAGCCTGGGTAGCGCTCTTCGATAGTGCGAATGTCTTGGCGAAAGCTTTCACTTTTCTCTTTACTCAAATCTCCACAATTCTTTGTAAACCAGTCCAAGTATGACCGCAAAAAGTGAAATTTGACATTCTTGCCTCGAGTTGACAGAAACTCTTCAGTAGCTCTTCAATTTCCTTCTCGTATTCAAACCCCTCCGGTAGTTTCCCAGGAAGTTTCTAACGACTTACTTCAGTTAGTGCCACGTGGGCAGTTCAGCTTTGCTCAGTGTTTCGTCAAACATTGGGTCCTTCTAGAGTTTTCTTGTTTGAGGGCCGTTGAATATACCAACCTTGAATTCCTCCACGCTTATCCGTGGGAACTTCTCATGAAGGAAAGAAACCCCGGTGCTGTCCAGTTCTTCATTACTCCTAACTTGATATGTAAGAGTGGATGAAGTATTTTCTACGGTTCAACGAGAGGGTGAGACTGAACGTTTTAAAAGCCAGGTGTTAACCCTTCACTTAACGGACAGTCTTGCCTGATATAATGTGGATCTCCAGCCGGCTGTCCCAGAGACACAACACAAGGATAATCACCTTGGAAAAATACAATGATATACTTAGAGTTGATGACAGTTGCCCTCCGCGATTGGATTATCCTGAAAAAGCATCGCAAAAAGTTTTTGGCTAACTACAATTCAAAGAAAAAACCTTGATATATACTGAGTAAAGTATTCGAGAATGAAGTTTGCTTTAGTTTGGTTTCTTTGTTTATTGGCAAATCAACGTTGGAGGGATATTTAATGCCAAAGCTATCCTTGTAGGACAGTAGTCATACTAATTAATCTACTGCTGAGGTGACAAGGGTGTTCACCCTTTTCCCAATGGTATTAGTCCAAAAATGAACAGGAATAGTAAAAACTCGATATAAGCGAGTTCGAACCTCAATCGGGCTTTAATGTTAACTTTCGAACTAATACTCTTTGGAAAAGTTATGAACCCCCTAATCTCTTCATTTTTAGTTAAATAATACCATTACTGTTGTTCTACAAGGATAGCTTTGGAATTAAATACCACATAAAATTTGATATACCAACTCAAACCAAAGCGCATAAACTGATAACATTATTTAGTTGAAAATTTTTTATACGTTTAGTAAAAAAGATATTTCAGACCCTGCTGGTGGGACTTAGAATATGCTGTCTGTATCCTCACCTGCGGGGTAAGATCCTCAAAAAAAATAAAGGTGTCTGGAGTATGATACTAAAATGCATCCAACAATGAAGCTTTAGTTCTGAAGCTTTCGAGAAGATGGAGTATCT
>OY757934.1:53834008-54041508 GCA_963585895.1 Sepioteuthis lessoniana | reverse complement strand
GATATATGAGTGAGAGAGAAAGAAATAGTTTTATATGAAGAGTCTAAGATAGATAAATAAATTGATATAGAGATGTTAATTGTTTTAGATAGATAGATAGATAGATAGATAGATAGATATGCATATACAAGAATGATTTCTTATCCATGAATATTTCATATTCCACATACATGATGAAAAACAAAAAAAAAAAAAATCATTAGAACCTCGACCAACGGGTTTATTGAAAATGTATTATGTTTTATTCATTTCTTTAAAAAAAATATCCCAAATGCGTTAGCAAAACTTCCTCCATGTTTTTTTCTTTGTTAATTCCTTCGCAAAATTATTTTATTTTTCACCATCTTGCCATTTTTCTTTTTTCCCCTGCTTCTTTATTATCAACGACGAAGTCTACGAATTTTTTTTTTGTTGAAAGTTCAGTCTTCAATCTGATACTACCAAATGCTGAACGCCAGACATTTTGTAAAACAAAACAAAAACAAATAATGACTAATACGAATAGGAATGCATTTTACAACATTCAAATAAGCAATAAGAAAAAAAGAAAAAACGAAAAAAAGAAAAACAAAAAAAAAAAGAAAAGAAAAGAAACTTTAGGTATTTTACTAAGATGTTTTGAAAATATTTGATTTGTTTTACGAACACGATGATATATGGGTCATCCCACGATGTTTTACGGAAAGTGTTCACTGAAATTGAATTAATCCTATTTAAAAATATTTTCCCTGTCGGCAGGGCTTAGGAACGCAGATTTTAAATAAGCAGAGTAGTAAGACCTTCCCCACCAAAAAAGGTTTGCTCGGAGTGGGACGCTAAACTGCATCTGATAGTAAAACGTCAATTCTGGAGATCAGCAGAGTGTGGAGCATCCCTTCATTGCTATTACGGCCAGATCGACACTGTCCCGGTTTGGCAGTAACTGTTACGGTTCCATCTATCGGTGGAATACATCTGTTAGCAAATTACTTGCAGTAGCTAGGAATACTTTGTGTTCTTATGCTAGTCACGGTGCCGAATGTGGTGTGATTTGTCAAGTCCTTCAGTGCCCACACTGTGTTTGAAAGATCCACGAGGGTGGGGGGGTGACACAATTCAGCCGGATCTTCTGACGGTCAGATAATACGAGTGGCTAGATTGTATAGTAACTAAAAGAATAGTGATAACCCGTTTTTAACAAATGACAGAGATGGTTTTTATTGAAACGCGTTTGTGAGACAATAAATAACAAGCATAGAATGCTTTCCTAACGAAAAGAAGAAATAATATTGAGAGAAAAAGAGTGACGGTAAGGTGGGGTTAGTCTGACACTAATGTCTCTTAAATCTGGAATTTTGAATTTTCATAAAGTCTGCAGGTTGTTTGGAGTGGCTCGGGTCTAGAATGGAAAGGATGCTTCTTTGGCAATCTCGAGTTTCCTCTTTGCCTCTTTCCTTATCCTATCTGATGATTTGTTTTTACCATCCTGTTTTTTATAGAGCAAAATCTAGACTAAAATGGTTTCTGATTGGGTGTCCAATAAGAGACAATTAGGAGTCATATTACCATTGGTCAGCCAATTCTAGTTCAGGATTATATCTTACAGGTATAGGGGAAAAAACTTTTTACGTCCTTTGACCAATGGGGACAGATTTAGATAAATGACGTTGAAGTAAAAGTTTTCAGTTTCCCCTGACTGGATGAGACATCCCCAGCTCATCTTTATTTAGGGTGAAGTAAAATTAAATCTCTCTTTTGACACTAAGATAAGGACAAGAAAATATGTTTTACGAAATGACCTTTCTCATCGTTGTGTTCTACGGAGTTGGATGACAACCGAAAACTTAAATGAATTCGCTGACCTTCAAAACAATTGTCTCTCACTTAACTGAACTTTAGATATAATCAACCAGCTTTTTTGGTCAATTTAAACCTTGAACAAAAACATACTTATTTTAAGGATCTTTTTGTTTTCGATATATATATTTTTTCTTATATATATATATATATATCAAAAACAAAAAGATCTTTAAAATAAGTATGTTTTTGTTCAAGGATTAAATTGACCAAAAAAGCTGGTTTTATATATATATATATATATATATATATATATATATATATATATATATATATATATATATATGAAAATATATATATATATATATATATATATTAATTTTCATATGTTTCATATATTCTAATCTTTACATATTAATTGTGTATTTAATCGCAATTAGTGTCACACTGAATGCCTTAGAACTGCTGGCAAAATCTTAATAAACTACTGGTCACCAGACCATCAACCTAGGTCACAAAGAATGCTACATATATAACTTATCCTGGGCAAGAATAACCCGGCAGAGCTATTACCTCTGTAGGTCTACAACTCGTTTGAATTCAGCTTTCTATGCCTCTAACAAAAAGTCCATTTTGCTTTATCTATCCATTGCTTGAAAGACACTAATTCAATTTATACCTTTCCCAAGGGTATTAGTATTTCTTGAAATATGAGCAACTGTGCTCAGGATTTGAATTTGGGTTACTGAGGCCGCTTCCAACAAAAATAACCGTTACACCAGGAGCGACTCTTTGTAACTAAACGAAATTGTAAATATAATGTAAATGTACGCAATTCCCTAGACGCCCACAATAAAGTAACTCAAGACGTTTGGATAACGTCTAAGTCAATCAATTAAGCAATCATATTTAAAGATATGTATACATCCGTTGGGTAACGCATCATAATAGTCTCACAGTTAAATCACGCTGACGTCACCTGCTCTTGTTAAATCACGGGAAGTTAAACAGTGATGTTTTTCTCGGCACGTAAGTCAGGTACCAAATAGAAACATTAACCGCTATAAGAAACTTTAGGCTTATATATGCTAGACTAAGCTATGCTGAGTAAATAACAAGTGTTACGTAATATCTCGGCATTCTGGGTGGTGGATGTGTCGGCATTCCTGAAGGTTCAATTTACAAGTGGCAAATCAAAATTTATCACAGCTGAATCAAATTTGGGTGTCTGTTTATTAACAGAAGAAATTCATTTGACTAGAAATAAGGAAAACAAGAACCTCAAGATTTTATTTAGCCCCCTTACGTTTTTGAGAATCTGTTTTGGATTGAGCATAATTATTAACCTTATTGATTAACTGATTGAATTATTTTAATTGCTTTTTAATCCGTTTAATGATATTTCATCCATAGAGGTTAGGGAATGGTGTTTATTGTAAGTTTATTTTTACATTTTTGTGTATTTGTTTCGGAAGAGTTTTTTGCACGGTCCAATCAAATATGAATAATTTTTAAACAGAAGTATTACTTTACCTAACTCTACGTTAGTTTAATAGCATATCAACTATCATGGGTTATTAAATACCAAAGCCATTTTTGTAGAAGGACATAATCCTTACTATAAAACCCAAAAAAAAAAAGAAAATACAGTAAAATATTCGGGTGACAGTGATATCAATTGTAATTAATGCACTTTGAACGTTTCCAAAAGGCTTGGAAGAAACAGACGAAACTGAAAATCAGAGGGAGAATCAAGATTATTTAGACCCTTGAATTGATAAGATCCGGTGAAATACCCAGAATTGTCCTGAAGATTTGCTGTCCCTCAGACTCCAAACAAAGACCACCTGGGTTATCAAGAAGGAAAACTCGTACTATTTAATCTGTACTTCACAGAGGAAGCGGGTTCATATCTTTCCCAAGGAAAGTGAAAGCAACTGCGTGACGGGGTATTGAACTCGCTTATTACGATGTCACAGTTCATCCCGTTCGTAACAACGCAACGTCGACTACAAAATATAGATGAGACCCAAACAGATAATACTTCCGGATCAGAGTGAACCAGGAGCAATTACAATGAATAAGTATTTTACTCTCCCAAGAGCTCAAAAACTGGAATTTCACCATCAGATGCATTTCGTTGTCATAACAAGAACATCGCTTTCTTGTATAGTAAACTGCACCGCTGGACAAACAACCAAAAACTCGTAGATATATAAACATGTAATTTATACTTTTACTCTTCGACGTCAACGATTGTGTGTAAGTAGGAATACAGTCAGCGAAAGTTCGCACATATCTTTCTTCTGTGTCAGGGACCGTTTTTGTGAAGACATGCGTCGGCCAGAGAACACACACGAGGAGCTGACAGGTCTGCTTAAGTAACCAGCGTTTCTCTCCCCTTCGCTTGAGAGACCAGCGGGGTCTCTCCTCATCGCTTGAGCGACCAGTATATCTCTTCCTTCAGTCCAAAATTACAGACCTTATACTGTCTTTCAAGTCCCATGAACACGCCCCTTCGCCCACGTATTTTTCTGTTTATGGCTGGTTATCGGAACTCACATACTTCCGTTTTTTTCCCGGTAATTTGTTGATCTTATCTGCGAACAGAAATATCTGTCTCTCTATCCATAGACAATACATTATATTCTAGCCATCATCTTTTATTTTCTCTTTCCTGTGAGACCACTTTATTGGTGTGATCTTGAAACCACATTGAATCTGGTGAGTTCATCGTCGCCAGCTAAGCTAGTATATTACATTTGAAGAGGAGTCTTACCCTCCTGCCAGCAATACAGACAACGTATTATAAATTCCGACGAATGGGCAGTATAATTTGTTACAGAGGCAATGTTATTTGAGTTAACATGGGTGACTGGATGAACTTTTATCTCTCTCTTAAATGTTTTGACTTTGTAATGTGATAAAATCACATTAGCTTGGTGCTAAGAGGCCCTCCCCCTAGCAGCTCTTGCCCCGTTGCCGAATGGACGTATGGGTTGGAATTATTGCCCAACGCCTGAGGCAGTATTTAAACAACTGTTTGGGAAGTTTACTTTTCTGCCTTGTCCTCTACATTAAACCGACCTTGTCTCATATTTTAGCTTGGTGGAAAGCCGAATAAATTGAACGCTTCTGAATTGAATTTTTTCTCCTCTGATGGAAAAGTAGGAGAGTAAAAGACTGCAATGGTACTGATCCCCCATCTCTACATCTTCTTGATCTACCAGCAAGGTTTGGTCCAGGACGGATGGTGGTTTATCAGTTTCAATGAATGACCCATGTTTAATTCCAACAGTAATATTTGTAGTCTCATTAGTAAAAATAATTTTAAGGAAACATTAGGGTCATCTTGAGATGGAATGTTTAAGAGTTAGTCTTGCTGGCTATTTACTGTTGAATAGTTTATCTTCTTCTTCCTCTGTGTCATTGTGTTAACTCTAAGCTAGTGTTTATAGTTACTCTTAAGACAGGGTTCATTTATCGGTAATCGCTAGACGACCAAAATTAAATAGCATTAAATCTGTTTAGGAACGTATTTATAAATCAAATCCCACACTTCAATTTGAAAGTAATTTCATAGTTCAATTTTGTCATAGCAATTTATCGTATTGAAGTCCCAACTAATCAATGAAACCTTGAGCTTTATTTTGATACCCCTTCCATTATTCTATATTCTTACATTTGATTTATCGAATTGAAGTCTTGATTTAGTAATAAACATTGCACATTCTTCTGATACCCCTTCCATAATTCTATATTCTAAAATCTGATTTATTCAGCTGAAGTCTTCATTTAACAATGAAACATACTTTCGTTTGGTTTGGTTTGGTTTGTTGGGTTTTATGGCATATCAAACTTTGTAGGTTATTTAACGCCAAATCCATTTTTATGTAAATAATCAGTTCTATTTAAAACAATTCAGTTTAGCCTGGGTACACAGTTTAATTGTGAAAAACATTTCTATTTCAAACAATTCAACCAGTTATATAAAGAAATTCAGTTTAGTGTAAGTACAGTTTCAATGTCAAGAGTGGAACTGGGAGCGATGGCAATAAAGAGGTACTCTGCATTCCCCAAAGCTCCAGCATTGCGGGAACCTCGCCAACAGATTGTTTAGTGCCATATCCAGGACACACATTGTGGGAACTTACCCCTCTGCCGATAAGCAGTCGGTGTATTCTACAGTCCCAGCCAACTGGGAAAACTTTCTTTTGATATCTCTTCCATTATTCTGTGTTCTGACATTTGATTTTGATATTTAACTGGGAAAGCAAAAACGATATACTAAACTGAATTGTTAGAATTAGAACAGTTTGACTCAACTGAATATCAAGAAATAGAAATGTTTTTGAAAATTTAACAGTGTACTCGTTTTAAATAAAACTTTATTTTTATAAAATGGATTTGGCATTGAATAATCTACAAAGGTTGATATGTCATAAAACCTAAACATACAAACAAATAAAATTTGGTTTACCGAACTGAAGTCTTTATTTATAAAAAACATTGTACTTTCTTCTAATACCCCTTCCATAATTCTACGTTCTAGAATTTAATTTATCGAATTGAAGTCCTTATTTGACAATAAAACCTCGTACTTTATTTTGAAGTGTCTTCTATAATTTCATTTATTTTAAAAATTATTTTATATGGTTGAAGACCTTTTCAATCAATACTCGCCATTCATTTTGATACCCGTTTCAGTATTTATTTAGTCTTGAATTTGTTTGATAGGATCGAAGACCTTATCAATCCATGATCTATCATTCATTGACGTTAGTGTGTAGCATTAATTCATTAAATATTTTAGGATATTCTCGCAGAAAATGTCTTTAGTGTTGCCATTGCTTAATGGATACAAATAGTTTAGTTTTTGTGCATAGAAATATTTAAATCATAGTAAGTAGTAATGGCTAACTTGCTAGACTGCAACATCGTACTTACTAGTTTCGAATTCAAGTCGCTCTTTTACTTTATACATATACTCTTGGGAAAGATAAGAACCCACTTATCACTGAGGCTATGTTTTAAATAGTCGCTCTGTTGGTTCGTCAGTGGGCCCTATCCAGCAAAGGCAGACTTGAGGCCGTTTGACTCTCGGCTTCGGCTGGGCCACCTTTCAGTGGGTGAGATACATCATAGACACCAGGGCTCGAGGCTCGACTCGTGCCTGACCTACCCCTCCCCTAATCCTAAATTTAATCGACCTTCAGGTCATTGACATTGTGTCAAGTCCTGTCTGGTGGGAGGCAGCGACAAATATTGGCTTGGGGATTAAACGAATGTTAATATATCATTAAACAAACAATAGCCGACGCGTAAATCCCTCTGGTTTCTGTTGAACAGTTTTTCATGTTCATGTTGATTTTACTATTTTGGAGAATCGAATGATTTTGATCAGTATTTTATAGTTATCTACGTTTTTTTTCAAGGATGTAAATAATTAAAAAAATGATTTTCATTACGACCTCAGACAAACAAAAATTAATTTTAATTTGAAAATTTTCTGGATATTGTTTAACAGAGTTCTGTATATTACTTAGTTCTGTATATTACTTAGTTCTCCAAATTACTTTGGATGAGCTGATAACAGAAAACTAATCTCCAATCAGTTTTCTTTTATCATCTCATCCAAAAAGTGTGGAAGGTCCTACAAAAACTCTCACCTTTATAAACAATACCATTTGAATGATGAGAAGTCTAAAGTTTCATATTTTAACTGAACTGTTAGGCACTTATATATCGGACTTGATAGATGAGACGGTTTATGCTACTCTAAAAGGTACTTCCTTTCAAAGTTCATCTAGGAGTAATGACAATAAAAGGGATGACTCCATGTGTATGTAGAACCCTCTGCAGTGTTTGCATTCGGAGTATTCTAAGCCTCACCAACAGTGTGACAACGTTAATAAGAAACTACTCTTCCCCTGAAATAGAACCAGTCTAAATGTCTAAATAGAAGAGGCAGGGCAGAGATTTTACAAGTACTTTTCTGAAAAAGAATGCAACACCTTTGCACTTATCCAGCATTATTTTACTTAGAAGACTTATATATATATATATATATATATATATATATATATATATATATATATATATACTCTATCTGTGAGCAGTCTTTATTCATGAATATAGTAAATATATTATATTACTCCTTACGAGCTTTTCCTTCCTCTTAACGCAGGTGGTCTTTGTTTGGAGTCTGAGGCAGAGCAAGTCTTCAGAACAATTCTGGGTATTTCAGCGGTTTTTATCAATTCAAGGGTCTAGATTATCTCGATTCTCCCCCGATTTTCAGTTTCATCTGCTTTTCCAAGCCTTTAGAAACGTTCAAAGTGCACTAATTACAATTGATATCACTGTCATCCTAATATGTTATTGAATTTTATTTTAAGTTTTATGGTAAGGGCCAGGTATTTGTTTATTTTTACGCTTTCTTTTATTTTCACTCCGTCGTCTACTTTTGCGTTAAATTTACCAAAAGGCGAGTTATTATTTTCTTGTTAAATAAGATTACGTCTGGTAATCAGGCCAGGATCAGATGATCTGTTTGTATCTCAAAATCGTAGAGAATTTTTTTGTCTTATTTTCTAGGATTGGATTTTGTGCATGTACTATTTGGTAGTAAGGTCAAAATTGTCTCTTGTGCAATTCCTAGTGGATTACCTTTTCCACCCATTCGTGTATAGTTTGTACCCTTTCGTGGTCGTTTACAACATTCGCTAATTATGCGATCAACCACTTCATCTCTGTCCTCATGTAACCTACATTTTCTATTTTGTTGCATGTTTTCAGTTTTCGCTTTTATATAATTCGTTCTTATGTCTTTAGTCTATACTGCTATTATCAGAAATTCAGAAATATATATATATATATATATATATATATATATATATATATATTGGTTTAGTTTCCACATTTGTTTCTTGCCCATTCGTCACTAAACAATTTGATGGCGAGGGGCCAGTAATGCTAGAGATTTGGGGAATATGGAGTACCCTTTCATTGCCATTACTCTCAGTTCTCCTTTGGCTCGGAGTGGCAGCACCTAATAGGGTCCTAACTATGGGAGTTGCTTGCTCTGATTCAGTTAATCATCAATTGGTACAAGTGTTAAGTAATTCTGTATTATTATTCGCCTGCAATCAGGTTTGAACTTGCAACCTCCAGATGATTGTCTCTTAGAAGCTTAGGGAACCAACGCCTATAACGCAGCAATACTTAACACTTGTACCCAGTAATGGTTAACGGTATCAGAGCAAGCAATCCCCATGGATTAAATAAATGACGTGGTTCGAAGTTTTTTGTAGGCTCCCAAGTTAGACAAGAAACACTTGAAGAAGTCCGGAGAGGACACATCGGCCGAAAAGTTGTGAATATAACCAGTAAAGTAACCATTTTGAATAGAGAAAAACTTTAAATTCAAACTCTTTTCTGTTTAAGAACTGGCTTTGTTTTGTCTCCTGCTCGTGCGAGAGAGTTTAGTTGAATACACAATGTCCCTGATAAATATACTGTTATTGGTACAGGGAAAAAATTGATCTGCCCGATTTTTACTTGCGCTGCATGAAGGCTCGTGTTTATACCTGGAGGAAATACATACACAATTGTGGTGACTATTTTGAAGAAAAACATGGTGTTTGTGTAGAAAGTTTGTTCTATACAATGACGTTATTGTGTTCACTATTTGTTGTAGTTTCCATGGAAATAAATAGAAATTATTTTCTAAGAATTTCTCATCTTCTATTCAACAATTTTAGGGTAGATTTTCGGATGATAAGAACTACAGTTTAAAGACATCAATAGTTCTCGCGAATAAATGTATTATGAATAGTTAAAATATCTGGTGTTCAAGGAAAATGTATTGACAGTATTAAACGAAGTGTAAGTTTCTAGGTTTCTTAAATAATCAACAGTTTACCCCTACAAGTTTTTGGTTTCTTTTAAAGCATCTTTGTTCAGTTGATGTCGAAGTCATTTATTTTTTGGTCTCACTTGGCCCTTCCTTATTAATCACTTTAAATATCTGCTTAAAATAATGTCATCAAAACAAATATTATCATCAGTTAGCATGGATTTCTCTGACTCTATCTCGCCATTCATTCCTGTCATCCATCGCTCCGGCCGGTCGTCTTGACTACAACCTAGGTCCATATAGAGCTATTGTTTGTCAGTTGATGTTGGTTGGCCAACTCTTGCACGTCCGTGTGAAGGAGTCTACAGGAGAACGTCACTTATGAGTATCTCGCATGCCTTGTTTATCTTATTTGGATGGTTTGAGAGATAGCAGGTAGGTGGCCGTATGGCTGCTGTTTCGGGGGTGGGGTTCTTCCAGGATTTGTTCAATATAATTCGTAGCATTCGTTTGTAGTTTCTGTCTAGCTTTTTCTATATATGATATGTCAGCGTCCATGTGGTGCATCCTTATGGTAGAACTGACATAACTGCTGCTTGGAAGAGATTGCATTTTATTTTATGGGATAGGTGAGACTTCGATATGGTCAGTAGCAGTCCATGCTTTCGCTAGCTGCATTTTGACCTAACTTTCAGTAGATGAGACACTGCTACAGAGTTACGTGAATTTGGGTCAAGAAGTAGAACAAATATATCAAAGCAAAAATTGATAATTCGCCGACGAATTAATTTGCTGTTGGCTTTGACGCAAGCAAGCGCTGTCCAACAAAGGCAGACTTGAGGCCGTATGGCCTCCAGCTTCGGCTGGGCCGCCTTCGGGTGGGTGATCTGCAACATTGACACCTTTGTATAGCACTGGACCTTGCTGTCCAGTTTAAGCTATAATCAGGCATTCGTGCCTGGACACAGATTTGGGTCCATGTTCAACTAGGCTCATCAGGCCCACATTGAACTAAGTGGGCCTATGACCAGCGTAGTTCCGCAGGGCTCGAGCCTCGGCTCGTGCCCGACCTTCATCTCCCTTAAATCCCACTATAATCGACCTTTGGGTCATTGACCTTATGTCAAGTCCTGTCTGATAGAAGGAACGACAAATATAACAGAAGAATAACTATGATAGATTATATATTGACAGAGATGAAACAATAAACCATAGAGTAAGCGAAAACAGTAAACTGGCACAAAAACAATTCTACCAAAATGTATAACCTACTAGCCAGAATCTATCGTAGGGAATTAGACATATAAAAATTTCTGGTACTTGAACGGATCGCCTAATCCCGGTCAGATGAGCAGACCTGGTGTAAATTAACATGAAGAAAAGAACTTGTATTAGTGTGGAGATTGTTGTTCTAACGGATAAAATAAAGGGAAAATAAATGAAATGAAAAAGATTGACAATATCTATTTCATGTCAAAGAGCTGATGACATGCTGGTACATCATCCTAACGAAGGTTCAAATTATAATTGGTGTACATGGAATAGTCCTAAAAAGCATGCAATAGAGATAGCTAAAAAAAGTTTGAAGGGTACTTGATACCTGGTGTAAAAAATTTGCGAGGTGTATAATAATAATAATAATAGCTTCAAGTACCTATTTTCAGCGCACATAATTTGGTCCCAATTATATTTATTGAAATGTTCGTATAATTTGGCCAGCTATATATTTTGAAGTAACTGCTACTATTTAATAATAATCATACTACAATAGAGATTATGTGTCTGTATGAAATCAAGACCTCATCGCCACCGACGTTCCAATTCCCTAAATTATTTACCTCACATTTGCCATGATTTTATTTTCAACGACATTTAAATTATTAGAAAAATATTTTATATAATCAATACTGCTAGTTTTATCTAACTACTAAAAACAAGCATTTGTATTTATATATAAAACTAAATAATGATTTAGAGAGTGAACGAGAAGGTACATTTACATATCGATCTAAAAAAAAAATTATTTGAATGAATGCTTGTATAGTTTTATTGGTTTCTAATTATTTTTTGTTGAATATGAATAAAAATAACGTTTATAAACATTTTTTAAAAATCCATTTACAAAAAGAAATAACTATAGATTTTTCAAGCTAATTTAGTTAAATAACAAAAAAAATTGCTATGAAAACCGTGATGTGTGGAAAAAGGAAGCATCATAACTGTTCTATGCTTCAATTATATCCCCTCTGTTTCTGTAATAATGATAAAGAAATCAGACAGAATAAAATTGAAATAATTGTAATCTTTGTACATGATTTTTTGATCAGTCCCGTTAGCTTTTCTAATTTGATATAATATTCAATTATATTGAAAATCAAATATTTTTGTTAATAATAATAATAAAAATTGTCGACTTTGCTGTACCAGCTGACCATAGAATAAAACTGAAAGAATGTGAAAATAGAGATAAGTACCTCGACCTTGCTAGAGATTTGAAAAAAACTGTGAAACATGAAGTTGACAATCATACCAATTGTGATTGGTGCTTTTGGCACGGTAACTAGAGTATTATTAAAGGGCCTGGAGGATTTGGAAGTTGGCGGCCGAGTGGAGACCATCCAAACCACAGCATTGTTGAAAACGGCCAGAATACTGTGAAGAGTCCTGGAGACTTGAGGAGACTTGCTGTCACTCGATCTCCAGTGAAAAACCATCAGCTTCCGCTGATGTGAAAAACTCTAACGAGTACTATGATAATGATAATAATAATAATAATCACTCTGAAAACACCGGTTCTCGTCCGATTACCGAAGTCAGCAGCGTCGAGCGTGCTCTGTAGTTGGATGGGGGAACACCTGGGAATACCAGGATCTTTAAGCATTTTATGTATATCGACGACATCAAGCTATTTGCGAAAAAAGAAAAAAATAATAGGAGACTCGAATATAAGCAATAAGAATATTCAGTCAGGATAAAGGAACGGAATTTGCCACAGAAAAAAAAAAAATTGCAATCAAACACTAATAATCCTAATCGATATTAACCATTTGTTTGCAGACAGTGAAGCAGTTGCAAGTATTGCTTTTTAACACAAATAATTCTCTACAATGCTATTTGTTTATTTGCATACAGTCAAATAGTAACGAGCATTGCAATATTATTCTAATAATTCAATGTAGGCACTCAGTTAAAGAGTTTTAAGAATTGCTATTCATTACTAATAATTCTATTCAACATTACTTATTCGAAGAGGTATCTTTGTGGTGAAATGGTTAAAGCGATGGACTCCGGAATCGTAGTAAGTGAGTTCGTACTCTTGTCGCGCTATTACGTTCACTTTCGGACAAACACATTTCGGAAAGGTATAAACCCGCTAATCCTTTCAGCTATGGATTGAATAGTACCACTAATGTTCTTCTAAAAGGATAGCTTTGTCATTAAATGATCCACGAAATTCAATATGCCATTAAACAAAGAAACCAAACCAAACCATTACTCATTCGTTTGCACACATATAAATGATTCCAAGTGTTCCAATGTATCACTAACAGTTCAATTAAATGTCAGTCAGTTGATTACACACAGTTGAATGATGAAGCAGTTCTATTTCTAACAATTCAATTTAGCATGTCATTTGCTTACATTCAGTTAAATGATCAACGAAGATGTATTCGCCTTAATCAAAGCCACAAGACAAGAACCTCCCGGTCAGCTTGTTAAATGCCATATCTAGAACTCTCGTTGCGGAATAGAGGTCCTTACCTCTCTGTAGTGATGTGGTCAGCGTATTCTATAACCGCAGCCGACTGGACAGAGCTAGAATGTAAACATTCTGTGTTCGTCCTCACAGCTGTTGAAGAAAAACGTATAATGTTACTTCTGGTTGTATTGCAGTGTCAAGTTTTCTTATTTGACCAAACTCAGATCTTCTTGACTCTCTCATACAATCCGAACCTAGTGGCCATCGCTTTGGTAAGTACTCTAGACGGCACCCGGTGTCCGTACAGAAATGAAGGGTATATGTTTTGCTTGTGAGACAATACTAGTGTGTTTCTGCTTAAGATTCTCAAAGAGAACGTCAATATGTTTTCTTCGTTTCTTCTCCAGAAGTGCCAAGCATATTTTGCTGGTCTTGGTCGGATGGTTAGTGAGATGGGAGGTAAGTGGAAAAACAACAGTAGGGTGCTAATTCCAGGGTCCCTTCAAAACAGCATGCAGCATTCTTTTGTTGTTCCCATTTAGCTTTAAATGCTAAGGTATGCACTTGAGGGGGTTGCCGTAAATATTACGCGTAATGCTATATGATGTAGTGGGTGCTATTGCACCGGCATTTCAAATTTGCATTCGTATATTTGTATTATTTGTGTACCATAACTCCGCTAACATTAAGTAAGAGACAACAGTTCGCACACTTGTAGCAGAGGTTTGTGTGTAGTTCGATTTATCCTCGTGTTTGATATACAGGGTGCGGAAGCAAAATTAGAAATATTCTTGTATAATAATAAACGACTCTTATAAAACAAGATTAATTTTAATGTAAAAGAAGAAATAAAATAAGAAGGCATACACAAAACAGTAAATATACTCAATATGGCCGCCATTTTTTTCAATTATTGTATCAACACGGTTTCCTTCTCAATAGCAATCTTAAGCGAACCAATATTTGGAGGGGAAATTGCATTTGTTTTTTTGTTTTTTTTAAACACCGGGTACATATAGCGTAATCAAAGGGTTTAAGGTCTGGGCTAGATGGAGGCACGGTTTACCCTTTAAACGTCGATGTTGAGCATCGTTAAGCCTTCTCAGTTCTTAGTTGGGTGACCTATTGGTAACAGCAGGTAAACTAAGCAATTGGGAGACCTTGTTTCTGACTAATGCAAATCTCAGGCTCCGATATTTCGGATTTTTTTGGCTTGGTTTCGATGCTAAGCAAATCATAGTGTTTGTCGTTTCTTTTCTTGATCACTTATTTTGGGTTGAATTTTAATGACAAAGGGCTTAAATAATTGAGCTAATCATGAAAATTTAGATTTATCACGTTTCTTTTTCTGAAATTAGACAAATCAAATAAAAAAGAAAACATTTAAGAAATTATTTCATCTTTTTCTTCCGCAACCACATAACAATTCAAAACTCATTAACAACCATATATTATTAACTGAGCAAACTTTATACGGCGGATAAAAAAATTTCACGAAAATAAAGAGCTTATGCAGAGAAATGTCCAAAATTAGTTGAATAAGTCTTTCTTATATGTGAAGAATCTTTAATTTATATATGTATGAGACACAAAGGAAGTTTTGAATAAAAACTTACATGTTTTAGAAATACTGTTGTGAGTGATACTACATAATACCAAAATAAAAAGTGGAATAATCATGGTTTTGTACTTTAGAACTGTCGAAAATTTCTTTACAAAACTTCAATATCCTAAATCCATTACACATCTTCAATATCCTAAATCCATTACATATCTTCAATATCCTAAATCCTTTACACATCTTCAATATCCTAAATCCTTTACACATCTTTATTATCCTAAATCCTTTCCAGTTCTTAAATATCCTAAATCCATTACACATGTTCAATATCCTAAATCCATTACATATCTTCAATATCCTAAATCCATTACATATCTTCAATATCCTAAATCCTTTACATATCTTAAATTTACTAAATCTATTACACATCTTCAATATCCTAAATCCTTTACACATCTTCAATATCCTAAATCCTTTACACATCTTTATCATCATAAATCCTTTCCAGTTCTTAAATATCCTAAATCCATTACACATCTTCAATATCCTAAATCCTTTACACATCATCAATATCCTAAATCCATTACACATCTTCACAATCCTAAATCCATAACACATCTTCTATATCCTAAATCCATTACACATCTTCACTATCCTAAATCCATTACACATCTTCAATATCCTAAATCCTTTACATATCTTCAATATCCTAGATCCTTTCATCATTATCATGTCGTGTGGCAAGCACGGATATCCCTGACCCTCTCTCTTCACGTCTCCCTATCATTCATCGTCTCTGGCAGGTATTCAGGGTTACATCCCGTATCATCACATAGCTGCTGTATGTATGTTCGAGCTGGTCGTCCTGCTTTTGATTGGCCATATGTTTGGGTCCACAGGAGCACATCCCTTACGATCTCGTCCTTGCTTCTCCAGCAGTGTCCAGCATGTCTGGTTCGTCTAGTTCGTACAGTTTTCGTGACAGGTAGTATGTGACCGTACAGTTGGCGCCTTGTGGGATCCTTTACACATCTTCAATATCCTAAATCCATTACACATCTTTATTATCCTAAATCCTTTCCAGTTCCTAAATATCCTAAATCCTTTGCACATCTTTAATATCCTAAATCCTTTACAAAACTTCTGTATCCTAATTCCTTTAAACATCTTAAATATTTAAACTTATTTACGTGACTTTCCTATCCAAAATCCTTTAAACAACTCCAGTGTCCTAAATACCCTATGATACGCCAATATCATAAATCCTTTAAAAAGCTTCAATATCCTAAATCCTTTATCTCCTAAATCCTTTATTCTGCTATATGCTTCGGTTTCTCATATGATACCCTGCTCTTGAGACTGTTATTCAATGACAAGTCAGGGCAGAGTATTTAAGTTAGTATGGAGACAGCATGTTTGAATGTTGCAGGGCTTATCCTCTCCGAGTACTACTGTATGGATGCCCTCCTCTCGATGCAAACTGAAAGCATGGAGAAAAAGCTAGATAGACTTAACATACATAGCAAAACTCAAATAGACTGAGAGTGATACAAAGAAGAAGACTGATATTGAAAGATATATATGTTGATAGATAAAAGCTCTCGAAATTCACAAACGTATATATTTTCCAGAAATTTCTTACAATCATTTTTCCGATAATAATTTATTGCATATATGTATTATTCTATTCCATAATTCAACCATAATTTAGTTAAGTTGGCGTGACCTTAGTCGAGGGTGACCCTTAGGCTTCCTTTTCAGTAGCTTCTACACCAAGGAGAAGGGGAGGGCGCTACTCCATTCTCAGGATTGCTCCACTTTACCCTTGATACATACCTTCTAATGCTGAGTATTAAGTAAATACCACTTTTTACTCTTTGGTATGACTCGATCTGGGATCGAAGCCTGGTCTCCTGGACCATTGGCGAACACTCTACTCATTAGGAAAATATATCTAAAAAATAAAAACTTTAATAACTTTGAAATTAAAACGCTCAATAACTCTTCAAAAACAACGAAATATTTAATTATTAATAATAATAATAATAATAATAATAATAATAATAATAATAATAAAATTGTTTAAATTTATCGCACCAAACTCAAACATTTAGCATAAAATACTATAGAATCCTTCCCACCCCTTCAAACACTCCTACTTATTTCAAATTAATGTGTGTCCCCCCACCTAAAAAAAAAAACAACAACAACCAAACCAAACGCAAAAAGAATTTTTTCGAATGGAATCTTCTAGAATCAGGTGTCATGTAATTCTTAAGTAAGATATAAAAACTTCAACTTAAGAAATATCTGGATATATACCAAGACTAAACAATTCTGAGGAAACATGCGTTGGGTAGAGGTTAGTACAGGCTTGTCTTTAAAAAAAAAACACTGGATTTTCAATGACTTGTAAAATCTGTTGGTGAATTTTTGTTATATTTTAATTGAAGAAGTTTGACTAACTAATCAGCTAAATGTTTTTACCTGATGGAATTATCTCGAGCTAACTGAGGAATTATTTTAATTTACCTCGTCACCCTTCATATTGACGACTTTCCCAATCGATAGACGTTGTAGCCCCGTATTTTGCCGTAAAAATATCAGAAATCTAATTTGTAAAATAATCACCACCACATTAAAAACTAGATTAAGTATAAGATATTTCCATTAAGCTGGAAAAATCTTTCACACAGTCCACTCTAGTTGCTAGGGAAAAAATAAAAGTTAAAGTCCGTTGTCCTACTTTTTATAAGTTAAAACTTAGGTTTAGATTTACTTCCAGAATTTTCTTTTTTTTTTCTTTTTGTGACCCGGTTTTTATGAACAGCCAATGTTTGTTCGTGGTCACATCTGTGTCAGGTACGCAGATCAAAAACAACCCCTGGGTTTGGTATAGCCACAATATACCACTCATGATAAAAATGTTCAATCTCAATATTACAAAACGTGGGATCCAGGCAACAGGCTTGGGTGTCATGATCGGCAGGTGCTCCCCTGATAGCCAACACGGGAGACCTGATCGTTATCCTGCGAATGTTGGCTGCTTTTTTTCAGGTACATGAATGACGATATTAGAAACCACAACAATGAAAGACCAAAACGCAAAACATGGACCAGGGATGACAATCATCTTGCACTAAACTTCTATTTTAGGAGAAATCCTTCACAAAGAGGATATAGGAAGGGAATGATAGAGATCTGGCAAGAATGTGCTAGTTTTCAGACTACAAGCCAAAGGCTTGCCGATCAAGTTAGAACAATAATAAAAAAAAAGAATGGTTTTCTGACCTTGAAATACTAGAAATACACCAGAAAACACAGACGCAAGACAATACAATCCCATACACATCAAGTGGCACCAACCAAAAACCACATATCAGAAATAAACTGTCAACTGTCGAAAATGAATTCGCCACAATACCAAGTAACCCTACAGAAACATTATCACAAGAACAAGAGACAAATCTATAAAACATAAAAAGAATTATGAACAGTGTGAAGACCACCCTTCCGTCATTAAGAAACATAGAATGGAGAACACTTAAAACAGAAACAAACAGAATAAATCAAATGCTACTTTACATATCAACAAATAATATATCTGAGTTAAATGATCTAATCTATGCAGGGAGAAATGTGTGAGAAAATTGGGGTCCAGTCAAAAAGCACGAAGAAACAGTTTAAACCACGATGAGAAGTTCGACTGGAAACCCAGATAAAAAAATCTACGAAAACAAGCCGAAATAGTAAAACAGAAAGATCCTAGAATATATGGGAAGAAAATGGAAAAGACAACACGAGAAAAATAACAGTACAACATGAGGAAATAAACCAGAAGGTTCTAACGAAAGAAGGAAGACTAAAGAGATATCGACAAATGGTAAAACAATATAGACAAAACAGGACATTACAAAACAGCGAAAGAAAATTTCATGAACAATTGGGAGGGCATGACACAAAAACATACCAACAACCAGACACCAGAGAAACCGAACGATTTTGGACGAAAATTTGGCAACCGAAAAAGCATAACGAAAAGGCTGAATGGATAAACGATATGGCAAGAGAACTAGAAGGACTCGAGGAAGCCCCCAAAGCGGAGATAAACATCGAATTACTCAAAACGACACTAAAAAAGATATCAAACTGGAAAATGCAAGGACATGATTGAATACATGGATTCTGGTTCAAGAAATTCACCTCCATTCACGACAGACTAGCAATAGAAATGAACAGATACCTACAAGATGCACAAGTACCTGACTGGATGACCAAATGAAAGACTACATTGATCAAAAAGGACCCAAGTAAAGGAACTGCTACAAACAATTATAGACCCATAACTTGTTTACCGATGATGTGGAAAATATTTGCAGCACAGATAAGGGAAGAGATATACTACTCGCTAATAAGCCGCGGATTATTCCCTAATTAACAGAAAGGATGTCGCAAAGGATCCAGAGGCACAGCAGAATTACTCTACATAGATCAACACATCCTAAATGAAAGCAAGAACTGACGGAAAAATCTAGCTATGGCCTGGATAGACTACAAAAAGGCATATGATATTGTTCCACGAAGCTGGATAATAAACTGTCTCAAAATGTACAAAATATCACACGAAACCATAAACTTCATCGAAAAAACCATGAAAAACTGGAGAGCTAAAATAACAGCAGGAGGAAAAAACTTGACTGAAACAAAGATCCAAAGAGGGATTTTCCATGGATATGCACTATCACCCCTACTATTCATAATTGCCATGATGTCACTAAACTACATACTCAGAAGATGCACGGCCGGATACAAACTTAGTAGATCGCAAGAAAATGTCAACCACCTAATGTACATGGATGACATCAAACTATTTGCAAACAATGAAAAAGAACTGGAAACCCTAATACACACAATTAGAATATACAGTCAAGACATAGGGATAGAATTTGGCATTGAAAGATGCGCTCTTCTCATCATGAAAAGTGTTAACCGACATCTAACTGACGGAATAGAACTACCAAATCAAGACAAGATCAGAATACACGCAAAAACGAGACCTTCAAATATTTAGGAATCTTGGAGGCTGACACCATCAAACAAGTGGAAATGAAAAAAAAATTCAAAACGAATATCTCAGGAGAACTAGAAAACTACTCGAGACAAAACTCAATAGCAGAAACCTTATCAAAGGAATAAATACTTGGGCTGTACCCCTCGTTAGATACTCGGGGCCCTTTCTCAAGTGGACCAGAGATGAACTTAGACAAGTGGAACTTGAAAACTAATGACCATGCACAAGGCATTGCATCCCAGAGACAACGTGGACAGACAATATATACCAAGAAAAGAGGGAGGAAGAAGACTTGCCAGCATCGAAGACAGCGTTGACATGCCCATAGACTTGAAGACTATATAGAAAAACACGAAGGAGGACTGATTACGGCCATCAGAAACAATCCTGACAACTCGATAGATAACAGAATGACAAAAACTAGGAAACAAAAATGGGAAGAAAGACACCTCCATGGGCGTTTTAAACGACTAATAAACAACATCTCACACGACAAAACCTGGACATTGCTAAGAAAAGGAAACTTTAAGAGAGAAACAGAATCTCTCCTAATGGCAGCACAAAACAGTGCCTTAAGAACCAATCATATCAAAGTGAGGATAGATAAGAAGCAACAAAATATCAAGTGCAGACTATGCGGTGACAGAGATGAAACCATCAATCACATAATAAGCGAATGCAGCAAATTAGCACCGAAGGAGTACAGGGCTAGACACGACTGGGTGGACAAGGTGATCCACTGGGAAATGTGAAAGAAATCTAAATTTGACCATGCCAACAAATGGTATATGCACAACCCAGCACCTGTCAAAGAAAATAACACGCAAAAACTCCTGTGGGACTTTGATATACAAACGGTTCACCTAATCTCGGCTTGAAGATCAGACCTTATAATTATCAACAAAAAAAAAAAAAAAGAAAATTTGCAAGATTGTCGACTTTTCTGTCCCGGCATGCCATAGAATAAAACTGAAAGAATGTGAAAAGAGAGATAAGTACCTTGACCTTGCTTGAGAAACTATGGACCATGAAAGTGACAATTATACCAATTGTGATTGGTGCTTTTGGCACGGTAACTAAAGGAAGATTTACAAGCTGGTGGTCGAGTGGAGAGAGTCCAAACAACAGCATTATTGAAAACGGCCAGAATACTGAAAAGAGTCCTGGAGACTTTAGGAGACTTGCTGTCACTCAATATCCAGTGAAAGAACATCAGCTTATGCTGATGTGAAAAACTCTAATGAGTAATAAATAATATCCCAATTAAATCTGATTCTGACCTTACTGCTATATAACACTAGAAGAAGGCTAAAACGTGAATATAACAATAAAGATGAAGACCATAGTGCGAAAACACTGAATGATCAAAATGTTCAAGCTTCGTCTCAGAAATTCAGTCTTCATTTTATCTTCATCTTTACGTTTTTTTTTTTAGTTGTTTTTATGTGTTTTTTGCTTACATTCCTATTGCATACGAAACAATTTTGAACAGATCTATTTTTGAACGTGGTTGTATGATATCACGTATTCTTATCTCGTACAATAACTTTGTTAAAGACAGTCCACTCGGCTGAGACCGTATAATACACCGACTGCACCTTAGGAGAGGGGTAGACCCCCTCGTCCATAGAGTGTCCTAGACCTGATACTAAACAATCTGATGGTGAAGCTTGGAGCTTTAGAGAATGTGGAGTACCCCTTCATTGCCATTGCTCCCAGGTTCTCTCTGATCCGAAGTGGTAGCTATCTAAGTCGGCTTAGGCTGTAGAAAACACCGACTGTACCTCGATAGAGTATTAAAACCCCACCCCAACTAGTATCCTAGATCTGA
This sequence comes from Sepioteuthis lessoniana, assembly GCA_963585895.1. NCBI lineage: Eukaryota > Metazoa > Mollusca > Cephalopoda > Myopsida > Loliginidae > Sepioteuthis > Sepioteuthis lessoniana. The sequence goes on along the minus strand of OY757934.1, from coordinate 54,019,711 downwards.
CATTAAACTATCTGATGGTGAGGCTTCCACTTTGGAGCTTTTGGGAATGTGGAATACCCCTTCATTATAATTGCTCCCAGGTCCACTCGGCCCCGGAGCGGTAGCACCTGATATGGTCCTATCTATGGGCAAAATTGAACTACTCCACCATTTAAAGTGTGCGCAAACTAACGACTGACGTTAATTTAAATTGTTAGTGATACCTGGCATAACGTTGAGCCATTTGGTGTAATGGTTATCGTCGCAGGACACGAGTTCAAATCCTGGACTGATTGCATTTCACATAGCACTAATACCCTTGGGAAAGGTATGAATCCAATTATTCTCCCCCCAGCTATGGGTAAATAGTAGGGCAGACTAGGTTCTTCAGCCTTGGTGAGGCAACTACTCTAGGAGAAGGAAAACTCTGAATTCAAACCTGTTAAACTCCGCTTAAAAATTGACCTTGTGTCATATCCTGCCCGAGCGGAGGGGTTGGGTAAATATAATAACGTTGAGCCATTTATCTGTGTGTAATTAAAACTATTATAGTTGAATACTTGAAGTCGTTTACCTCAATGTAATATAGAAATTTTGGTATTACATGGTAATACTTGGAACCCTTTGACTGAGAAGGAATAATGTTAAATAGAATGATTAGTATTTCATCGGAATACTTGAAACCACTTCACTGAGTTGATAAAAATGATTAACATTAACTAGAAGTAATAATTTTAGATCGCAATAATTTAAACGATTCAACTGTGTAGAAGTAATAGCAACGCTCGTGTCCAATTAAGTTACATACAAACTATTCTCTTATGCCCTAGGTATAACCATTTAAGTGTGCGCAAACAAATAGCAGATGTTAAATGAAATCATTAGAGTTATATAGCAATACTTGAAACCATTTAACTGCGCGAAAACAAAGGGATAATACAAAAAAGGGCTTTAAAAAGCTTGTACGGTTTAAAATGCTTTAGAGTTCTCAAAAGGAACTTGCCCAGTCGGCTGGGGCTGTAGAATACACCAACTGTATCCCTGTTGAGGGGTAAGATCCCCACCAACGAGTGTCACTGATATGACACTAAACAATCTGATAGGGATATTCCAGTGATGCTGGGGCTTTCGGGAATGCGGAGCATCTTTTCATTGCCATTGCTCCCAGGTGCGGAATGGTAGCACCTGATAGGGCCCTATCTATGGGTTAAATAGAACTAAATTGAATACTTATGCGAAACTGAATTGTTTGAATTAGAACTGTTTGGCTAAACGGAATAGCTTGAAATAGAAATGTTTTCGATAATTATACTATGCACTTACATTTAAACTGCGTACTTATGCTAAACTGAATTGTTTTAAATAGAACTGTTTTTGACATTAAAACTGTACTTACGCTAAGGATGTTGTCTATTTTGGGTTCTATGCGGTTTCGTAGTAGGGCATTGTATATTTTGGCCGCTATGGATGTAAGTGTTATCCCTCGGTAGTTCTTGGCTAGTCCGAGGTCGCCTTTTTTAGGGAATGGAAGGATGCATCCCTTCGTCCATCTTTCTATCCTATTTTGACTATAGACTGCGTTGCATTGCCGGAGCAGTATATCGTCGAATTGTCTAGTCTTCCACACTTCTGGGGGGATCTCGTCTAGCCCTGCAGCTTTCCTATTTTTAATTCTTCTGAGAATCGAGTCGAGTTCTTCTTTTGTGAAAGGACCTAGTTTTACGTCTAATTGCTTACTAATAATTCTGATGATCGGTTCATCCGTTATTTCCGGTGGGTTTCCCGAATTGTTTAATATAAAACTGTTTTGACATTTAACTGTGAATAAAGAAAATCTATACTTATACTAAACTGAATTAGCTGAATTAGAACTGTTTGAATAAAGTGAGTCGCTTGAAATAGAAATGTTTGTGGCAAATAAACTGTGTTCTCATGCTAAAGTTAATTGTTTGAAATAGAACTGATTATTTGATTAAAAATGTATTTGGCATTAATTAATCTACAAAGGTTGATATGCTATGAAAACCAAACACCAATCAAAAGGGAACCCTCCGTTTCGATCACGCTTCATCAGAGAAAAATATTGTGATATATTCGTGGTAATAAGGAAATAGACATGTAGTAGAGACCGTCGAAAAGTGTGTGTGTTGTGTAGAGAGAGGAAGAATACAGAGCTGAAAAAATCATCGTAAACCAGAGAGAAAGGTGCAGATTAAGTTAGGATTAGCAGAATTAAGAACTGTTAAGTTAAATAAAAGTAATTCCTAAAATGTCTTTTGTATACACAATGAAGGTTGGAATTTTATGATGAGTGCCTTGAGTACGGATAAATGTAACCGTGATTTGAGGCAGTATTTGTTTGGTATCCCACATTATCAAAGCACAAAGCCTTTTTAACGTGAGAGTCGAATCCAGGGCCAGACCCAAAACACGCCCTGCGGCTCCAAAAATTCCTTGGGCCCCCCTTGGAATCCTCCTTAAAAAGGGCGCCAAGCGACAAACCAAATCCTGCCAGAGGAGGTAAGAACCTGGGCGGGCGGCTCCCTTAGGTCCAAGGATTGCCACAGTCGGGTCACGAAATAGACCAAGCGAACAAGACCACCTGACCCGGCCCGCGTAAGGCTTAGCATAGACAAGAGTGTTTCCCGTCAGAAAAACCTCACTCGTTATTTGATAAACATTTTGAGGTTATAAGCTACAGCACAAGCTGGATTGTCTAAGGGGTGTTGGGCATTGGGAGATGTATTCTGATAAATCGATACCGCTAGATCAATCTAAGTTGTTTGCGCTGATAGTTGAGGGTATGTGCTGGTTGATTCTAAGTTCTAATCTTTGTGAAAAGCGGCCTTTAAGATTGGGCGGGAAAAGTGCATTAGATTTGAGAATATCTCGTAACTTGGCTGAATTAAATCTTCAGCTGAAGGATTTTTTTATTTGTTCAAATTAGTCTCATAGAAGCGTTGCCTATCCAGGGTAGATTAAGATATACAGGGCACTTTTCTGGTCCAAATTTCGGATTGGTAGAGAACTACATACTCTTATATCTAATGGTGGTGGTAATTACATCTTCTGGATATCCATTCTTCAACAATGTGCTTTAATATGATTGAGCTTGTCCGTAAGTTTTGACAAGGCGTTTTTATTTTGATGATTTTGCGTCTGAGGGTGCATGAGGCAGTAAATATGGTTTTACGGTTAACTGAAGTATGATTAATAGTAAATAGAACTATTCATGTTCAAAATACTTGAAACCATTTAACTGTGAGGGAAAAATGGACTCAGCCTCGTTTTAAAATGTTATCTAGAAAATGTGTTTACGAATCATGTGAAAACAGTATTTAACATTAAATGACCTAAAAATGTTGATATGCCAAAAATCCTACACGAAAAAAACAAACTTTGTTAACATATCTATTTGGTACATAGACGGGACCCATGTGTACAGAAACATCGAGAAGTATTTGTATAATCTCATATACATTTCCGTGCCCGTTAAATTCCTTTCAGTAAATTCATCCCGAGGTAACTTTATATACATTCTAGAAAGTTTGACTGAATTGAAATGTTTCTTGTACATACAGAACAAGAAAAGATCAGTAATTCTTACTGAGATTTGTGGAAAGCGCTATTTTCTAAACATTAAGTCAGTCGGCTGAGGGTATTTGTGGGTAAATTTTTTAATTGTTGATTTTAAGAATTTAATAAAAAGAACCGAACCTTTAGCATTAGGGTTAAGGTTTGGGAACCTCAAATTATTGAAGCAATTAATCTGAAACCATGAATTTATTTCCGATTAATTTACTGGGAATTAATTTCTTTGCACTTGTGAAAACTGCCTCCAAGAGCTATCAAAAGAACCCAACAAACACAAATGCACGAGAACTAGAAAAGGCACAACATCAATTAATAGGAATATATCTAAAAGAACAGGCAGAATGCATACAAAATCAGATAGATAAGATTAGAGACTCGGTGGAAGATAGACAATCCAGGATAGCCTGGCAAAAAATAAACGAAGTAAGTAGAAGGAAGAGCACAGCCAAAGCAAAATTGAAAGCTGCAAGCCAACAAGAAAGAGTAAAACTGTGGGAACAGCATTTCAAAAATCTACTAGGAAACCCACCGGAAATAACGGATGAACCGATCACCAGAATTATTAGTAAGCAATTAGACGTAAAACTAGGTCCTTTCACAAAAGAAGAACTCGACTCGATTCTCAGAAGAATTAAAAATAGGAAAGCTGCAGGGCTAGACGAGATCCCCCCAGAAGTGTGGAAGACTAGACAATTCGACGATATACTGCTCCGGCAATGCAACGCAGTCTATAGTCAAAATAGGATAGAAAGATGGACGAAGGGATGCATCCTTCCATTCCCTAAAAAAGGCGACCTCGGACTAGCCAAGAACTACCGAGGGATAACACTTACATCCATAGCGGCCAAAATATACAATGCCCCACTACGAAACCGCATAGAACCCAAAATAGACAACATCCTTAGGAAAAACCAAAATGGCTTCCGGAGAAATAGATCCACAACCTCACAAATACTGACCATCCGTAGAATCCTTGAAGGCGTTCGGGCAAAAAACTTACAGGCGACATTACTATTTGTCGACTTTACCAAGGCCTTCGATTCCATACACAGAGGGAAGATGGAGCAAATCCTACTAGCATACGGCCTACCAAAAGAAACCGTAGCAGCGATAATGATACTCTACAGAAACACCAAAGTGAAAGTACGTTCACCAGATGGAGACACGGAATACTTCGACATTGTTGCAGGAGTACTACAAGGAGACACACTAGCCCCGTACCTCTTTATCATCTGTCTAGACTATGTGCTTAGGACTTCGATCGACAAAATCAGAGAAAATGGCTTCGAGCTGACTAAGAGAAGAAGCAAAAGGTACCCCGCAAAAACAATCACGGACGCCGACTACGCTGATGACTTGGCGCTACTGGCGAATACGTCTAATCAAGCAGAGACACTACTGCATAGTCTGGAACGAGCCGCAGCTGGCATTGGCCTCCATGTCAATGCAAACAAAACTGGATATATGTGTTACAACCAAACGGGCAACATTGCCACACTAGACGGAGCCTCTCTGAAACTAGTTGACAAATTCACCTACCTAGGAAGTAGCGCCTCATCAACCGAAAAAGACATCGACTCTCGTCTGACGAAGGCATGGACAGCTATCGATAGGCTCTCGATAATATGGAAGTCGGACCTAACGGATAAAATGAAACGCAGTTTCTTCCAGGCAGCGGTTGTGTCGATACTGCTATATGGATGCACCACATGGACGCTAACGAAGCGGCTGGAGAGGAAACTAGACGGAAATTACACAAGAATGTTGAGAGCAGTATTAAACAAGTCCTGGCGACACCCCACGAAACTTCAACTATACGGACACTTGCCCCCCATCACGAAAACTATACAAGTTAGACGAACCAGACACGCGGGACACTGATGGAGAAGCAAGGACGAGCTCATAAGCGATGTACTCCTGTGGACCCCCACTTATAGATGTGCAAAAGTAGGACGACCAGCACGAACTTACATACAGAAACTATGTGAGGACACATGTAACCCTGAAGACCTGCCGGAGGCGATGAATGATTGGGAGAAATGGCGAGAGAGGGTCAGGGATATCCGCGCTGGCGGCGCGACATGATGATGATGATGATGACTTTACCATACAAGGAATTAAAAGACGATTAATTTATTCACGACGAACTTATCGCGATAACCTTTTTATACGATGAATTCATAACGATGAATTTTCTTGAGATCACAACTTATACACTGTAAAAAGTTTAACTCAAAAGAAATTCTTCTGATAGATTCAGAAGTACAAATAGAAAAAAATCATCACATTCCTTTTTTTTTTTTTTTTGAGATTAATAGAAAATATCTTTTTATTGTGAATCAAATCAACAGAGTTGACGACTGAACACGATTGATCTGTGACCAATAAGCAAATATTTCCAAGGTCCTATTTATGAAGATTTTTTACTTTGCGAAATTCGACCGCCTAAAAGTGGACATGGGTCGATGAGCGTTGTATAAGCGATTAAAATTAATCGTCTGATTTTATAAGATCTATAACATGAGAAGCGTTGCTGCATTGATACTATGTCTAGCGTTTCTAGTCTCAGCCGAAAATTAATTAGAAGATTTTTAGATATTATCAAGGCAAAAATCACTGACCTTTTCTGTGATCATTTTTTCCTTCTCTTTTTTTTTTTACATTCCCCGAAGTGATGGATTTATTGAGGTCTTCTATGTTTAGAGAGATCAGCGTTTATTTCGAGGCCTTTTTGAATACATATATATATATATATATATATATATATATATATATATATATGCACTTACATACATACATACATATAAACACACTTATACTCTCTCTCTCTCTTTCTATATATATTATTAGAGAGAGAAAGACATAGAAAGTGACATGCAGACTGACAGACAGGATATTTTTAAGGATTGCAATAGTAAAATAAAATAAAAAGAAAATAAAGATGGGGAGAAAAGTATGGATAGCTGATAAGAGATTTGGAATCATCACTCTAAGCAGAAACTGAATTTTGCGTTGGCGACGCGCAATCTTCATAAAATATGCGTGTTTCAGTGATATAAACTCTATATACTTTTCTGATTTGGTTTGGTTTCTTTGTTTAATGGCTTATTAACCTTTGTGGGTTATTTAATACCAAAGCCATCCTCCTAAAAGAAAAGCGGTGATGCTATTTAATCCATAGCTGGGAGTATAAGGGTGTTTATAACTTTCCCACGAGTATTTGTCCGAAAATTAACGTAATAGCACGACTGGAGTTCGAATTCGCCTACTACGATTCTGCAGTCCAGTGATTTAACCATTAGACAACGAGGAAATCCCTTTATACCTATATCTTCGGGTAGCAAAACTAAAATGTCATTGTGTGGCTTGATTTGTTTGCTTGCACAATAAACTTAAACTGTTCTAACTAAAGAAATAAATCAATTTCCAGAACGATTTGGAATTTATACTATTATTAATAGCACTCATAATAGCTAGCTAGCACAAAATGAATACAACAGCGGGAAGTGTTTTATTTATCCGACTTCTCACCAAGTCAGATTGAAGATGGAATCCTTTCAGTATAGGGAGCCTCACACAAATCAAAACTTCAGAGAATCCATTACAAAAAAAATTCTTGGTCGTGTTACTATTTACCAACCCCTCAGCTCGGGCAGGATATGACACAAGGTCAATTTTTAAGCAGAGTTTAACAGGTTTGAATTCAGAGTTTTCCTTCTCCTAGACTAGTTGCCTCACCAAGGCTGAAGAACCTAGTCCGTCCTACTATTTACCCATAGCTGGAGGGAGAATAAGGGGTTTCATACCTTTTCCAAGGGTATTTGCCCGAAAGTGAACGTAATAGCGCGACTGGAGTACGAACTCGCGTATTACGATTCCGCAGTTCATCGCTTTAACCATTACACCACGAGGACACCCACTCGTGTCATGTTGGTAGTCACCATTTTGGGGCATCTCTGAAGCTAAACAATCAACTTGGAATTGTGCAAGACACTAAAATTTGGACAGGCTGGCAAATGTTATAAACACCAACTAGAATCTATCCTAGAAAACGAGGCACGAAATATTTTCTGGGTATTTTATATACAAACGTACCACGAAAATGTCAGCAGACAATAAAAATAAAAGAAAGTGAAAAGACAGACAAATACATGGATGTTGCCTGAAAGCTTAAAAAGCAAGGAAACATAACGGTGACGATTATAGTAATTGTATTTGTTAATCTTGGAACGGACCACAAAAGTGCCTAAAAGATTTTAAGGGAAATGAAGGTCTGCGGATAATCGTGGCAATTCAGCACCACTAAAATCAGCTTAGATACTTGGATGAGTTTTTGAAATCAGAGATTTACATTCACTCAGAACGCTAGAACTAGTGTGAAATGCTGGGGGTTTGGGGAATGCGGAGTAAACCTTCATTGCCATCACTCCCAGGTCCGCTCTGACCCCTAGGGTAGCACCTGATAGCGTCCTATCTATAGGTTAAATAGAACTATGTACTTATGCTTAACTGAATTATTTGAAATATAACTGTTTATATGAATAAGAGTAGATTTGGCATTAAATAACCTACAATAGTTGATATGCCATAAAATCAAACCAAACCAAAAGGTGAAAAAATACGGACTGGTGTGAGTGTACAACAGAACAATTAAGTTTATTGACCATAGGCAGAGACATGCGTCTATTGACCAGAAACAGAAATGTTTTAACTTTGTGGGTACTAGTCAAATGTCCGTCATGTGTCATGGTTGCATCCAATCTATCTTTTCTCTCTCACGTGTGCCCGTTCTTCCAGTCTGCACAAATCCCAAAATGAACTCTCCTAGGAAGTTAACTTCCTTTCTATCCCTCATAGGGTATAACTTCGATATTTTTTGTTAGATCTCTTCCCGAACCAACATCAAACTTAATCGCTGCCAAATATTGCTTTTAATAGGGGAACAGTGTTATAATCATTTAATGTTTGCATATCAGTGGGTTTGTCGATGTTTATGTGTATTGTGTGCGTGCTATTGCAAAATAAAACGTAGCACACATCATAGTCAGCTTTTGTACGATTGCCTTAAAATGATTTAAAATAGAAAATACCGCAATTTCCATTTTCAGTGGGGAGAAAAAATATGAAGACTGATACTTGAATTTCTTTTGACATCTAAAATTTATTATTTATGTAATTATGTGTATACAAATATGCAACTTTTATTATAAAAAAAGCAATATCTTAGACCAAACTGGTCCGGGGCACCAAAAGGTTCAACAATGTCGACACCAGGTGTTCGCAGACGCTGGAAGGATGTCTTGAAAATTCATATTATTCAATGAGCGATAGAACCGCAATTTTTAATTACTAGAACACTCATTTGAAAATTCAGTTTAAACAGCACCCACTCGCAAAAACTTTACTGAGAGTGGCTTCCGGGTATATCCATTGTCTCAAAAGGCCATCAACATGCAGCTACTTTTAACAAAAGCGAAATGCGGAAAAGCATTTTTAGCACTTAACAATATGATGACCAAATACAAATTTAGAGATGCTGGGCAAAGTGAATTTCGTGAATATTAATCAAAATATCACCAAGAATTGTCATATTATGCCGAGCAAGGCAAGCGCATCTCTCTCACGTAATGTCATTACTCAGTGCAAATATTGAATGAAATTTTCATGAGATATTTTTTATAGATTTCATTTTTATTCAGATAGGGGTCCACGAGGATCATCCTGTTATAGAACGGGGTTCTGGCTGCAAAAAGTTCAAAAACCAATATCTTAGACGAATCAGTTGAAATCTTAAAAAATGAAGCTTCTCTACATTTTTAACAATAGTTATTTGCGAAACACTGGAGTGGGCAAGTACAGCATCTACATCATCCTGAAGAGTTAGCTTTTTTCACATTTTTTAAAACCTCAAACTGGAAGTGCTTCTTAAGGCTACGATTTGTGTTCGTGGAAAAAAAAAAGATTTAAAATGCAAGTACGCTGCTTCACACTATATCAAACAAATTGTTTTAGAGATGCTTGGACACAGAAAAAAAAACTCGCTGGAAAAGGTCTGCTGAATTCCAAGGGAACTTTTTTGAAGAAAGTAAACGCTTCATTCATTACTCATTTCTGTCATTATAAATTTTGCGTCAATCTCAATACTTTATGAACAAACCTCAAAATTTAATAATAGGTTAGGCAAACGTTCGCACACAACTCGATAATTATAATTTCTCAATTATAACGACATTTTTAGGAAACGAATACGATTCGATATCGAACTTTAAGACCAGCCAAAGTAACCGAATCTAAAAATAATTGCGTATATTGAAGATAGAGAAAGATTAGACTTATCGATAATATCGTAAAGATAACTGAATATTCAGTATGTTATTGCTATACATCTTATGAGATGACTGACTAATTTTTATGATTTCAGGTTCAAATCAACAGCTACAGCAGGAATTGGAATACACCCTATTAAAACCTGATTGTCACAGCTAGTGAATTTCAAAAAATGCAATCTGACACTTTAGAAGAACGATATGCAATAAAATTCTGTTCTAAACTTAGAAAAAATGCCACAGAAATGTATGGAATGCTTCTAGACAGTTCCTCACCCTCCCTATAGTCGAGACCTTGCTCCTTTTGACTTTTGGTTTTTGCCTTAGCTCAGAGGCTGTTGTTATGAGACAATTAAGGAGATGAAAGGGGCTGTGACGACGGTCATGGACACGCTCACACAAGAGGACTTCCGTGGGGCCTTCCAGAAGTTGTTTGAAAAATTTCTCATATGCCCCTCTGGATGTAATTCAAAATCAGGACACAGATATAACATTGATTGTTTAGGAGAGCAAAAAGGAGATGACTGAACACAAAGATTTTAATGAAATATTTTTTTTCTAAAAATCTCTGTAAAATCTTCTTCTTCTTCTTCTTCTTCTTCTTCTTCTTCTTCTTCTTCTTCTTCTTCTTCTTCTTCTTCTTCTTCTTCTTTATGGGAAACTATTTATTTATAAAAAGAATTATAGCATGATGCTAAATGAAATACATCGGTAACTTGATAAAATCATGCATATACGAAGTACAAGATTGAAAAAAAGATTTTAACCAGTGTTTATACAAGAATCATATCATTAATGGGTGTGTCTCAAACCTCATAAACAAGTTGGGCACCATTGCAAGAGAGGTAATAGGCCGACTAAATCGATGGTTACTCGTAGGTGCCAGTTAAGCGCAGTATTCACGTCACACGGCCGACCCTCCGCGAGCCTCAAGGAGCCGTCCCCCGATGGATTAACCCTCCTTGGAGGGACAAGGTTTATCGCCTAGGTTCTGAAGCGCCCCTTTTTAGGGGTATACCGACGGGGACAGAGGAATTTTTGGAACCGCCAGGTGTGTCTGGGTTACGGTCCTGCGTCCGGACCCACCTTAAAAAAGGCCTCGTCCGGTTAGTGGGAGGTACAAAAAATGCCAATATGTTGATAAGTAGTTCATCTCTAACAGTGGATTACATTCTTCACGTCGCTGGTGAGTACTGAATCTTATTAATGTTATAAAGATTTTCATTTCTTTCCCATCCTCCGTTTTGGTCATTTCTCATTCAGTAACCTTTGGTTGGATTACATCTACAAGGGTCATTCAATGAATAAAGTTAATATTACCAAAAGAGTTGGCAATAAGAAGCACTGGTTACTGCAGGAATTTTTGAAGGAAATCAATTGCAATAGTTTCTTCTATGTCCCAGAAGACTGTCAGCATGACCTTTGCAAACCACTACGCCCGGAGCTTTTTACTTCCCAGAGAGTCAGTGTGTTTCTAGTCCATGGGCTGTATTTTCGTCTTTGCTTGCGCGATGGGTTTCACTATTGTAAAGAAGACTTTTTTAAATAGATTGTGTTGGTTTAATTCCTAGTTTTCTGTCTGTAATGGCAGTACATGAAGATTTTTTTGCTTTATGACTCTTTTGAGTCGTGCTTCTTTTTACCTCTCGGTAAATGTGAGATTTATATAGGGTGCACACAAGCAAAAAATAGTAGAGTCTCTTAACATGAAATTAAATAATTGATTTTAAGATATTTACTTTTCTCCTGTTGGCCCAACAAAAAGCTCTGTGTAGTAGCTACGAAAAAAGGAGCTTTCGAGTCACCCTCAACTACGGTCAGCCAACTTATATGTAGGGATAGATAGATAGATAGATAGATAGATAGATAATTCGTGTCTGTCCCATTATGCTCATATCTCTGATGAGTGGCTTCATTATGAATGCATTCTTTTATCATTTAGTACATTCAAACGACTGTCTTAATCTTTTTTCTGCATATTCACAGGGTTTTGATTGATGCATCCACCGAAGGACACATCCGCCGGAACTTTGTGGTTTGGTTTAGGTTTTTGTTTTAATGGCATATCAACATTTTTAGGTCATTTAATGCCAAAGCCATTCTCCTTGAAGAACAAGCGTGGTACTATTTAACCCATAGCTGGGATGATAAGGGGGTTCATAACTTTCCCAAGGGTATTTGCTTGAAAGTGAACGTAATAGCGCAACTGGAGTACGAACTTGCTTACGACGATTCCGCAGTCCATTGCTTTAACCATTACACCATGTAGACACCCCCGAAACTTTGTGAATATAACATTAAAATGATAAAAATTATAAAGCTTCATTTCAGAAATTTAGATAAATCTTTCTAACCATCTCCTTACGTTCATATCTATCTATATGCATGCATATATATATTTATATTATATTCTGTTCACTTCTCGATGCAACTGTTTTCTGTAATTATTTAGCGGTTCATAGTGACAATTACTCATGAATGATTTATAAAATAGGATGTCCTTTCTTAAAATGAGTACCCAGATATTGTTAATAAAATAGACGTATTTTATCCATAACGCAAGTTCAAATTCCTGACCCCCTTTGGCAACATTTTAATTCCTGCTGTTCAATACATGCCTCAAGTAGACTCTGTCAATGCATTTATTCTATGCATATATTCACTTAGTAATGCTTGCATTAATTCTTAACCACCAATAATCTCTTCTTTCCCATTACATTTATATTATACACATGCTTGTTCAAATAAAATCCTTGCCCACTGACAAAAACCTTTTTTTTTTCATTTTGCTTAATGTATTTCTATTGAGGAAACAAAAGCATGGCATATATATTATCTTTTTATTACCTCTGTTCCATCAGGAATATTTACATTCATTCTAAGATATTTATGCAGACAGATAGATAGATAGCTATGTTGAGATAAGTAATAAAACCACTGATTATACATAGGTAGATAGATACATCTAAAATAAATATACTAATCATATATATATATATATATATATATATATATATCCTTTTCGTTGGTTCATCGAAAGAAAAGCAGATATTTTAAAATAAATAGGTCAGCAAGTGAATTTTGTTCTTTATGACCTATTCATTTTGATATATAATGTCTCAATATAGACGGGACCCATGTGACTGCAAACAACTCTACTTATAATAATATTGTCTTCTTTTTTGTTCCTCATTTGAAAATAGTATACTATATCAACTATTAAGCCTTGGTTACAATGTCTTGCACAAGAAAGGAAATATATTTTGCGTCACTAATTATTTGGAGACAAATTCATTAAAAAGTGTCATAAAAAATGCAACCCATTATTATGATAATGATTTATTACTGAGACAAGAAACTCAAAGAAAGGTTGCATACCCTGGATGCTGATATAATTACAATTAAAAAAATATTGATTTGAAATTTCTTGCTCAAAGAAGCATTTTTATTGGACACGTTCCAAATTAATGCCGTTGTACTTGTCTCAGTAATATATTATTATCATAGTAATAGGTTGCGTCTATTTTGAGACACATAATATATATATATATATATATATATATATATATATATATATATATATATATATATATATATATATAAGTCATTCAATAAATTAGATGAATTTTTAAAAAATCCTTTTTATTTCATAGAATTTTTTCATAAATGCACACTTAAAATTGTTTAGAATTAGTTCGTATTAAATATTATTTTAATCTTGGAAAATATTTTGAGGCAATTCAGGATAGCAGTAAATCAAACAGCTCTTGAGGCCTGAGCAGACGTCTTGGGATGGTCAGGTTACGACTGAACTAGGTACTGGCAGCCAATGGTAGGTATTCTCGGCTCCCAGAATTTTCAGACTGTTATTGACAGTGATTAGGAGGTACGTGATTTATGACTCTTAATCTTGCAAACATAAATTTGAAGAGACTGAGTGATTGAGGCTACACATTGAAAGTGCTAAGGGAACTCAAGGATCTCAGTGCCGACGTAGCTACGGTGCAGTAGACTCACTTTATTTCAAAGACAGATGGACAAATGCTGGAAGATGACTATGTCGTCAAATCAGAATTAGGCAATCGTCTCAGCACGGAGAGGGGTTCTCTCTGCTAATTAGAAGCAGCCTAGAGTTGGATATCGATGTTTTCTTTTCTGCTAAAGAGGGCTGACTTGTTGATGCAGTTATCGCCGTGATAATTTCTGGATGGTTGCAGTTTACACACAAAATTGTGCTTGGGAGAAATGCACCATATTTTTGGCGATCTGGGTCGTTTCTCTCGCGCCTGAAGCAAGTTGTTTGAGTGTGAGATTGAAATGCGCTCCTTGATAAGGTCAGACGTGGTACTCGTCAATCGGTAGGGTATAAAAACTGTCAGATCGATTTGATAACAGGGTTCAACTTTGTCAATTGATTTAGTCTGGATCGCCCAGGAAGGATGATGTGGACGTAGCCACATAGTGCACTCTCTGTCTATTGTAGATTCTACTTGGATAGTGTATTAGAAGAGCGAATATATGTCTTGTATCTTGCCTCTAGCTCTAATAGTTAGGGCTGACTAATCATAAACTACGTATTGTCTGTTTACGTTTAGCTGAATGGCCTAGACTGGCAGTTCAAAATCTCATTACTTGAGCTATAGGACTTCAGTAACCGACTGGAAAACCTAATTCAATTGTCATTAGTGGGGATGCTTAATAGGAATAGGTACTTGAGATCACTTTATTGCACTAGTTACTTCATAAGCAAATAATTCTGACAGTTCACCTTAGATAAGAGTAACGATGGTGAAGTCCTTAAAGGTTAAGTTATCCTTAGCAGCGGGTAGAGATCCAACGAAGCGGAGGAGATCGACGTTTATGCACATAAAAAAAAAAACTGCTTAAGTAACCCAGTTGGTTCTTTGAGTGAGTCAAGTCTCTGAATGGATAAAGTGTTCGAGAAGTTCGGGATATTATTGAAGTTTTCTGCTTGCTTGCATTTTTGGTCTTTTTACTCGATTAACGAACCTCCCGGTACAAGAGTTTCGCAACAATTTAATCAACTTCTCCCCACTACTGGAGGGGGAAGCAGTTAGTTGTAAGCGAAAAATGATAGACGGTGAAGTCTGTAATGGGATGTTCCAGGTCAGCCTTAACAAGTCATTAGGTCTGAATATTTTATTATATGAAATCTATTTGTGGCTGTCGTGTATGTTTTTGCCTATTCTGACGGATATTGTCAACCATTGGTTTGCTATGGAAGCCATTCCTGGATAACATAAGCGTGATAAGATTGCCGAAGAAAAGTGACAGACATATATGCAAGAATCTTGATGACTGAAACCATATAACTTTGCTCAACACAGTCAAATATTTTGGCCCTGGTATTAGTTAACCGCTTGCTGACTGCTGCAGCGATCTCATTGGGAAGTGTGCTGTACTACACCGTAAAGGGAAGTTCCATTTAAAACAACCTGCACTTGGTGCGAGAGATCCATGACAGCACTGAAGCTGCGCTAATAAATTTGGATCAGTTCAAAGCACCGAATGGGCTCGACGGTTGGTTTTTGGCCGCTGTTCTGGAGACTGCCGTATTCAACCCGGAGTTGCGCAGATTGGTCAGTATACTGAGCTGACAGTTTTAGAGCAGTAGTGCAAGTGAACGGGAATCAGTCAATGTCATTCGTGATCGATATGTCGATTCGGCAGGGTTACTTCCTGCCTCCTCGTCTTTATGTTCTTGATTTGGAGTCCCTCCTCCAAAGATTTAGGGATGAGAGAATAAATCTGTTCCTGTACGGAATAGAGCACCCTTGATGGCTCAGAGTGAAAGTTTTTGCGTACGTTGATGATGTCATTTTGTTTGTGTCCCACAGTTTAGACATAACTGCGGTACAATAGGTGTTTGCAAGGTACAAAAAGATGCCAGGAGCCAAAATTATTTCTGAAAAGAGCAAAGGGCTGAAGTTTGTTAATTAGAGGAGTGGCTTTCCTTTGTCGGAGCTTTTCGGTTAAAGAAACGGAGCGTACTTTAATCGGTTGGAAAGAAATCGGTCGAAAATTTTGACAAATGTAGAAACGCAGGTAGCTACTTGGCTTCGAAGGTTATTGTCCTTTAAGAGCAGAGCGGACGTGTGCACCGTATATTTTCCCTCTGATCTTTTATAAGTTGTCGGTACTCCCTCTTCCTGAGGCTTGGTTCTTGGCATTACAACGATTCACCTTTTCCTTCTTGGGGAAGAAAGGCAAGCCAATGATCAGCATACAGGCCTGTTCAAAACGGCCTTGTAATGGAAGGTTGGATATGCCAAACTTGAAAACCCATTGACCTGCTGAGAGGCTGATATTCTTTAGTCGATTGTTTATAAGAAATTCAGAGTGGAGACAAAAATTTAATTTCATTCAATAGAAATTGCAAATTGTGGTTGAGGGCCGATGTGAGTCAAAGTGGGAGGCACTGTTTGTTCAGGAGTGTAGAGGAGCGTGACATCATTCGCACTTGCGAGCCCCCTTTACCATCTGGGCTATTGTGACATCATTGAGCGACACGTCCGCTCCGCGCACACACGCGTGAACACTTGTGTTAATGTTGCACCTAAGTAACCCATGCACTGAGCCGAAAGGTTCTCAGCTTAACTAAACCCAAAGGCATAAAACGAAATCCCTCGGCCATTATATTACACATTTCCTACGATGATAACCATTTAAGTACGTACACTTCTATACTCACGCCCACATGTATGTGTGTATGTAATTATATGTATATATGTTAGTACGTACGTATGTAAATATATATATATATATATATATATATGTACATGTGTGAATGTATATATGCATCTGTTTATACGTATATATGCATATATGTATATCTGTATGTATGCGTATAGATGACTCTGTATGTATGTGTGTGTACGTATGCATGTGAATATGTATATACCTTTATATATATGCATGTATGTATATATAAATATGTATTTAAGCATATAGGTAAGTATTTATATATAAATATATATGTAAGCGTAGATTCATATACGTATATACAAATGGTACATATATATCTATGCATGCATGTCTGTGTATTTGTATACGTGAGTATATATGTATGTTTGCATGTATGTGTGTTTACACGTTTATGTGCAGATGTGTTTGCATATGTGTATGCATGTGTGCATATATATATCCATGTATATTTGCGTGTATGTATGTGTGCATATGTATGTTTATGTATATATGTGCGTATATATGGGTGAATGTGTACATGTATATATGTGTGTATGTATATATGTGCGTATGTACGAGTGCATGATTATATGTATGTATGTGTGTATATACGTATGTACGTACCAGTGTATGTATGTATGTAAATAATTTTTCAGTGGATGCAGGAGTTGATGAAAAATCAATATTTTCTCTTTTCTTTTTATTTCTCGTTTGGCCTTTTTTGTTTTTATGATTTTTTTTTTTATTTGTTTGTTGGTATATTTCTTCTTTGATTTTTTTTGTTTGGTATTTCTTTGACATTTTCTTTTTTTTCTTTTCTTTTTTAATAACTTTCTTGAAATCTTTACTTCTTACCTAGATTATTATTATTATTATTATTATTATTATTATTATTATTATTATTATTATTATTATTTGTTCTTTATTACTCAGAACAGTTCCAGCAAGTGTGAACTTAACTCTGTGGCTAGTCAAAAGAATCCACCGAAAATAATTCTAGAATTACTCACCGTTACACGCCACCTCTAGAAACCCTTTTTCTACGTCCATATTTGTTAGAGTATTAATTTTTGTTTGTCCCAATACTAGAAACTTTTCTTGCTTGTTCTCATTCAGAGAGAACGAAAACAAACAATGCGGATCGATATCGATTTGGGATGGATTCGTACGCAAATAGATCGATGCTTACAAGTCTGACTATGATTTGTTACCAGACCAAATCTCGTCTGGTGACATTGACTATATGCTCGAGAAAACTTTGGAATTCAGTAAATATTCTGACGATTGATTTCGTTTCGGCTTAGTTTAGTAAATGCCAGGATCTTCTTTGTCGGACGGATACCAATCTAAGTAATCAACCGAAGCAAATGAAACCATATGATACTTACTTCACTCGGTCCAATACAGTATTGTCCATAGATAAGGAGGGGATTCTCAGTAATGTTATGGCTAACGTGATAGACAGCGGCATCGTTGTAGATGAGTCTGAATTCCAGTCGGGTTATTCCGTTCACTTTCGGACTAATACTCTTGAGAAAGGTATTCGCTCAGTTATAGTTTAAGTAGTACCACTAATGTTCTTTTTCAAAGTTGGTTTTGGTATTAGCCTTAGATAACCCACAAAGGTTGTTTGGTTGGTTGTTTGGGTTTATGGCATATCAACCTTTGTAGGTTATTTAATGCCAAATCCATTTTATACAAGTAATCAGTTCTATTTCAAACAATTCAGTTTAGCATGAGTACACAGTTTAATTCAAAAACATTTCTATTTCAAGCTATTCAGTTTTATCAAACAGTTCTAATTAAACCAACTCAGTTTAGTTTATGTATGGTTTTTGTCCAGTTTCAATGTCAAAAACAGTTCTATTTCAACCAATTCAGTTTTGCATAAGTACTCAATTTAGTTCTATTTAACCCATAGATAGGACCCTATCACGTGCTACCACTACGGGCCAGAGTGGACCTGGGAGTGATAGCAATGAAAGGGTACTCTGCATTCCCCAACGCTCCAGCATTTCTGGAACCTCATCATGGGGCACATCAATTAATATTCATAGGTACGGTATGTAACACGATATTTTTACTAAATTAACTTTCGTTTAAATGAAATATACCAGGATTATATAATTTGATATCATCATCATCTTCATCTATTCTTTCTGACAGCATGGTTTCCCATGACTCTCTCTCTCTCTCTCTCTCTCTCTCTCTCTCTCTCTCTCTCTCTCACAATTCGTTACTATCGATCATCGTTCCTGGCAGGTCTTCTTTGTGGGATTCAGTGTCCGTACAAAGTGTATAAGTGTAAATTTTTGCTCGTCTCCATAGCTGGTGTGTTCCTGCGTGCAAGATCAATGAAGAAAGTCGATTATGAGTTTTGTCTTTATTACTGAACAGTGTACAGTGCACAGTATGTCTTCCTTGTCTTACTTGGGTGGTTATTCAGGTGGGAGGTAAGTGGCCAAGCAACTGCTCTTTGGTAGGGTTCTGCTTCAAGGATTTTTCAAAATAACACACAGAATCCTTGTGTCGTCCACATTTAGTCATTTCTCTCATAATTTCCTTTGGATGCAAGTAGTACTGCCATACAGTAATACTGACACAGCTACAGCGATGAAACTTTCCTGTTTTATTTTATCAGATTTCCATAGGGTAAATAGCTGTCCATTCTAACATTCATAGTTGAATATTATCCGATTAAAACGTAATTTTAGTTATTATGCATTATCAAACTTTACAACACTGATAATCTGAAACCAAAAATAAAATATCAACATCAGTGTAACCGATAATTACACTATATATATATACACAACACTAGCGAAACAATGACGTGATATTTTCGTTCTATTTTTTCTTTCAAAAGAATTCTGGAAGACCGAACACTCTCCAGTCTGTCTACATTAAAAATTACAATCTCAGGGTATTTTTAATTTCCTTCCAACTAAATAAGCCAGGATGACTTCTACTTTACCTCCCCGGGAAAAAATTACACAAGATAGATTGTTTTCACTATACTCTGGTCTACCGTTACTTGGTGTCAACTTAATTGACCACCCAACATTTCACCAAACTCACTTACTCACACACACACACAAAACAGAAAACAAAGAAGTAAATTTCTAATGAAAAAAAAAATCATGGAGCGATTTGAATCTCCCTTCCGTGTCAAAAAAATATTGGTTGGATCCTTTACAATTTCCAACCACAAAAACAAATTAAACAGCCAGTCAACGTTAATCATTTATTAAGCCTTTTTCTTAGATGTGGCACAAGGCCATATGAATGGGCACTCACTTGTGATGGTTTGCTAGACTATATTGCTAACCATTACACCACCTGAGGCAATGTGAACACTCCGTCAAGTTTTTCTTTTGTTTTCTTTTTTCTGGAGAGGGGAGAAGGAAGCCCCATAAACACAACGACTTGCACCCATATCTCTACGCGACTGTGCATTGACCAGTTGGCTTGAAGCTAATATCTCTATCTTTCTTTTTGTCCATTTTTCATTGAACTTCACACTCTTCTCCTGTTCTTTAACTGTTTTCCTTTTCTAAAATTATTTTTGTATTCCCTTTTTTCATTTATCCATTATAAGTTTTCTGCCTTTCTCCTTCTCATTACTTTTTTTCTCTCCCCATTCTATCTCTCCTCTTCTTTCCTCCTGCCCTTTTTCAAACTTTCTCTCCATCTCTATTCCTTCTCTTATCCTCTCTTTCCTATGCCTCTCTTTTTCACATTTGTGCCATCATTATCTTTATCATTTTTACCTTTTATTTTAATAATTTTTATTGTCTTTTCATTGTAAAATCAAGAACCTGTTCCTCCCTGTTTTGTTTTTTAAATTAAGATACCTGTTATTTTTATAATTTTTATTGTCTTTTCAGTATAAAATCAAGAACCTGTTCCTCCCTGTTTTTTTAAATTAAGACAAAAGATACCTTTTACTTTTATAATTTTTATTGTCTTTTCAGTATAAAATCAAGAACCTGTTCCTCCCTGTTTTTTAAAATTAAGACAAAAGATACCTTTTATTTTTATAATTTTTATTGTCTTTTCAGTATAAAATCAAGAACCTGTTCCTCCCTGGGTTTTTTTTTGTAAATTAAGACAAAAGATAGGTTTTGGGAAGAGAGAGAGAGAGAGAGAGAGAGAGAGAGAGAGAGAGAGAGAGAGAGAGCGATAAAACCAAAATGAAATGCTCTGTTGATTGTGAGTGAGAGAATTTCTTCCTTCTAATGATTTTTTAAAAAAATCAATGAGCCTTATCACTTCTCTCGGATGAAAAAAATAATTTGTATACCTTTTCTGAAAAGAATTTACAAAAAAATATACACACTAAACTGACTGGAAAACTCTTTGACCAATATAGGTAAAAACGTGGTAAAGAGTTTGAGAGGGAAAAAACCTCTTCCTTACTCAACAACAACAATAAAAAGTTCCCCATAAGAGTATTCTTGGTGTGTGTTGGAATTTTTTTCCCCACACACGTGCCCACACATACACATATACATTTCTTCTTCTTCTTCTTCTTCTTCTTCTTCTTCTTCTTCTTCTTCTTCTTCTTCTTCTTCTGTCCACGACTCTTCGTTCTTTGAATTTTTTCCTTTCCCCTTTCTTCCTCTACCTCTATGTGCGACGCTTCATTATTTCTTACTACTTCCCTTTTTTTTTCTTTTCACCTCATTTTCCTTTTTTTTCAACAGAAAAAAAATCTCTTGCATATTCTGCGAGTGTGTGGAAATTTTCTGCACACAAATGCCCACACATACATTTTATTCTTTTTTCCCTTTCCTCTCTTTCTTCCTCCACTTCCATGCAGGAAACTGCGTTCGTTCCATTTTCCTTTCCTTTTTTCTTCTACTCTTTCTTTCTTGGAATGATCTTTGGACGTGAACATTTCTTTCAGAATCAATCGTTTTTCACGGGCACCAATTGGGACAGCACGCCTCAGCTCTACTGTGCATCTAGCCACGTGTTAATCTGACCCCACGCTATGTTTATTGTACAGATCTCAAGGTGGTATCACTAAAGACGAAAAAAAAAAAAAAGGAAAAATTAGACAAAAGATTTTAAAGAATTAACTCTCTGATAGAAGACTGTTTGTCACCTCTGACCTTTTATTGGTCCACTTCCTTTCCATGCGTCCAACGCAAATACTACCATGTCAGATCTTAGCTGATCACCCTAGCTCTAAGTGCACCAGCACAGACTGGGGGCATATATCTGGTCACTTTTTCTGATTAACTTGTTCCAACAGGTTTCTCTCTCTCTTTTCTCTCTGAGATCCCTGTGCCTCGAGAATACAGGAAATGCTTGGTCTTTTTCTGTCTCTTTGTTTCATTTTCCCGCGGACCCACACTTATTCTAGGTTGTGAGGTTGGTGGGTGAACTGCTTACTTCATCAATTTTTTTTACATACCGCATGGATACATCTACACGCATGTACACATGTATATATGTACCCATAACCACTTTTAAGTACACCGTGACAGGCACACACACATGTTCAATCAATACTACCGTGCCAAGGATCCATAGTGTTACACGCTTTTGTCTCATTAAACTGTCATTACTACAGTTGTATATGGCGTACATAATCTTCTCTAAATTCAAAGTTACATTAACAATATGTCAAATATAAATATTACACAGTAAAGATGTTTATACGATTCATAATTTATATGATTCATACTTTATTCCACACTCTTGAAATTGCGCAGAAGAACAACATACCGTAGTTGTCTGACTGGCTGTCTGTGTGCTGAGACTTTTCAGTTATTGTTTGCACTCAGTGCATCAGCTGTTAAAAATGGATGTGATATAGTGTTAATAAAATCGTTAATATGTAGTTCAATTTTAATATTTTATGTTAATCTCTCCCTTAATTTGTTAAACATGTTCAACTTGGAATTGTTTGTAGCAGTTTGCTGAATTAATGGTGTGTGTTTTATGTTGATTGTAAGGAGTATTGTTCCACTGGTTGAGCACTCAGTGGTAAAAGTTTGGATCTTAGCCCTGTGGAATAAAGTCGACCATTAGTTTTGTCGAAGAAATACAGGCTTAAAATATTGACTCTTACGCAGCAATTTTTTCGTATAATATTGCAATAGAATTTTTAATACTCTAGAACCTTCAGTTTGAAAGAAAAATATCTTTTATATAAAATAATTTGTTGTCTGTATTCTGGTTTATGGATGATACAGTATATACATAACATGACAGAAATACTTTTATATTTGTGCATATACGTAAAACCTAGTGGAAATAATTTTCAACTAAACGAGACCAACTGTTGTTTGATAACCAATCATGTTTCAGTGCCCAACTCTAACTTCTTTTAAAACAAATAAGTAAAAAGCCTATTCCAACCATTCTTAGATAGCTTGAGACAATAAAAAATGGATCTTATTCAAATTCGAAAAAACAATCTACCATTCTGAAAATCCGAAATCTTTTGGGCAGTTTTTACATCCATTACATCTTGAATTACCTTACATTGTTCGTAAACCAGAAATTGAAAAAAAAAAAAAAAAAACAAACAGATGTTCTAAATGCTTCCTTCTGTTTTTCATAAACAACACACCTACAACCCAGTATATATATATATATATATATATATATATATATATATATATATATATATGATTTGATTAACGACAACGGCACGGTCCTTTTTATGATAGCATCTTTTTTTTCTCGCTTTCTGGCGACTTTTATTGTATCCAGTGTCCAGCCAATAGAAACGTTGACAAAAGTTTCGTTAAGTTTCTAGATCAATTGAACCATAATACAAAACGCAATCGCTGAAAATCTTAATAGAAAAAGAGATCATAAAAAAGGGAAAATTCCGTGGTCTCTAACCAAACTTGTTTAAATGATAATTTGCTACTAAACTATCCACAATATCTATCTATCTATCTATCTATCTATCTATCTATCTGAAGTTTGTTCAAAAAATCCCAAGACTCATCCGGAAAGAATAGCTATAAGTGAAAAATTTTGTTTTGGCAACACTCTACCCCATGTAAAATGAGAAAAAGTAATTCAGATTTTTCTTGCTTTATAAGAAGTGGTAGCGTGTCTCCAAAGCAAAAATATTTAGAAATGTCTCTTCTTTAAAGATGAAACTTTTCTACGCAGTTTTACACATTTTCTTCAATTTGGTTTGATTTTTTACGAATATTTTATGAAATTTTACCCGCGAGAGCTTTCCATTTTTACTGTTTATTTTGAACGTATCTTTTATATATTTTTCTTTAAAATCGACTGAAACATCTTCGAGAGAAAAAAAATTGATAATTTTTATAAAAAATTGAAGCTTGTTTAAGAATTGTTTTCAGATATAAAAAAAAATAACTATATGATAGATTATTAAAATAAGAAAACACACAGTGACGTTAACGGATTTTATATCTATCTATCTATCTATGAGAAGGATAAGATTAGGAAAAAGATATTGCTCTCTTTTTTATTATTGCTTTATTATTTGTTACAATATTTAAAATGTGGTTATAAGCGTATGCTAAGTTAGAGTATGTTCGATCAAAATTAGATTGTAATGATTGGGTTGATTCTATTTTTTTTTTTCAATTCGTAAGTCATTACTTTAAAATTTATCTAAAAGATAAAACATAAAACTACTTCCATAAGTTCTTGAATAATAAAGAAAAGAAACATCATTGTTTTACAGTAATGTGTCTTCTTAATTGTTAATTACATTGAATGTGCTTTATTATAAAATTAAAAAAAATATTTTTGTCCAGGTATTTTTATAACCCGCTTTAGAGTATTCTTATTTAAGGGTTCTTGGTTACATCTGTGACAGGTGCGCAGATAATTAACAATCCCTAGGTCTGCTATAGTCACAATATACTCCCGATAAAAAATGCAAAATTAAAACATAATTCAACGTGGGACCCAGAGAACAGATTTGGGTGTCATTATCGGCAGGTGCTTCCTTAATAGCCGACATGTGAGATCCGATCGGCTACTTATGATTGTAAACTGTTCTTTTTTCAGGTACACAAACCACGAACTAAACAACGACTCACATCAAAGACACCAACGGGAAAAATGGACGAGAGAGGGCAGCAAATGTGTATTTTACTGTTGAGCTAATAGCAAGCTCATTCTAAGAGGGTATGGAAAAAGAATGATAAAAATCCGAGAAGAATATGCTAGATTTAAAACAAAAGGCACAAAACTCGCTGACTAAGCTAGGATAATGTTATAGCCCTGGAAGGGGTCACAAAAAGAACAGAACACTACGGCTATAGTATAGGTCTATATTTACAAGGACAGAGGATGGTTACAAGGACATAGGACGGTAAGCGAGTTCGCATAACCCTGCGGGGGTGAGGTTAGCTTCCGGATCTAGACTAACTTCGTATTGCTGCGTTTTCCAGTATTATGGAGAGTGGTTGAGTCTATTAGTAGGTGATTCCGATACAACAGATAATAATGAAGAAAAACTGGTTTTCTGATCTTGAAATATTAGAAATAAACCAACAAATAGATATGGAGTCATGTCAACAAGACCCTAATACCAAAATTGCGACGCTAAATATAAAAAAAAATACAGTTAAAAGAAATGATTAAGCGAATTGAAACGTAAAATAATAGTAATCGAAACATCACACACCAAAAAAAAAAAAAAAAAAAAAGAAGACAAAAACAAATAAAAAACGAAACAGACACTAACAAATGAGAAATGAATGTAGAGACCATAAGGTGAATGATGTCTGAAAGGAAAACTATATTATCACCTCGCAGGAATAAAAACTGGAAAATAGTCAAGGCAGAAACTGAAAATATAAACAAATTATTGACACATATCTCCTTCTGGTGTAATGGTTATCGTCGTGGGAAATGCACACGGCGACACGAGTTTAAATCCTGGAAGAGACTGATGGCATTTCACATAGCACTAATACCCTTGGGAAAGGTATGAATCTCAATAATTGTAGGTTAGTCGTGGAGCCATCTCCACTTTAAATAGCACGCCTCAGAAATTAGTAAACCAGTTCATATACCTTGATAGCAATATCTCATCTTCAGAAAGTGATGTAAACATATACATTGGAAAGGCATGGACAGCTATTGATAGGTTATCAGTCATATGGAGGTGCCCGTGGTGTAATGGTTATCGTCGCAGGATATGGACACGGCGACACGAGTTTAAATCCTGGAAGAGACTGATGGCATTTCACATAGCACTAATACCCTTGGGAAAGGTATGAATCTCAATAATTGTAGGTTAGTCGTGGAGCCATCTCCACTTTAAATAGCACGCCTCAGAAATTAGTAAACCAGTTCATATACCTTGATAGCAATATCTCATCTTCAGAAAGTGATGTAAACATATACATTGGAAAGGCATGGACAGCTATTGATAGGTTATCAGTCATATGGAGGTGCCCGTGGTGTAATGGTTATCGTCGCAGGATATGGACACGGCGACACGAGTTCAAATCCTGGACCTGACTGATTGCATTTCACATAGCACTAATACCCTTGGGAAAGGTATGAATCCAATTATTCTCCCTCCAGCTATGGGTAAATAGTAGGGCAGACTAGGTTCTTCAGCCTTGGTGAGGCAACTAGTCTAGGAGAAGGAAAACTCTGAATTCAAACCTGTTAAACTCCGCTTAAAAACTGACCTTTTGTCATATCCTGCCCGAGCGGAGGGGTTGGTAAATATGATATGATTAACACATATCTCAACGAACAACATCGCAGAATTAAACGAACTAATGTATGCAGGAGCAAAATTAGTCAGCGCTAAATCGGTATTCCCCTTAAGAACAGGAACAGAGACTCAAAAACCGGGATGGGAAATTAGAATCCAAGCACAAATAAAACATCTACTATGTTATGATAGAGGAAAAATGCAGGAACATATTGATGGAAAGAGAAAAGTAACACAAATAAAACAAAAGGTACAACTCGGGGAAATAAATGAGAAGCTTCTGGTGAAACAAACATGGCTCAAAATAAATCAGACAGAATCAACTACTGCAGACAAAACAGGACATTCCAAAACAGCGACAACATTTCTACCTGCAAGTAGTTGGGGATATGCGAAGACATATTAACAACTGGATGCAGAGAAAACCAAATAATTTGGGAGCAAAACTTGAAAATGGAGAGATAATAACTGAAATGTCGAATGAATAAACAGCATGGAAAAAGAGCTACAATGACATCAAAAAGACGTAAGACAAAAATACACGTTGATTCCCTTAGAACAATACTCAAAAAAGTATTGAATTGGAAAATGCCAGGCCATGATGGCATATATGGATACTGGTTTTAAAAAAGACAGTTCCATACACGACAAACTGGCTATCGAAATGATTAGATGCTTACAACAAACAAACATACCCGAATAGATGACAAAAGGAAAGACTACACTGATCCAAAAATACCCTTAAAAAGGAACCGCTCCCGACAACTTGACCCATAGCATGACTACTAATGTGGAAAATACCAAAGGCACAAATTAAGGGGGAGATTTGCTGTTCGCTAATATGCCACGGACCTTTACGCAAGAGAATAAGAGGAAAAGGAGTTCTACTAAACATTCATCAACACATCTCCATGGAGAACAAAACGAGACGAAAAAATTAGGCGATGGCGTAGTTTGACTTCTAAAAGAGATACGATATGGTTATGCAAAGCTAGATAAGAGACTGTCTAAAAAATGCATATTATACCCGATGAAGTCACAAAGTTCATCAAGAAAACAATGAAAAACTGGAGAGTGGAATTGACAGTCAGACGAAAAAGTTTGATTTAGGAGAAAATTCAGAGAGATATATTCTATGGAGATGTGCAATCACCATTTCTATATGTGATAACGATAACGCCTCTTTACATTCTTAGGAAATGCACAAGCGGCTACAATATACATGGATGACATCAAGCTGTTTGTCAACAACGAAAAAGAATTGGAAACCCTAATACAGGCAGTGATGATATACAATAGGGATAAAATGTGGCATAGAAAAATGTGCCATGCTAATAATAAGAAGCAGAAAACGAGAAATGACGGATGCAATAGAACTACCAAATCAAGAAAAAGTCTGAACGCTTGGGGAAAAGGAAACATTCAAGTACTTGGGAATATTGAGAGCGGATACATTTGAAAGAAGTAGAGATGAAAGAAAAAATTAAAAAAACTATCTCAGAAGAACGAGAAAACTACTCTAAAGCAAATTATATATCAGAAATCTCATCAAAGGGATAAACAGCTGGGTTTTCCCCTTTGTAAGATATTTAGGAGCATTCTTAAAGTGGACGATGGAAGAACTACAATAAATGGACCAAAGAATAAGAAAACTCGTGATGATGCATAAAACCTTATATACTAGAGATGACATACTCAGGCTGTATGTGTCAAGAAAAGAAGGAGGAAAAGGATCCGCCCGAATTGAAGATAGCTTTGATTTATCGATGGGTCGACAGGAAGACTACATAATAAAGAGCAAAGGAAGACTGTAGTCGGAAGAGAATTGTTGATAAAATCTAAAATACCACCCAGTAGGTTAAATGCCATAAGATAAACTTGATGTAACTCACTGGACTGAAAACGGGAGTTTACTAGAATATTTTATGTAGCCAGGATTTTCAGCTCTACTTCCATGGTTTCTTTTTGACATGAGTAATATAATTTATTTAAATCCATGACATAAAATTATGTTCAATGCCGGCTGAAGTCATACCTTAAACGAGTTTTAATTAAAAAAAAGAGTCCAACATTTTATATACCCTTAGTGCCAAAGCATTTCCCTACAAAAGTATATATGTATTCATCCAAATCCTCGACTTTGAGTAGGATAAGAATCAAGGTCAATTTTTAATCAGAGTTTTACAAGTTTGAATTCAAACTTGCCATATCAAGGTTAAAAATCCAAGTCTGTCCTACTATTTACTTACATCTGAAGAAAGAATATCTGGATTCATACCAGAGTACTAGAGCTACGGGAAATTCAAACAGTCATCAAGGATTTAACGCGTATCCATTTTCTACGATGATAACCGTTGCATCACTAGCGGCTCAATTAATCTTTAATCCCCCGTGTATATCTTCAAATTTAAAGTATGTATTTAAAATCCAAAGTACAGATTATCTCAATATAGATACAATCCATTAATATGATAATTCATATCGCACCAAGTCATCTTTCTGAGTCTTAAAAATCAAACCTATCACGTCAGAAAGGTCAAAGCAGATGAGAAGGGCAGAAATTGATTGACTTTATACTACAGTGCTCGGGAAAGACCAGGCTCTTGGGAACGTCTTCGGTGGGACTTTTTCGGACTCCTTCTGAGAGAATCTCTCACCGCATCCACATTGTCAGGACATCTTGCTGTCAACTTCCTGCGAGATCTGGGATTTCAGCCTTCTTGTTAGGGTTGTTTACTGGCTTGAGATTTGTGTACCCATATTTACCAATCCCTCCGCCCGGGGAGGATATGACACAAGGTCAATTTTAAAGCGGAGTTTAACAGGGTTGAATTCAGAGTTTTCCTTCTCCTAGACTAGTTGCCGCACCAAGGCTGAAGAACCCAGTCTATTTACCCATAGCTGGAGGGAGAATAATTGGATTCATACTTTTCCCACCGGTATCAGTGCTATGTGAAATGCAATTAGCTTGGTCCAGGATTTGAACTCATGTTGCCGTATCCATTTCCTATGACTATAACTATTACACCACGGGCACCACCTTGAGATTTGTGTACGTAACGATAAAATTGGCTTTTCTGGGGATAATTTTAAAAGTTAGACTTCCAGCAAAATTTTGGTTATCCAGTGACGCAATTTATATTTTTCCGTTCTTGTTCAAGTCATTGTAATCAAGGATTATAGTTGTTATAGTATATTATTTTGAAATATTAAACAAAATAGAACACATTATTATTAGTAGCAGAGTTATAAGCAGTCACATGTGTCCCGTGTATATTGAGACTCCCTGTATATATTGAAAATCTTGAAAAGATATCAATAACTCAATTAAATAATATAAAGTATATAAAATTAAAATTTTCATTCTGTTTGTATATCTGTATGTAACGATAACTCACGCGAAACTGCGCATTCTTTGACTAATACAATTAAAATGCTCTAATGTAGAGAATAAAAAATTGATCAACCTAACATATAACTGAATCATTATTTTGTTGGTTGCCTATTTGCATTTGCTAATTTTTTAATCGTTTAGATTCTTGCAATAACGGAGATGACTTTGAAATACTAAACAGATTCCCCTACGTTATACGAGTATTCGTATGTTGAAAAGCTGTTACAACGGAAACCCAAGTGGTCTATTTTAATAGAATTATATAAATCCTGTTCATTGGTCAAGATCAATATACGTATTCTATAGTAATATTTATGACCTTTCGGCTGGAGATGAAATATTTTGACTGCCGCTTCTTTACAATTTTGTAGAGTAAAAATCTTTCGTCAAGGTCAGCACAGTTTAAGTCTTCATCTTAGAATTTATCAAAAAGATCAAACGTAAACTAATTCATTGAATTCTTGAATTATAAAGAGGTGAAACTAGATTATATTCACAGTAAAGTGTTTTACGCTAAAAGCTTTAAAACATTTTTGCCCAAGTGTAATAAAAAAAAACAATAACAACAACAAAAAAACAAAAAACAAAAACAGAACACTTTTAATCTCATTTATTTCTTCAAGAAAAAAAGATGTGTATCCTTCAATATATTCTTTTCTGCTCTTGAAATATGCTAAAATTAGCCAATTTTGGAACAATATGGGCCTAATGGAGCCTCAAGTTAGAAGTGAACTCAGTTACAATGTTCACTAATCATCATACCACAGGGGGCATATCTAGAATTTGATCTAGTTTTGCACCAGGCCTGAGGTATGGGACACAGATTTGAACTCACTTAAAAAGGAATGCTTGACTAACTCGTTAATCACACAAGACATTTGGCAGAATTTAATAAAATCAACTGGTGTAGTGTAGAAATCTTTCCTCAGGGTCTGCAAAATTTTGCCACTTAAACACCTCAACTCTACGTTGTGTTTTTTCTTTTAAGCCAAGTCAATCTCAGGTTTTGTTAGAAATCTTGCAAGTCACGTGTCAGGCCATCCGAGAATATATTTGATGTTTCTTCATTTTCTCCTCGAGAACTTCCTGGTTGCTGGGTGAGTGTAAAGCCTCTCAAAGTGGACTAAGGCATTGTTCCCACTTTATCACAATCATCTCATTCGAGCCAGCGATCTACTCCTAACTCTCTTGTTTAAAATTTGTTCGACCACAGTGGCTGGGAGAGGAGGCGATCCCGTAACATACCGACAACTGTCTTGATTTTAACGCATCTGTTTATCTTTTCTGAGTAAATGGGGTACAGGCTTCCAGAAAATAACCCCCGGATCACTCACGTGGATCTCCAAATTCTAAAGTACAAACAAAAATGATACCCATTTCTGACCTTACTGGCATCGAATAATTCCGCTTATGCCGGATATTAAATTTTATCCCCATCGAGAAATCCTCTTCTTTATCAACTATAAAAATTTGCCGAGTTCCCTAACTTGCTTAGCTGTCCTTGGGATACAACGAGACACACATCCAGGAACGAACATACATATACATTACTTCCAACACACATCTGTGCAGATACACCAACAACTACACGTATATACATATATATGCCTGATACCTATACGCATGCATACTCATATAGACATGATTGCACCTACATGCATATTCATAATTGCACTCAATTATGTGCTCTTACAAACAAACAAAAAAAGCTTATAGTATCAAAGAAGCATGATTTGATCATTGGTATTTTAACCAGTTTAAACTTAAAAGGGAAGTTGACTTATTTTAAAGTAAATTAATTTGGGGAATATTTTCGTCATATTTAACCGGCTGATTTGCCTAGTGGGTAGAGTGTTCACCAATGGTTTGGGGTTCAATCCCAGGTCGAGTCATAGCAAAGACTTAAAAAATAGTACTTGATATATTCTTGCTTAACACTCAGCATTATAAGGTACATACCAAGGATAAAACTGCATCTCGTTGTAGTTGTTATTGTAAAGGGAGCCTTTAAATTGCTTAGTTTACTTTTACTTCGTAATATTTCATTAAATAAAGGTTTGATTTGGTTTCTTTGTTTAATCATGTTAAACTTAGTGGGTTATTGAATGTGAAAGTTATTCTTGTAGAATAACAGTAGTTGTATTATATAACCTCGAGTTTCCGGGCATAAGAAGATTCGTATTTTTTAACGGTATTAATCCGAAAGTAAACATAACACGACCAGATTTTGAACTTGCTTACTCCGATGTAAGAGTTCCTATACGTAGGCCATTACGCCACAGGGATCCCTTTAACTTTTCAAAGATAGTAATCCTTTCATTTTTGCCCGGTAATCTTTTGTAACCATTGTTTATGAAAAAGAAAAGAAAAAGCAGAGATTCAAACGACAATTTGAATATTAAAAATGGTATCTAGAAAGAACAATTTTAACAGTAAAGGTGTTTTTATTTTTTTATTTTTTAGTTAAATGGTAAATAAACATTCTTGTATAGTTAATGCCAAAACTATCCTTGTAGAAGAACTGCAGTGATACTATTTATTTGGGGAGGTTAAGGGCGTTCATAACTTTACCAAAAGTATTAGTTTGAAAGTGAACGTAATAGGGTGACACAAAATCGAACTCACGTTGAGACCGTAGTTTAACTCTTTAGCCATTACACCAAGGCTATTTCCGTTAGCCTTTGAAATATTGTACTCTCTTTTATTCTTGCTCAGCAATCTTATGCAATCATTGATTTTGAAATAGAAATTACAATACAGAGATTCGATGGAAATTTTGCATATTCAAAATTGAATATGGAAAAAACAGATTTAACTATTAAGGTGTGAAGCATATTGATTTTTTTCTTAAGAAAACAAGATCATAAACCTGAACCTAGAAAACAAAAATTAAAAAATTAAAAATATATTCCATATAATTGTAATACCACATGATTATTGTAAACATATAATCGATAACTTTGAAAATGATAATAAATACACACAAGATATTATTTAAACAATTAGACCCTCAGTTTATATCACTGCTGAAGATGCTTATAAAAACGCAGCTTGCGAAAAGGCATGAATCAAATTCTACTTGATTTTAGCCCTGTTGTCAGATAAATAGAGCAGAATTTTATTCGTTTGCATTTTGCAGTGGCTAAGGAAGGAGCTATGATTAAAAGTATAAAGCAGTTCCACTTATGGTCAACTGAAATTAAAAAAAATACATTTGCATACTTCGATATCATATTTACCAACCCCTCCACTCGAACAGGATATGACACAAGGTCAATTTTTAAGCTGAGTTTAACAGATTTGAATTCAGAGTTTTCCTTCTCCTAGACTAGTTGCCTCACCAAGGCTGAAGAACTCAGTCTGCCCTACTATTTACCCATAGCTGGAGGGAGAGTAATTGGATTCATACCTTTCCCAAGGGTATTAGTGCTATGTGAAATGCCATCAGTCTCGTCCAGGATTTGAAATCGTGTCACCGTGCCCATTTCCTACAACGATAACCATTACACCACGGGCACCTTACATACTTCGATATGAGCATTTTCTAATTACATTAATGTACCTAATATGAACCGCTTGAAACATGTACATATTTTCTCGTGCATTTAATATATATGAATTATATGTGTATTTCGCTTTTTGTAGATCTAATAAAAGAAAATGGTTTCACATTAAAAGAAGCAAGAAAAAGATAATATCACACAGAAACTATTACCGATGTAGACTACGCAGACGATCTAACGCTTCTCACAAATTCATCAGCCCTCGCAGAATACCTTATGCATAGCCTAGAGCAACCAGAGGAAAGCATTGGCCTTTATAATTATACAAATAAAACTGAGTATGTGCTTTAAACAAAAAAGAGCTATCTCTACTCTAAGTGGCGAGCCTTTAAAATTAGGAGACAATTCACATTCCTCAGCAGCAATATCACATCTACTGTCAGTGATATCAACATACCCCTAAAAAGGCTAGAGCTTCTGTTAACTGTTTATTGATCACATGGAAGTCTGATTTATTTGATAAAATAAAAATGGTTTGGTTAGGTTGTTGTTTATTAGCATATCAACCTTTTTGGGTTATTTGATGCTTAATCTATCCTTCTGGAAGGTAGTGGTACTATTTAAGCCATAACTGAGAGGATAAGGGTTTTATACCTTTCCCTAGGTTATTTCTCCGAAGGTGAACGTAATAGCGCGACGGGAGTTCGAACTCGTTTATTACAATTCCGCATCCCCAATAAAAAAAGGATTTCTTCCAAGCAGCTATATTCATATAACTGTATAGATGCACAACACGGACGCAAACAAAATGAGTAGAGAAAAGCTTAATGAAAACTGCACTAGAATCCTTGAACCAAAATCCAATAGAACAGCAATTATACGACTACTTGCTTCCCATCTCACAAACAGTTTAAGTAAGGCGAATAAGACATGCAGGGCACTGCTAGAGAAGTATGGACGAACTCACAAGTGACCTTCTCCAAGGGACTCTGAAATATGGACGTGTCAGTGTTGGCCGATAAGCAAGGATTTACTTACATCACCTTTTTGCTGACACCGGATGCCGCCTGGAAGACCACCCAGAAGCGATGGATGATAGAGATGGATGTCGAGAGAGAGAGAGAGAGAGAGAGAGAGAGAGAGAGAATCATAGAACTTCGTGCTGTCAGGGTAGCGTTTTCATATCAGTCTTTCGGAGTATATCTTTTAGATGTCTCCAGAAGAATATGAAACTTTTGTAATAGGATATGAGTGGCAAATATGCGTTTGGTGAAAGCGTTGAAGTTCTTATATTGGGTAAGATCTGGAGATAAAGCATAATGGTTAGACTGTTCGCCAATGGCCCGGGAGACCTGAGTTCAATCCTAGGTCGAGTCATACCAAAGACTCAAAAAATCGTACTTGATGCTACCTTGCTACTCAGCATTATAAGGTAGGGATCAAAGGTAATGTGGAGCAGTCCATGGAAAGGAGTAGCACCCTCCTCTACACCTTGGTGCTGTAACTATCGTAAAGAAGCCTTCGGGTCACCTTCGACTACGGTCGCCAAGTTTACTTACTTATTATATATATATATATATATATATATATAGAGAGAGAGAGAGAGAGAGAGAGACAGACAGACAGACAGAGAAATAGAAGTTGAGTGCATGTGCGTATTCGTGTGTGTATGATAATAAGTACTTAAAACTCAAATGAGTTGATTAAATTTGCATTAGATTTAGATATTTTGAAAAAATAAATGAAAGAATTTAAAATATGAATTGTAACCAAATCAGTAAATGAATCAAAGAAAGAAGAAAAAAGTGACGAGAAAAGGAAAAAAGAAAGAAAAACAAGGAAGGAAGAAAGGAAGGAAGGAAGGAAATAATGTTTGCAAAGTTTATTGAATAATTTCAAGAAATAGTTAAAAACTAACAAGTATGGCGCCATTCTTCCACGCCTTACATCCATTACAGCCGCTACAATTACAATCAAATTAAATTACTCATCTTGAAGTTTTTTTCTTCCCAATTTTAATCTAAACTGCATTATTTTCTTTCCAAACTTCTCATCTTCATTTTTTTCTCGTTTCAATTATTCTCCAACACCCCACTTTTCTCCAACTCCCCACTTTTCTCCACCTCCACTTTTATTTCATACTTCCCTTGTTTTTAATACTCTTC
Organism: Sepioteuthis lessoniana; assembly: GCA_963585895.1. NCBI lineage: Eukaryota > Metazoa > Mollusca > Cephalopoda > Myopsida > Loliginidae > Sepioteuthis > Sepioteuthis lessoniana. Next base: position 53,984,354 of record OY757934.1, on the reverse strand, counting down.
TCTTTTTCAGTCTCCCTCTTTTCTAATCTATCCTATATTTCCTCGTTTCTATTTTCTCCCCTTTTAATATTTTCTTTTCCTCCCCTTCTTTTCCTCCTCTCCATTTTCTCTTCTTCATCCTTATTTTCTCTTCTTATCAGCTTTCATGTCTTTCTCTTCTATTTTTTCGTCCTCTCCTCTTTTTTTCTTGTCCATCTCTCTTTTATTCTCCTCTCGATATCACTCCATCGTTATTTTCTCTTCCTCGCCCCCTTTTTAATTTTATTCGCCTCACCTTTATTCTTCTCTGTCTTCCCTTTTTCACCTTCCCTCTTTCCTCATTCTACTTCCTTTGTTTCAGCTCCTCTTATGTTACTCTCTCTCTTCTCTCCTTCTTTTTCAAAATTTCTCAACCTCCCCTCTTTTACAATCCTCCCCTCTTTTCTCCTCATTTTACTCTATTTTTTCTACCTCCTATATTTCTACGTCCCTATTTTGTATTCTCCCCCTCTTTCAATCAACTCTTACAATCGTCTCTTCTGTTTTCTCAAAATCCCCTTTATCTTTCTCCACCCCCCTTTTTTTCTCTTTTCTCTTGCTCCTCTTTTGTCTGATTTCCTCATTTTTAACTCACTTTACTTTTCTTTTTTCATTTTTCTCTTCACTTCTTATGCTCTCCTAACATCTTCCCCTACCTTCTTTTCAAATAATCCCCTTTTCCCCTGCCTCCCCTCTTTTCTTCTTCTCTCCTTATCTTTCTGTCTTTATTTCCTCCTCCTTCTCTCTTTTAACCATCTTCTTCTCTGTTTTCTCCTTTATTGTTCTCAATCTCCCTTTTTTCACTTCCATCCTTTTCTCTTTTCTCTTCGTTTTTCTCTTTCTCCTCTCTTTCTGCATTTCTCTTCCTTCCTTATGTCCTCCATCTATCCTTCCACCTCACTCTTTTCCTCTCGATATCTCCCCGTTTTTATTTTCTCCACTCTTTTCTATTCTATTCATTTTTTTCCCTCTCTCTCTCTGCTTCACTTTCCACTATTCCTTTTTTTTTTTTTTTAGATCCTCTCCTATCCTTACTCCTCCCACTTACCACCTGCTGCTGCTCCGGTTACTGCTGCTGCTGCTGCTGTTGTTGTTGTTGTTGTTGTTGTTGTTGTTCTTCTTCTTCTTCTTCTTCTTCTTCTTCTTCTTCTTCTTCTTCTTCTTCACACTGTATATCTGTCAGTCATTTTTTTCAACAGATGAGTCAAACATATAAACTGTATTTGAAAAGTGAATGGGAAAATTTCGTAAAAATTCAAACTGATTTAAAAAACAAAACAAAACAAAACAAAATAACCAAGATTTTCTAAAAATCGGGAAATACTTTTCAGGCATATTATGTGCATTTAAGGAATTTATATAAAAAAAAAGATTGTAAATAATTTCCGAAAATGCATTTTATAAGAACAAATTTGGATGCTGGATAATCGTAAAAGTATCTTAATGTCAGCTAAAGTAAAAAAATAAAATTTAAAAGTCGTTATTTTAAAACGAGAGGATAGATGAAAGCCTATTCTTGTCTTATTTTTTAATATATTTTTTAACGTTGAGAGCATTTTAAAACACAATTACAACCATAAGAGTTGTCATTTTAATGAGGAATATACTCATAGTCAAATTAATGCTTGTTAAAATGCCGGTTTTATTAAATAGTGAGGAATTCCTAAGCAAATAAAGAAATAAAACATTTGAGAAAATGTTAAAAAACTTCCAATAATCTGCCCTTCAACATTGATTATCTTTAGATGGATTTTTTTCTATTTAAATGTGATCATGGGGATAGTTATTAACTGTAGGAACCCTTAAAATATTTCTAGGCAAATAATCTTCACTGAGGGTCAATCTACTATAAACAGTGAGCGCTATATTTAATGATCAGTTATTGATAATTTAAATATTTCTACGCATGGCAATTTCGTGAGATATGTTGTTCCTTAGACAATCAAGATTAGTTATATTGAGGTCATAGCAGTTTCTTTTGCCGGTATTGCAGACAAAACTGGAGTGTATGCATTAGCCCGAACCTTGTGCCGCGAGCTCAATGCGAGACAGGGTCATTTTTTAGCGGAATTTAACAGATTTGAAATCAAAGTTTTTCTTCTTCTTGACTGGTTTTTACGTGATGCCTTCAATAAGTTTCCAGACATTTTTTGTACAGGCATTTAAAATTGTCGTCGACTCTTGACAATTCAGTATGTTATTACTATACATCTTATGAGATGACTGACTAATTTTCATGATTTCAGGTTCAAATCAACAGCTACAGCAGCAAGTGGAATACACCCTACTAAAGCCTGATAGTCACAGCTGGTGAATTTCAAGAATGCAATCCGACACTTAAAAATAACGAGATACGAAAAAATCCTGTTTTAAACTTGGAAAAAATGATGTCAGAGAAACGTATGGAATGCTTCAGACTGCTTTTGGAGCATCTTGCATGAATCGAGTATCAGTTTCTGAGTGGCATGAGAGATTCAAGGAAGGCAGAGAGTTTGTGAGGGATGATGAGAGGTATGTGAGGAGTAAGGAAGTCAATACTCCAAAGTTGATTGGCCAAGGGGTTAGGGTTAGGGTTACTATGTTGAGGTTTTAAGGGAGTCCAGGAAGAGATTCTGTTGGAAGAGACCAGCACTCTTCAAATCGGGTCAGTGGAATTTCCACCAGGACAATGCACCAGTCCACAACTCCATCCTTGTCACAGACTATTTGACCAAGATGGGCATCAACACAGTTCCTCAGCCTCCCTATAGTACAGACCTTGCTCCCTGTGACTTTTGGTTATTCCCTAAGCTCAGAGGCTGTGGTTATGAGACAATTGAGGAGATGAAAGAGGCTATGACGAAGGTCATTGACACACTCACACAAGAAGACTTCCATGGGGCCCTCCAGAAGTTGTTGAAGCAGTACAACCAGTGCATTGCAGCTGGCGAAGATTACTTCAAAGAGTTTCATGTGTGTACTAACAATAAAAATGCCCATACGAAAAAAAAAGTCTGGTAACTTATTTAATGATCCTCGTATACGAAGGTTAAATATACTTGTCTTCTCAACGCATTGCTGGATGGAGAATAGTTGGATACGTACTTTTCCTAAGGATTTTAGCACTTTGTTAAATGCTAACAGCCTCGTCCAGGTTTTGAACACGAATCACCGTATTCGTTTCATAAGACAATAGCCATTGCAGCGCTAGTTACTCAAAACTTGGCAAGGCCTGAGTTTGCTCTTTTTGGCTTTTTTATTTTCTTTCATAATTCAGCTGTTGATTTTTTCTTCATCCTCACATTGAAAAATGCTCTATAATACGCTGACTGTATCATCTGTAGAGAGGTAAGACCTGCCTCCAACAAAAATAAAGAAGCATACAAGGTATTACATTAAAACCGAATCTGATGTAAGCCTCCCGTTCTAAACATCTGAAGTGGGTTATTTGATTGCTTGGTTGGTGGGTTGGTTTTGTTTCAAGGCATATCTATCAGGGTAGGTTGAAGAATAAAGGAGAGGCAGAGAAATACCATATCTATTCTTACACAAAAACAGATCTATTTCAAACGTTTCAGTTCATTTAGCGTAATTTACACAGTTAAGTTCAATTTGACCCATAAAAAGGGCCCTATCATGTGCTACCACTCCGGTCCAGAGTAAACCTGGGAGCGATGGCAATGAAGAGGTACTCCACATTTCCCAAAGCTCAGGCATTACTGGAATCTTACTATCAACTTGTTTTGTGTCATATCCAGGACACTGGTTTTGAGAGTCTTACCCCTCTGCAGAGATGCATTCGGTGTATTCTGCAGCTTCTGCTGACTCGGGCCTTTTTCAAAAGATTTAATGAGAGACGTGACGAAAAATGAACTGGTGATGTAGCGTATCGAGTTGTTGAATGAAAATTCTTTTCTGGTGTCAACAATTGATTATTGTGTGATACGTGTTACAGACACATGGCTGTGATCTCAACTTTGCTGAGATAAATGTTAACCATGAACTGGTTGTGTTTTAAATTAGTCAGGACTGCTTTGATCAGCCATATGTTTATTCAATTGTCCATGCGTCAACCCTAATCTATCTAGCATTTTGAAGATCATCTGGTTTATTGTTAAACCCATTTGGAGCCTATGCTCTGTGATGCTTTTTCCCTTTTATATCCGTACTTTTTTTTATAGCCGTTTAATATATCTTTTAATCCCTTTTCATGATGGTGCACTTTGAATTTCTAATGAAATCGTGATTCTTTGAGCGGAAAAGTTGTTCTACAAGTATTAGTTTGTTGTAATCCTTACATTTGATTCTGTGTCTAACGTAAAACGATTATTCTTTCAAACATATAGCTTTTGGCGGCGCGTGCAATCCAGTGAATAAATAACATTTTTGCTTCTGCAACAAGAATTGTTATGAAGCTAGTGAAGGAGTTGGTAGACTTGAGGTGTTTGTGGAATAGGTTTATCTTTAAATTATATTGGCCCTGTCGGCTGGTGTTGTAGAATAAGCCAACTTCATCTCTGCGGAGGGGTAAAACTTCACCAACGAGTATCCTGGATATTACACTGAGCTATCAGTTGGTGAGACTCCAGCTCAAGAGCTTTGAGAAATGAGAAGTACCTCTTCATTGCCATTACATCCAAGTGAACTCTAGTCTAAAATGATAGCACTTGATAGGGTCTCATTTATAGGACATATACGAAGCAATACATAGATTCATTTAACTATGTGTAAACAAATAAGTAATATTGGGTAAAATCATTGTTGCTGAAAAGCAAAGCTTAAAATTCTATTATTGTGTACAAAAATTGAATTATTAGTATTATATAGCAATGCTAGAACCCTTTTTATTGAGTGCGAAAATTGAATTATTAGTGTTAAATAGCTATATTCGTAACCATTTCACAGTGCGCAAACAAATGATTGGTTGTAAATTGAATTATCAGTGTTAGATAGCAATACTTGAGAACATTTAACTGTGTGCAAAGAATCAAAACTTAATTGTGTGCAAGGAAATAACTCTAAGTTTTTTTAAAAAAGGAAATTACCTACAAATTATTCACTTACAAATCATATATGTTTATCCATTTAACTGTGTTCAATAAAACTGTTTATCCATTTAACTATGTGCAAGCAAATGAGCTCGGACTCATATAAAATACTTACCTAGAAATTCATATGTATAAGGATGATTTGGCATTAGATAACACACAAGGTTTAATATGCCAAAAAAACCTACGACCAACCGAAAATTACTAGGTGGGCAAGATTTAGTTGATTTTATTGTGGGCTTCTCATGGATTAATTTATTATCTAAATTCTCGTTTCCAATGATTTTTCATGAGTTTGATACATCTACTTTAAATTGTATATATCAACATATTATTCTAATGGATTTATATGTCATTTAGAATGTTTTTGTTTCCGATCATTTCCCTAAGGTTATATATATATATATATATATGTAACCTTAGAGAAATGATCGAAAAAAAACAAACATTCTAAATGACAAATAAATCCATTAGAATAATACATTGATATATATATATATATATATATATATATATATATATATATATATATATATATATATATAATTCAAAATTATTATTTTATTAGCCCATGGGACTGCTTTAAATTGTATATATTAATATCGATTAATCGAATATTAACAATTATCTAAATAGAAAAAAAAAAAACTTTTTTCCCCATTGAGGTATAGAAACTTTTGATATGTACGATCTGTTATATCTTGCTGTAACATGTCTTCCAGTAAACTATTGTTTACGTAATCTTCTCTTTCCTTAGAAGAAAACTGGAAGAAACATCTTTTTAATATCAAAGTAATCTGTTGTACCTAATAAATATGTATTTACCAAACCCTTCGGTCACGGGAAGGATATGACACACTGTTCATTTTTAAGCGGACTATAGTCGGTTTGAAATCAGAGTTTTCTTTCTTCTTGTCTGATGGCAGTACCAAGGTGAATGAACAAAGTCGTTACTTCTTTTTTCTAACGGCTAGCGGGAGAACAAGGGTGTTAGCCTTATGTGAAATGCAAACAGCCTCGTCCAGGTTTTGAACTCGGGTGAATTATTCTATTTTCTACAACGATAATCATTTAACTAAAGTTTCCTTAAATATTACCAGTATCATGGGTCTATCTTTAACCTGGTTTGATTAAACTCAGTGTCGGTAGATCTGAATTCGGAGTTTTTTCTCCACCTCCACATTTATTTCATACTTCCCTTGTTTTTAATACTCTTCTCTTTTTCAGTCTCCCTCTTTTCTAATCTATCCTATATTTCCTCGTTTCTATTTTCTCCCCTTTTAATATTTTCTTTTCCTCCCCTTCTTTTCCTCCTCTCCATTTTCTATTCTTCATCCTTATTTTCTCTTCTTATCAGCTTTCATGTCTTTCTCTTCTATTTTTTCGTCCTCTCCTCTTTTTTTCTTGTCCATCTCTCTTTTATTCTCCTCTCGATATCACTCCATCGTTATTTTCTCTTTATCGCCCCTTTTTAATTTTATTCGCCTCACCTTTATTCTTCTCTGTCTTCCCTTTTTCACCTTCCCTCTTTCCTCATTCTACTTCCTTTGTTTCAGCTCCTCTTATGTTACTCTCTCTCTTCTCTCCTTCTTTTTCAAAATTTCTCAACCTCCCCTCTTTTACAATCCTCCCCTCTTTTCTCCTCATTTTCCTCTATTTTTTCTACCTCCTATATTTCTACGTCCCTATTTTGTATTCTCCCCCTCTTTCAATCAACTCTTACAATCGTCTCTTCTGTTTTCTCAAAATCCCCTTTATCTTTCTCCATCCCCCTTTTTTTCTCTTTTTTCATATATGAGTTTTTCATCGAGACTATTTTTCTACGTTGAAGACAAGATAGCCAGTCTTTTCTACCATTTACCAAACACCTGGAAGAAGTGTAGTATAGGACCAAAAAAATTAAAGTGTTGTGTCTGATAAAAAGAAATGAATTCACAGAAAAGAAACACTCGAAACTTGAATCTCAAGGAAGAAAACAGAAGTCATGTTATTTTCGGGAATTACAGCAGACTGTTGTTAAAAAGTTAATTCAGACGCGTTCTTCCTCGCCTTCTCTTTTCTTTTTTTTATCGCTATCAAACGTCTTCTTTCTTTATCACTCTTTCCCTTCGTGCACTTTAGCTAGCGTTCGTAGAAAAGGTTCACCTTCCTCTTCTTGGCGATGTCGGCGGCGTTTTTATCGTCGGCCAGTTGATGTTTATCATATGTCGGATTGCTATGACAGGCTGCGCTCTGTGTCGTGCAGTGTGCGCCTCTGTTGAAACCTGTTTGAAAACCTGTCTTGATCCGCCAAAATCTCACAACTTGATTTTCTTATATAGCGGTTTGATGGAATCAATTCGAAGGTTCCTGAAGGTTCGATGCACACCAGTGGAACAGTAGTACAACGCGTGAAAGTTCCGCGTGATTATATTAAAATCATGCTTTTTCTCTACAGGTGACTCTGCTTGCACGAGTGAGGTCCGTGACATTTTTTGATCGTCAGACCTTTGTACGCAATGACTGATGACAGCAGATGTGTTCGAATGTTCTTTAACCTTGAGAACGCCGAAATTTAATGACGGCGCCCGTCCGTAATATTACAGAAGAGAAGTGTATTCAAACCTTTCTCATGGGCCTTAGTTAAAAGAAAACAGTCACGGACAGGATTTGAACTCCGATCACCTAGTCTATTTCCTACGAAGATAACTATTACGCTATACGTACCTCGTAAGTAAATACAAAATTTGACTACTTAGCATTGAGATGTTTCGTTGTTAATTGAAAACAAAGAAAAGAAATTCTTTCACTTATTTATGCTAATATGATGGGAGACGTTACACTTTGGGTTCCATATATTCGTGAATGTGCGTGTGCGAGCGCGCTCACACGCGGATACATGTGTATGACAAACGTAGGCAGAATAATATAACAATATAATTTTTTTGTTGTTGCTTGAGGTGCATCTAATTGTCACGTTTAAGAAATTATTGATCAGATATAATTACTTTATGGGGATTGTCAAGTTAACATATCTATTCATAGAAATCGTATATAAAGAAGAATATTTACAACAAAAAAACAAGTATTCCGTTCGTTGGATATTATTGTTTTTCTTTATACTTCGTTTGTCTCGAGTGAAGACTTTCTATTTTAGGATCATTCAAATGCTAGATGAGAAAGAAATTCGATCACATGGAAAAATACTGATATCGGCTGAAAGTTTCGACGTGAAGGAATTTTACCAGAGGGGCAAATATATATATATATATATATATATATATATATATATATATATATATATATATATATACGTTTTAGCGTGGATCCGATAGATAGATACATGGATGAAGGGATGCATCCTCCCCTTCCCTAAAAAGGGTGACCTCGGATTAGCCGAAAAACAACCGAGGCATAACACTTACATCCATAGCAGCCAAAATCTACAATGCCCTACTATGAAACTGCATAGAACCCAAAATCGACAACATACTTAGAAAAAACCAAAATGGCTTCCGAAGAAATAGATCCACGACCTCACAAATATTAACCATCCGTAGAATCCTTGAAGGTGTACGGGCAAAAAACCTACAAGCGACATTAATATTTGTTGACTTTACCAAGGCCTTCGATTCCATTCACAGAGGAAAGATGGAACAAATCCTACTAGCGTACGGCATACCTAAAGAAATCGTAGCAGCAATAACGATTCTCGATAGAAACACCAAAGTAAAAGTACGATCACCAGATGGAGACACAGAATACTTCGACATTGTAGCAGGAGTACTACAAGGGGACACGCTAGCTCCACACCTCTTTATCATTTGTCTAGACTACGTACTTAGAACATCGATTGACAAAATCAGAGAGAACGGCTTCGAGCTGACAAAGAAAAGTAGCAGAAGGTACCCCGCAAAAACAATTACCGACGCCGACTACGCCAATGACATAGCGATACTGGCAAATACACTCGACGAAGCCGAAACACTACTGCATAGTTTGGAATGAGCAGCCGCAGGCATTGGGCTCTATGTCAATGCACACAAAACGGAATATATGTGCTATAACCAAACGGGGGACATCTCTACTCTAGAAGGAACCCCTCTTAAACTAGTAGACAAATTCAATTACCTAGGAAGCAGCGTCGAATCAACCGAAAAGGACATCGACACGAGGTTAACGAAAGCATGGACAGCTATCAATAGGCTATCGATTATATGGAAATCAGAACTAACCGATAAAATGAAACGCAGTTTCTTCCAGGCAGTGGTCACATCGATACTGCTATATGGATGCACTACATGGACTCTAGCAAAACGGCTGGCGAAGAAGCTAGACGGCAATTACACAAGAATGCTGTGAGCAATCTTGAACAAGTCCTGGCGGCAACACCCCACAAGACACCAACTGTACGGCCACCTGCCTCCTATCACGAAAACTATTCAAGTTAGACGAACCAGACATGCAGGACACTGCGGGAGCAGCAGGGACAAACTCAAAAGTGATGTACTCTTATGGATCCCCTCACATGGCCGTGCAAAAGCAGGACGACCAGCACGAACATATATTCAGCAACTATGTGATGATACAGGATGTTGTCCTGAAGACCTGCAAGAGGCGATGGACGATAGGGAGGAGTGGCGAGAGAGGGTCAGGGATATCCGTGCTACCAGCACGACATGATGATGATGATGATATATATATAGTCAGAGAGACAAAACCTGTCAAACAACTAACCTACCTACTTATTTCGAGTATAATCAAAACGTTCTAAGCCTCACTAAGATTATACATTTACCTCTTATCTTTTTAAGGGTCTAATCCGCACATTACTTAGAGAAAAATGTGAATTAGTTTTTCATGTATTATAATAAGTGATAGTGTGCTAGTACAACAATAATGTTTAGCTATGGCTCATTTTTCAGGTTGAGGCATATACGTTTTTGAACAACACTCATAGATAGAGAGATTGATCTACGGATAATGTTGACAGGGGAGACTAGTTTGGTTTAGTCTTATGGCATATCAAACATTGTCGGTTATTTAAAGCCAAATCCCCCTTTATATATATACACAATTCTATTTAAGCAATTCACTTTAACATAAGTACACGGTTTAAATGTTTGGTTTGGTTGATTTTATGGCATATCAACCTTTGTAGGTTATTTAACGCCAAATCCATTTTTATGTAAATAATCTGTTCTATTGAAAACAGTTCAGTTGAGCATAAGTACACAGTTTAATTGTCAAAAACATTTCTTTTTCAAACTATTCAAGCAGTTATATGTAATAATTCAGTTAAGTGTAAATACAGTTTTAATGTCGAAAAACAGTTCTATTTCAAATAATTCAGTTAAGCATAAGCACGCAGTTTAAGTGTAAGTACGGTTTAATTGTCAAAAACGTTTCTATTTCAAGCTATTCAGTTTACTCAATTTATTTTAGCATAAGTATGCTGTTAGTTCTATTTAACCCATAGATAGGGCCCTATCAGGTGCTACGACTTCGGGCCAGAGTGGACCTGGGAGCGATGGTAATGAAGGGGTACTCCGCATTCCCCAAAGCTCCAGCACTGCTGGAACCTCACCATCAGATTGTTTAGTGTCATATACATGATACTCGTTAGGGGGGTCTTACCCCTCTGCAGAGGTACAGTCAGTGTATTCCACAGCCCCAGCTGACTGGGCAATATAGAGATGGGAACACAGCGAAAAGATACATAGACTGAAAAAGATTGATACTAGAAAAACTAATGAAGATATTACTCTTAATTTTAATATATATATATGTATATATGTGTGTGTATATATGTGTGTATGTATGTATGTGTGTGTGTGTGTGTGTGTGAGAGAGAGAGAGAGAGAGAGAGAGAGAGAGAGAGAGAGAGAGCAAAGTGGATATATTGATAGATCTCTCGATAGATCAAGAAGGAACCAATCGGAATAGATAAAGAGATTGATATGAACAGACATAGAAATACAGATTGTTAGATATATTGATCAATCGATCGACGATCGATAGTTAAATAAGTAGAGAGATAAGAGCGATATAGACAGAAAGTATCAAAGTTGAAGAATTTTATAGGGAAAAAAGAACTTATATCTATCTATCTATCTATCTATCAATCTATATATATATATATATATATATATATATATATATATATATATATATATATATATATCCCTCTGAACAAGGAGGAGTCGACACAAGGTCAATTTTTAAGCGGAGTTTAACAGGTTTGAATGCAGATTTTTTTCTCCTAGATTAGTTAATACGCCAAAGTTGAATAATCCAGTCTGTCTTTATTTATTACTCATAGTTGGAGGGTAAATAATTGGATTCGTACCTTTCCGAAGGATATCAGCGCTATGTGAAATGCAGTCTAGACCAGGTTTTTAAACTGGTGTCATGGGGTCCATTTCTTACGACGATAACCATTACAATATGAACGCTTAGAGAGAGAGAGAGAGAGAGAGAAAGAGAGAGCATACATACATACATACATTGATATCAGAGAGGTAGGTAGATAGATGATTCTTTGGTATGCAGTCGTATTAGTCACATAGAACTGTCGTTTTAAGCCTAATCACTTACTGTGAAAGAATCGTATTTAAAGGAGAACATATATAGAGATATGAACTTACTGAAATAATCAATATGAACAGATCGAAATCAGTAAGTTGATAAAAAGGAAGGAACACCAAAGGCTTAATTGCGTTAGCTCGATCTAACTGGTACTATTGCAGCGTGGCGAAATGATTACTGCAATTCCTGATAGAAGTTACTTGTTTAGCATGAAGCTTTTAGGGGCACAGGTACAGCCGACCGGAAATTATCGGTGAAAAATAAACAAAAACAACAAAAAATAACCAGTCTTCTAACCTTGCTGATACATCAAAAAACGTACAGAATATATAATCATATACATAAAGTGTCGTGTTTGTTTTGGTATATACATGTCGTCCAATAACACAGAAAAGTTGTCATTGAACAATGAAACATTTTACGATATGCAATACGGAAAATTTAGTTCTTTGATTTTTAACGATTAAATCAGGTGATTCAATAATTAAAAACTAATCGATTTGTGGAACTCTTTACAATTCTTCATAAGTAAGAATGAAAGCATGGAATACCTCAGTTCTTTTTAAGACCCATCATCTTTAAAGATCACAAAGATTCTAAAATTTGATTTTAATGCATTTACGAAAATCATAGTTTTGTGAGTTAGAAATTATTGCAATATTTTTTTAAATATCAAAAAAAAAAAAAAAAAAAAAGAAAATCTTAATCTTTTGGAGAATCAAAAACAATCATGAAAATACTTCAAACCAAAACTCCCTTTTTTGGTCATCCTATTTTAATGTAAACAAAAAACAAACTATCATGCAATAAATTGAACACATTTTATTCTTAGTTGTTTTTTTTTTTGTTGTAAGGGCATTTTTTTCCATTTATTAACTTTTTTTTTATATTGTAACTAACTATATTACTGTTTTAGGGGGTAAAAGCTAAAAAAAAAAAAAATCAAACAAACGCATTGTTCACCGATAATTCAAAAACTGATTTTTCCAACGAATACCTTTCCTATTTCTTTAAACAAAATATATTTAGTGTAACTCAAAAACGTTAATGTTATGTAGAAGAATATGCCGATACCGACTCGTAATTTGAACTCGGATCTCCAGTCATCAAACACAAGTATTGACATGGATTGTTCTATAGGAGTTCACGTGACTAGAAGTGGTTGATATATAAATTGGTCAGACAAAGGTTTGCCGAGAGTAGTGCGTATAGAAAATAGTCCAAATGTAATATTGAGAGTTAGTATTATTTACTATTCCAAACTCAGTATTCGAGATTAAAGAGATTTTAAACATCGGATAAAATTACCCCCCCTCACGGAACATTAAAAAAGTGGCGAGGAAAAATAGTTTCGAACATTATAAAAGTTATATCAATAAATAATTAAAAAACTAATTGAATAACCGAATTTTTCCACCTAAAAGACAAACACGTTTTTAATTCATATTTTTTCTTTTTATAGTTAGATTTTTATTAGGTGAAAAAAGAAAATAGATTAAACGAATATACGAGTAACTCAACATGCATTAAATAAATGAACGTAAATTTTTGTCATATCTAAAAGAAGATTTTAGAAAAAAAAATATTATGATATTGTTTCAAATGAATTAAAGGTTATATCTTTAAAAATAATATTTTAAACGTGATAAAAATTCTAAAACAAAAGAATATTGTAATACATAGAATTTTTTGTCATTACGTTTTTTGAGGGTGAATAAGAATAGAAATTAAAACAATGCTACATTTTTTAAAGTAATTAACTAAATTATTGCTATGTAACTGGAATCTAATTATAAAAAAAATTCATTGGAAACCATCCCAACAAATATCCTGAAAATATTCAAAGAGGGTTACATATGTTCATGTGTTTTTTTTAATGTAAACTAAAAAATAACAATTTATAAACTAAATGAATAATTTTTATTTGAATGAACAGGTCGAATATTTCAACAATAAATAATTACATATTTTTAATTCTTTGCATAATTCGTTCTTACTCTTTCTATCACATAAAATGATGTCCCTAAATGCATTTTAGTCCGTCATTGACCGGGTACTTCATATATATATATATATATATATATATATATATATATATAGTTACGCCGCCATGTGCCCAGAGGGCTTGCAGGGTACTGTTCATTCCCTCCAAGCCCACCAGTTAACGAAGGGCACAGACGTTGCCTGTGGTTTGGCGACGTTATTTAATCACCAACTCCCTAGCTGAACCACATTGTAAAGCTACCAGGTGGCTTATAGGTGAATTATTAAAAGTCAACAGGGGTAACTGGCTTGCTTTCACCCTCAAATATGAGGTCTTCGACAAATACAATGCATCCTGGGCACCTCGGGTAGTGTAATGGTTAGCAAGCTTGACTAGCAAACCTGCAAGAATGAGTTCGAGTCCCATTGGGTGCCCCATTCAATCGGCCTTGTGCTACATCGAAGCAAAGAGCTTCGTAAATTATAACAAATACAATGCATCCACAACAAAAGAAAGTACTGCCGTGTTTGGGTTAACAAGATTAATAACAATATTCTTTTATTAAATAAAAGAAAGAAACAAAGAAAACAACAAATCAGGTAAAAGTCAGGATCGAGAAAGTCTTTCTGTATCTCAGAAGAGCCTCCATTAAAATATCTGTGTCACGGACGAGGTCCCAATTTAATATCTGTTTATGGCGGAAGGTGACAATATACGAGGATCATTAAATAGGTTTCCAGACTTTTTTTTCGTATGGGCACTTTTATTGATAGTACACATATGAAACACTAGTCCCATCCGAAGTAATCTCCTACGGCTGCAATGCACTTGTTGTGCCGTTCCAACAACTTCTGGAAGGCCCCATAGAAGTCCTCTTATGTGAGCGTGTCAATGACCTTCGTCATAGCCTCTTTCATCTCCTCAATTGTCTCATAACGACAGCCTCTGAGCTTAGGGAATAACCAAAAGTCACAGGGAGCAAGGTCTGGACTATAGGGAGGCTGAGGAAGTGTCTTGATGCCCATCTTAGTCAAATAGTCTGTGACAAGGATGGAATTGTGGACTGGTGCATTGTCCTGGTGGAAATTCCACTGACCCAATTTGAAGAGTTCTGGCCTCTTCCGACGAAATCTTTTCCTGAACTCCCTTAAAACCTCAGCATTGTAACCCTAACCCTAACCCCTTGGCCAATCAACTCTGGTGTATTGACTTCCTTACTCCTCCCACACCTCTTCTCATCCCTCACAGATTCTCTGCCTTCCTTGAATCTCTTATGCCACTCAAAAACTGATACTCGATTGATGCAAGATGGGCCAAAAGCAGTCTGAAGCATTCCATCCGTTTCTGTGGCATTTTTTCCAAGTTTAAAACAGGATTTTATTGCATATCGTTCTTCTAAAGTGTCAGATTACATTTTTGAAATTCACCAGCAGTGACAATCAGGCTTTAGTATGGTGTATTCCACTTGCTGCTGTAGCTGTTGATTTGAACCTGAAATCATAAAAAATCAGTCAGTCATCTCGTAAGATGTATAGCAATAACATACCGTATTGTCAAGAGTCTACGACAATTTCAAATGCCTGTAAAAAAGGTCTAGAAACTTATCGAAGGCACCACGTCGTTCGACAACAGCAGACACGTTCCGCTTTCCTTCGGGCTTCGGGATTTAATGGTAGAGCTCGTACTCCAAATCTCAAGTTTATCATTAGGGAAATATTCCTTCTTTTCTCCTCTTTCTTATCAGTGCTATTCTCTCCTCCTGTAATTTATCTTTTATTCATGTCAGCCTGGATGCAGCAAGATGAATTTGAATATACTTAAATTGTATGGTCATTTACTTGGGATTTTGAGGAGTTTATTCTCTTCTTTTTTTCCCCTTGTTATTGGGTTTCCGTGAAGGAAACACGACTTATTTCAGATAAGACCAAGATTAATAATTTTCTCTTTCCTCGTAGACAAATCTTTTCTTTGGGTATTCGTTTAACGAGGCTTACAAATCCTCGGAGTTTGAATTCATTCAAAGAAGAAGTTTTTTTTTTCTCTCAGTGTTCTCTGCGCGGCATGACTTCGGAATTTGGGTTTCTTCTATATCCCAAATTATGTTATTTCACTCTCCGAAGAAGAAACGGCAACTCACTATGTGTCTTAACCCTTTGACGAATAGAGGGCAACTAACTAGTTTCCGTAGTTTTAAAATTCACCACTTATTGGCGGTTTCTTCCTCAGTACCAATCATGGTCACAGGTTTGCTTCTCCACCGACACATGCATGGCTAATAGGGAGTGAGGTTCTCCCATGCCCATGTTGGCCTTGTAATAATAGAGAGGGTGGAAGAGAGACGGCCCTCCCACTTCCACCATTCTGCTAATTCTTGCTACTACTATCGTCGGCTGGGCCAGTGAGCCGCACCTTCTTCCCCCATAACCCGGAGAATGTATTAGGGTGTCATATTTCCTCGTCACAATATAGATAGATAGATAGATAGATAGACTTTATAGATAAATCTAAACCAAATTGAATAAAATATGAATCGTTCACGCACAAATTAAAATAAATATGCATAAATGAGTATATATATAGATAGATATACAAAACCTCAAGACAAATTCACACATACAGAGAAAAAATAACTATAAGTGAAATCAGAAACCACTCAAGCACACACACAAGTTACCAGATGTGAAAAGTAAATGAAGGAATAAGTAGGCTAAGCGAGACACACATAAAGAAAAAAGATAAGTAAAAACCATTCAAACACGAGTAATTTCAAGTTTTATTGAATACCACATTAACTATACCTTGTGCTAGAAATGTTATCTAACGAATGCATCAAGCTGGAAAGATATAAATATATATATATATATATATATATATATATATATATATATACACACACACACACACACACACACATATATATGTACAAATATATATATATACAAACATATATATATATATACAGACAAAAATTATTCGGAAAAAAGGTACCAATGAATTTCAAACTACACTTCCACATACACGCACACAAAAAAGTCTCTAAGACACGCACTCACATACACACAGAGAAGAAAATGATCGTTATTTAAATCCCAAACCACTCCATCACACAAACGCTCACAAAGCAACAAAACATATCAAATATTAATGATAGACGAAGCACACTAAGGTAAAACACACTCTAGGAAACAAACCAACTGAAAATTATTCAAACAGCAATCTCAAGTGAGTTCAAGTCTCATTGAGTACTCCATTAACATGGTCTGACGAAAGCAACAAGCTGGAAACATACAATTGTGAAAGAACAAAGTAAATCAATAAATTCAAAAAATACAAATCTCTTCGTGGATCTAGCTATTTTAAAATATTTTTATTCTCTCTTTGGACCTACAACATATATATATATATATATATATATATATATATATATATATCATTGGTAACAACAAACAGAAACCCATTCTTTCCAAAACAGGTAGAATTACTGGGAATGACACTTAGAGGATGTGTGTGTATATATATATATATATATATATATCAAGAAAATAAGGACTGTGAATATCCTAAGAATGAGCGATCAAGACATGACTAATAAATACAAAATATACCAGCAGATCACACCGTGATAAGAAGTGAAATATACCGCCGGCGTTAAACGGAAAAAAGAAAGATGTAAGGAAACTCCATTTGAGTTCCATCTGACGAGCCTTAATAAGCGAAATAAATTGGTTTTGGAAATGGAATGATATTTCTAAATTTCCTTTTCTTTAAAACAAATATATATATATATATATAGTATTATTTGGTCCAGTTAAACCGGAGTTGGGAGAAATTCCATCAGGACAAGAAAACTATTCAAGAGTGAACATTCAAATTTTCCTGGTAAAGAGCTCAAAGTAACTGACATTACAGAGCAATAATTTGATTCAGAAAAAATAACAAACCGGTCACATTAGGATTATAAATTTATTTCCATCCGTAACTGGATGGAAATAAATTTATAATCCTAATGTAACTGGTTTGCTGTTTTTTCTGAATGAAATATATATATATATATATATATATATATATATATATATATATATATATATAAGAGTCATCCAAAAATATCTAAACCTCACCCAGATTTTAGATTTGTCAAAAGCATCTCTCGTGTATGTATGGGCCTCCCTGCTCAAAACTTAAGAGAGAACCCTGAATTAATTTTTCTAGTTGTATAAGTGTTCTTGAGTTGCCATACAAAAAATGTTCTGCTATGGCTCATCTTTATGGGAGAGGTTTAAAGGTTTTTGAACGACCATAGTATGTTGAAAATATGATCTGTAAATTTAGAAATAATGTGTGATCAATATAAATAATATATCACAGGTAGGATAGCATCCGATGATCACGTAAACGAAAGCCTGCCAGTTACCCTCATTCATTGACTCCGTCTACGCAATCCTAATTGATACACAGAAACACAGACAGATAGACAGATACACACACACACACACACACACACACACACGCATGCATACATACATACATACATACAAATATATATATATATATATATATATTTATATATATTCATCATCATGTCATGCTGGTAGCACGGATATCCCTGACTCTCTCTCGCCACTTTTCCCTATCGTTCATCGCCACAGGCAGGTCTTCAGGACAACATCCTGTGTGGGGGTCCTTAAGAGTACATCACTTATGAGTTCGTCCCAGCTTCTCCAGCAGTGTCCTGCATGTCTGGTTCGTCTAACTTGAATAGTTTTCGTGATAGGAGACAGGTGGCCGTACAGTTGGTGTCTTGTGGGGTGTTGCCGCCAGGACTTGTTCAAGATTGCACGCAGCATTCTTGTGTAATTGCCGTCTAGCTTCTTCTCCAGCCGTTTTGTTAGAGTCCATGAAGTGCATCCATATCGCAGTATCGATGTGACCGCTGCCTGGAAGAAACTGCGTTTCATTTTATCGGTTAGTTCTGATTTCCATATAATCGATAGCCTATTGATAGCTGTCCATGCTTTCGTTAACCTCGTGTCGATGTCCTTTTCGGTTGATGCGACGCTGCTTCCTTGGTAAGTGAATTTGTCTACTCGTTTAAGAGGGGTTCCGTCTAGAGTGGAGATGTCCCCCGTTTGATTATAGCACATATATTCCGTTTTGTGTGCATTGACATAGAGGCCAATGCCTGCGGCTGCTCGTTCCAAACTATGCAGTAGTGTTTCGGCTTGGTCGGGTGTATTTGCCACTATCGCTACGTCATCGGCGTAGTCGGCGTCGGTAATTGTTTTTGCGGGGTACCTTCTGCTTCTTTTCTTTGTCAGCTCGAAGCCGTTCTCTCTGATTTTGTCAATCGATGTTCTAAGTACGTAGTCTAGACAAATGATAAAGAGGTACGGAACCAGCGTGTCCCTTTGTAGTACTCCTGCTACAATGTCGAAGTATTCTGTGTCTCCATCTGGTGATCGTACTTTTACTTTAGTGTTTCTATAGAGAATCGTTATTGCTGCTACGGTTTCTTTAGGTATGCCGTACGCTAGTAGGATTTGTTCCATCTTTCCTCTGTGAATGGAATCGAAGGCCTTGGTAAAGTCGACAAATATTAATGCCGCTTGTAGGTTTTTTGCCCGTACACCTTCAAGGATTCTACGGATGGTTAATATTTGTGAGGTCGTGGATTATATATATATATATATATATATATATATATATGCTACCTTCAGAAGTATTTTGCCACCCTTAAAAGTTTTTATTTTTCACTCTGAAAGTGTTATTTTTAAGGAAACAAGATAAGCATCACAATATTTTTTATTTATTCTACAGAACCAAATCAAATAAAAAAAAACAAAGACAAATACCATTAAAAATTTTTTTCATTAAAATGACCCTCTTTCACCACTATCACTGCTTCACAGATTCTCGGCATTCTTTCCACGAAAGAATGGATATAGACATAAGATAGTTCAGTCGAGCTTTCCTGTAAGAGTTATCAGATGTGAGCCGCACATGTGGGTTGTTTAGCTCTGACTTTTCCGTCAGTTTCATCCAATACCATTTCAATGAGAGTTAAATTTGCTAATTACCCCGGCCAAGACATCAGTTGAAGGACATGCTGTTTCTATTTGCTTTTAATGTACCTCTGGCAGAATTTACTTAATTATTTTGCATCATTGTACTTTTGACTGATAGTGTTTGTATATATATATATATATATATATATATATATATATATATATATATATATATATATATATATATATATATTTAGTGGTGTGTATTCTGATCATGATACTTAACTGCAGATAATAGTAAGGTTCCAGTTCAAGGTATGTTCCTTTCCATTTCTCGTACGTGCAGTCTATCACGAAGTAGTAGAATCTTTGGGGGGTCCCACTTCTGAGTAAAATAGATCGGTTTAAATTTTTGTCGCTTTTGATAAGACTATATGAAAATAAAAACAATTGTTAAGAAACCACTACATAAAAAATATGAATATGAAACGCATAAATTTAATCGGGAGTAAACGTTTTTGTTTTTCACTTCTCGTAAATCCCAATGGGAAAGGCATGAACCCTTTACCTTACAATTCTTTCTCTCTCTCTCTCTTTATATATATATATAGATAGTATGAAAAAGTAATGTTGGCGACCATAGTCGAGGGTGACCCACAGGTTCCCTTTTCAATAGCTACGAGACCGAGGTGTAGGGGAGAACGCTACTCGATTTCCTAGATTGCTCCTTTACCCTTGATCCGTACCTTATAATGCTGAGTGTTAAGCAAGGCGGAATCAAGTACCATTTTTGAGTCTATGGTATGACTCGCTCAATGATTGAACTCCGGTCTCCCTGGCCCTCTACTCGTCTCTCTATTATAAAACAGGATTAATTTTAATTTAAAAAAATAAACATAAATAACAAGATAGTCACAAAACAGTAAATTTTCTCCATATAGCTGCCATTTTTTAAATTATTGTATCAAAACGCCTTCGAAAAGATTTGTAAGCCTTTAAAATAAACCGGTATATGGATGGGAATTTGCATTTGTTGTGTTTTCTAACACGCCCCATATAGCGTATTCAAGGGTGTGAAGGTCTGGGCTTAAATCTTGTTTAACTGCTGTCCCCACAGTTTTCTCGTTAGTGTGCTTTCATATTGGCTTTGTGGGGTCCTTCTTAATCGGCGTAGCGAGAGGAGTTAAAAAGCCTTCTTTTCTCTTTTTTGTTCTATTCTTCACTCCCCACTTTGCTTAAAAAGCTCTTTTTCTGAAAAAAAAAATTCTTTGCTTTATATACGATCGACAAAGAAACTTTGTCTTGGTTTCAGCATTAAGCAAATCATAGATTCTATTATCGTTTCTTCATTGGTTCACTCATAGTGGGCTGGATTTTTATTTTTAAAAAGTGCTTGGATGATAGAGCTAAGTATGAAATTTTAAATTTATCATGTTTTCTTTTTCAAAAATTAGACTAATCAGACTTAAAAAAAAAACATTTAAAAAATAGTCCATATTTTGCTTCCTCGCCCTGTACACACACACACACACACACACGCACACACACACTTATATATATATATATATATATAGAGAGAGAGAGATAGAGCGAGAGAAAGATTTTAACAGGCAACGTTAAACTGATATAATTTATTGATTCAACGGCATGTCAACTCGTCTAGAGTTATTTTATACCAAGATGCTAGGAAATCGTGTATATTGTATGTTTATGTATAGCACATTAAAGCACCGTTCTTTTGTTTTCAACTCAACAAGTTTAAATGATTATTCCAAAAAAACATAATTTTATAGTCGGCATACATTTTCCTCAAATAGCGTACGCTTATTTGTATATAAATCTAATTATTTTCCGCTTTTATGGCAATCTAGCGATATAATTGGAGAGTCCCGAGTTATATTTATCTTTTATGTACTCGCTTAATGATATTTTCGTTTGTGAAAAAAGTCTTTTAAAATTATTTTTATGTTTGGTTCTCCTGAATTTTTAATAGTGTAAATTATTTGCTGCAATTGAAAACTTGATTTCCTCTTCGATCGTACTGATTATATTCTTGCTATGAATTTATTTTTTGGGTGGTTATTTTGAAATCATAAAAGCAATGTAATTCCCAGCCGTTTATAATTCGTGGTTTAGTAAAAGACAAAGTGTAAATATGCGTTTTAATGTTAAAGGGATTCAAATAACGCCAGATAAATTCTACCAACATGATTATATTTTTTTATCTATTGAATTTTTAAAGTTAATTCTCTTTTTAGGTTAATTTGAGGCTATGAATGGGTTATTATACTTATTTTTATGTTTGCATTACTTTGGCCTGTTAGAAGTCAGCCTGTTAATGTAACATACAAGTTGGCGATTGTTGGTAGTGCTCCAAGACAAAAAATGCAAATCGGGTAAACTCGGCATATCATAGTACAGTGTGGTTCGTTTCCTTTACAGCCTCAGCAAATGCATTTGGAGTTGATGAATTGTACCTTAGCTTCCACTAAAATATTTTTGACTCACTTTAATATCAAAAATTCCTATCTTCATTCAAACCCCTTCCGTAAGTCTTTCTCTCTGTTTGCTTTAATAATATCATTCCAATATCATTGTTAGCTTTTCCTCTCTCGTGGCACCTTTGGTTGGGAAAAATAAATAAGTAAAGAAATAAATGAAACAAAGAAAGAAAGTTATTGCTTCCTTAATTGGTTGGATTTTCCCACCTTCTGGGTGGCTAAATAGTTGAACACTTGGGATTGAAGTTCATACTGGTGGATTAATTAATTAAACGGTATGTCAACCCATACCAAGTAGTCTGGGAATCGCGTTCATTTTGCATTTATAAGTATATTTTAAGTTTTTTTTTTTGTGCTGAGTTATATGACATTTTCAATCATACATCCTAGATGCATCAAGGAGGTCTTCAGTGATGCATCTGTCTGCATTGCCGATTTCGGGTTATTTCTGCATCATATCGGCTCCGACAGTAACCCCGGCTTGACTCTGGAAGAGCCAAGCCGCCTCCGTGATCGCGACGTGCTACGCTCGTGCCTCTACGAAAGCAAAGAAAAATTTAAATAAAGGCCGGACTTCGGTCGTTCTTATAGACATCTGTCCTTTAGTAAACAGCCAATAAAAAACAGGGCATTCCACACTCCTCTGACATAGTATTCCTATTTAATACAAATAATTTGCAAGCAGTTGTATGATTTCAAGTATTTTAATCTAATATTGATAATTATATGGTTTCGAGCAATTATTTCTTTTTAATAATAGTCATTTTTGCCCATAGTTTCAAGTGAACAATGATGATAGTCCTTAGTAAATAATTCTTGATTCAAGTAACTATTCTTCATAAAAAAAATTTTCAATTATATGACATCAACTATTTCTATCGAATAGGAATAATTATTTAACATTTATTTGACCAATAGATGGGACGCTGATAGATATTATCCGTTGGGGTTAATGTGGACCTAGGCGTAATCGTTATAAAAAGGGTACAGAAAAGTTCCATGAGCTGCAGAAATGGACACTCACTGTGAGAGGCAGTTTTCTTTTTTAATTAAGCTTCTTCCAACCTTCTTGAGTAGTGATTGAAAAATCAGCTTTAGAAGTTGGAGCCTTTTTTATAGATCCTTTAAAAAATCAACATAAATTTTCGAAATCAACATTTTATATTTCCTTGGTATGACACCAGATAAAAGTTCTAGAATTATCACTTTGAACAATGCAAATTTGTTTGTTTTGGTTTAGTTTTATGGCATATTAGATATTGTCGGTTATTTAATCTCATATCCATTATTATGCATATACAGTTCTATTTCAAACAATTCAATTTAGCACAAGCACACAGTTTAAATGCCGAGACAGTTCTATTTCAAACAATCCAGTTTAACATAAGTACAGAGTTTAAATGTAAAAACATTTCTTTTTCAAAGTATTCAGTTAAGCATAAGTACAATTCTCATAAATAGGACTCTATCAGGTGCTACCACTCCGGGTCAGAGTAGATCGGAGAGCGATGCCAATGAAAGGGTATTTTGCATTTCCCAAAGCACCAGCATTACATGAGCCTCACATTCAGATTGTTTAGTGTTATATACAGGACAGTCGTTGGGGGAGTCTTACCCTTCCTCAGAGAAGGAATCAGCGTATTCTGCAGCCTCAGCCGACTAGGCCTGATCGGGTTCGTGATTCATCACTAGATATTAATTTTATCCAATTATTCGCACTCAATGATTTTTTCCTTTTAGTTTATTGCAGTCCTGACCAGCTGTTAAGGCTAGTTAGCCTTTTGCTTTTCTTTATTTAAAACCAATTTCATTAACTCTCTTAATCATAGTTCTGTTATCATATTTACCAACCCCTCCGCTCGATCAGGATATGACACACGGTCAAATTTTAAGCGGAGTTTAACAGGTTTGAATTCAGAGTTTTCCTTCTCCTAAACTAATTGCCTCACCAAGGCTGAAGAACCTAGTCTGTCCTACTATTTACCCATAGCAAGAGGGAGAATAATTGGATTCATATCTTTCCCAAGGGTATTAGTGCTATGTGAAATGCAATCAGTCTCGTCCAAGATTTGAACTCGTATCGCCGTGTCCATTTCCTGCGATGATAACCATTACACCACGGGCACCTCCCAAGCATAGTTCTGTTACAGACATTAACTTGTGTTTCTCTTGCATTTACTTTTCATTTGCTTGGTTGTCCATTTTCGATTTGAAAGGCAGATCGTTTTGTTTTGTTCTGAGTCATTGATGTTTTCTTAGGTCTACATGATCTTCCGATTTTTTTTATTATCTTGCTCTAAATTCTTGAAACTGCTTACTAGAAGTACATATTTTTTTTTAAGTAGAGGAATTAATATTGTGAATTAAATTATCATGACCAGAAAATCCGCCGAACCCATACCCCCGATATACGGGAGCACTGGACAACTGTTTCGACCTTATTAGGTCTCATCAGCAGTGTATACGGTAATCTCCACCACTGGAGATCAAACCAGTGACCACATATTGCAGTGCCGAAACTCTACAACAGAGCCATCAGTTCATATCGCGCACACGTGACACCAAATCTGCTTACTAGAAATCACCACGTTTTGTTTGTTTCTTTCTTTGTTTTTAATGGAATATCAAACTTCTGGGGTTATTTATTACCAAAGTAATCCTTGAAGAAGAACAGCAATAATACTATTTAACCCATAGCAGGTGGGATAAGACGGTACAATACGTTTCCTAAGAGTAATAGTCCGAGAATAAACGTGATAGCGTGACAAAAGTCCAAACTCGTTATTTCGAGGCCACAGTCAATCATTTTAGCCACTAAGGCACAGAGACTCTGCCCCATTCAAGTCGTTTTTTTTTTTATCGAGTTCTACGGAAAGAGATCCCATTTAAGAACAGAAATGATAGGTCTCCAATTGCTGGCAGATATTTTCCTTCATAAGGAGTCATTCCTGTGATTCTATAATTATTTCTTCATCATTTTGTGATTCCTTTAACTTACGTTGCAAAAAAAAAACAGGGTTGTTATGTCTGCGTGTGTAGAAACATCATAACTAATATATGTCTTACAGAAGATATAATCCCAAGACGAATATTGTGGGAGTGTGTATAACACACAGACATAGTCGTGGGAAAATGAACAGAGTACTCACAGTTTGACTTGAGGAGAACACTTATTTACAAAGGACAAGCACATTTGGATGGTACAAAATACATCTACTGAAATAGGTTGAGCTGTATGTTACAGCTCTCTCGGGAAGAGGTAATTTATTTCCACATTTGTTTTCCCGGATTTGAAGTCATTCTTCGTTTGCGCTGCCACCCGTAATCTCGGACCGTTCTCGCATGTTAACGCGAGAACTCCAACAGTAGGGGTCAAAAGGGAAGAGGTATCACCGCCTGAAACAGAAAAGGGTTTAGCTCCCTTTGACCGTTAGATCGTCCTAACAAGGGTTCATGATTAAAATGACGTATTTCAATTAATTTTAGGTAAGTTACTTAAAGCTAGAAAGTTTACTAATTTAAAAAAATATTTTGTCACAGATTTTAGATTCGTTTATTTTTTGTTGATTAAAAATAACAGAGGAAACGTTTTCTACAAGTTAGTTGGTGACCATCGTCGAGGGCCACCAGAAGGTTCCCTTTTCAATAGCAACTACACCGAGGTGTACGGAAGGGCGCTACTCCTTTCCCTGGATTGCTCCACTTTACTCTTGATACGTACCTTATATTGCTGAGAGTTAAGCAAGGAGGCATCAAGTATCATTTTTAAAGTCTTTGGTATGATGCGACCTGGGATTGAACCCAGGTCTCCCGGACCATTGTACTTATTTTTTACCAGGTGTTTTATACATTATCCTATATGGACAGGGGTTCAAAATGTATTTGACAATTAGATCAGCACAGTCTCCTGAAAGGGTATGTAAATTAGGCTGAAAAATAAATAATTAAGAAGAAAGAAAGAAAAAAAAGAAAGAAAGCAGAAGAAATAAGGAGGAAAAAAGTACAGAAAAAAGAAAAAAGAAAATTAATAAATTTTCAAAAAAATAAATAAGTGAATGAATAGATGGATAAATAAATGAATAAATAAATACAGAAAGAAGAAAAGTAAAAAAAGAGAAAGAAAGGAATAAAGGAATAAAATAGAAAGAGAAAATACGACAAAATAAAAGAGTGAAAAAGAAAGACTGAGAGACAGAAAGAGATTTGAAAAAAAAAGAGATAGACACACATAACATGAAAGAAAGAAAGAAAGAAAGAAGGGAGAGATATACAAAGAAAGAAAGAAAGAAAGAAAGAAAGAATAAATTAACAGATAAGAAAAAGATGAAAGAAACGAATAAATATATTACCAAGCAAATTGATAAATGTAGAAAGAAAGAAAGACAGAAAGAAAGAAGCTAACAAATTCATAAATGAATGAATTAAGAAAGAAATGAATTTATAAATAGATAAGCAAACAAGAAAAATAAATGAATAAATAGAAATAATAAAGAAGAAATGAAGAAATCAAAGAATAAGAAAAAATGATGAAATAAAAAAATAAATAAAAGAAAACATAAAAAAGAAAAAAAAAGAAAAAAGAAAGAAACAAACTATCAAATGAAAAAATAACAAACAAAAGTAAGAAAAAATGAACGAATGAGAAAAAAATAAGTAAGTCAATAGATAAATAAAGGAAAAAAAAAACTTTAAAAAGAAAAAGAGAAAAATAAATAAAAAGACAAATAAATAAATAAATAAATAAATGAATAAGTAAATAAACTGACAAATAAACAAATAAGGAACGAAAGAAAAAAAACAGACAGATAGACAGACAGACAGCAATGAACGAATAAGTAAACAAATAAATAAAGAACGGAAAAAATAAATGAATAAAGTAACAAAGAAAGAAACAAATGAATCGATCATTTTACTTACAAACAAATATATGATTAAACAAAAAATAAAGAATAAATACATAAAAGAAAGAAAGAAAGAAAGAAAGAAAGAAAGAAAGAAATGAAAGCAAACAAACAAAATAAAGGAAACAAACAAATAAATAAATACAGAACAAAAGAAAGAATATATGAATAAATAAGTAAATATATTAAAGACTGATTGAATGAAGAACAAAGGCAATGAATATTTAAGTTAATTATAAGTATACACACACACACACACACACACACACACACACACACACACACACACACACACACGCAGATAAATATATATATATATATATATATATATATATATATATATATATATATATATATATATATGTATAAAAGAAAAATCAATTAATGACAATGCCGCAGCGTACTATTTTCCAGCTCAGTCAAAAAACAAATGTCTCTTGTATGTTTTGTCTTTACGGGATTGTCAGTTGAATAAAAAAAAACAATCTCTTACATGAACATTTGATTAAACAGAACAAAATGTAAGACAGTCTCTTTAACTGCATGTTTTCGGCTTCTTAGTATCACGTGGAGATCCAAATAAAATGATCGATTTTATTTCAGAATAAAACATGAAAAATCTTGGTCTCTCTTCTGCTAAATAGTCATTTTGAAGTCGTTTACAATTCATTAGAACCAGTGCGCATGTGTACTATGCCTAAAGTAAACAATAGAAAAGCGCCAGTCCACGAAGAAAAATCGATTCATAATGTCGGCGAAAGTGTAAACGGCATACAAAACTTTATATCACCTAAAGCTTGTAACAGAGACTGTAAATGCCGATAAACAAAAGATTGTTTAGTTACTGAAGTTATTTACTAAGTTCAGCATTGTATGTTACAAGGCAAAAATCGTGGTGGGTTTATAATTGGTTTAGTTTGATTTGGTTTCTTTGTTTAATGGCATATCAACCTTCGTGGCTTATTTAACGCAAAAGCCATCATTGTAGAAGAACCGTAGTGTTACGATTGGAAGATAGTTAATATCTTCATCATCATCATGTCATGCAGCTATGATGAATTTCCCTGACTCTCCCTCACCCTTTATCTCTCTCATCAATCATTTCCGGCAGGTCTTCTATGAAGCATACAGTCAAAATACTCAGATGGAGAGGAATCCCGAAATACGCGAATCACTGACGACTCTCTTTAGTTCAGGTACGAAACTTTTATTGACTTCTTGAATTTTTACTATGCTGACTGTTCCATCTAACCCAACAAACGCGATGCGCATCCCGTAGGCCCCAACTGGACTGGCCTTGCCCAGGCTCAAAAATTAACTAGCCTCGCCCAGAGACAAATCTCAACTGACTGCTTTTTTCAAAAATCACCAAAATTCCCAGCCCATCGCTTCCGGGCATGACGTCATTCACACCCCAGTCGCATTTCCTATTTGGGGTTTTTATTATGACATCTGTGATTGTTACATCCTCCGCGCGCGAGCGTGAACTGCACTCAATGTGTGTCTCTGCACGTGCACTAAGCCGAATAGTTCTAAGCCTAACCAAACATAATGATAAGATATCACCAACGAAAAATGATAATATAAAAAAAATCCTTCCGCAATTATATAACATTCTAGACCACATTATGTGTCCATACCGAGCTGCTGTAGATAGGTTCTAGTTGGTCGTCCAGCACTTACATATCCATGTTAAGGGGTCCATTGGAGAACGTCACTTATGAGTTAGTTCTTCTCCAGCAGTGTCACGCATGTCTAGTCCGTCTTATACGGATTGTTTTAGAGATGGATGGTGGTGGCCGTACAGCTGCTACTTTGTGGTACGTTGCTTCCAGGATTTGCTCAAAATAGCTTGTAGCATTCTTGTGCAGTTTCCGTCCAGCTTTTTCTCGGTACACTTAGTCAGTGTCTATGTGGTGCATCCATAAAGTATTATCGACACGACCGCTGCTTGGAATTTTATTTTTTTATTTTATTGGATAGGTTTGACTTCCATATGAATGACAACTTATCGATAGCAGTCCATGCCTTTGTTTATCACACCGAGGGACTGTTTTCAAAATCAGTTGTAAAAATTCTGATACAGTGAAACTATGTAAGTACATCAATAAATCCGAAACGTCATAATGAAAAATATATCTATTTTACACTGTCATATCGACGAAGCTTAGAATACTCTGACTGTATCCCTGAAGATGGGATAAGAATCCTCACACCCGACAAAAGTGATCCTCTTGGTTTGACATTAAACTACATCTGATCGTGGGACTCTATTTCTGAAGATTAAATGTAATGAACTGGAGTGATAGTACCTGTTAGGGATTCGTCTATGAGTTAAATATATCTTTTTGTAAGTTTTCTCAGATTGGAATAACTTATATCGTATAATGGTGTACAAAACCTGTTAGAAAGTACTCGAAAATGTTCATATAAACTTACAATGCACGCAATTGTCTAACATCTAGACATAAAACAATCCCAGATGGGTTGATATACCGTTAAAATTAATCAAGCATTTATTTTATACTTCCATCTTGCACTTAATGCATCGGCGAATATTTTAGCACTGATGAAATATTCTATTGATTCAGACATGTTTCTCTCTCTATCCTATATATATATATATATTGAATAAAGAGATAATTTTTTTATTCATTTGTTTATTTATTCATATATTTTATGCTATTTTTTTTTCTTTCTAGCAGTCTTTTAATCAATTAAAAGTAGTTTTGGTCCAATTCTTCTTGTCAGAATCGTTCTGATGATCCAGTTAATGGCAAACTTGGTAGATTTTATCTGACTCTGTAGGTATATATATATATATATATATATATGTGTGTGTGTGTGTGTGTGTGTGTGTGTGTGATTATTGTTATAGGAAATTGATATGGTGATCAGATTTCAAATCCTGGAGGAGGCTGTTGGCATCTAACATTACACTAATATTCTCTCTCCATCAATGGGTAAATAATAGGGCAGAGAAGGCTCTTTAACCTTAGCATGGTAACCGTTCCAGGAGAAGGAAAAATCTGCAGCGGGTTCCCATGGAGTATGGCTAAAGTGCTGGAAAGCAGTCTCGACGTAAACTGATTCGAACACTATGACGTTCACTTCTGGACAAATAATTTTGGGAAAGGTATGAACCTCCTTATACAACCAGCTATTGATTAAATAGTATCATTGCTGTTCTTCTATAAAGATAGCTCTGGCATGAATTATCCACGAAGGTTGATATGTTATTTGTTGTATAGTGGCTCGTACCACGTGACTTCTGGTATCGAGGAAGTATAAAAGACGCCATGACTCTTAATCACTGAGAAGCAGAAAGAGAAGCAGAAAGACAGCCCAGAAGGAAGTCGGTCAGTAGTAAGATCAACTTCGGACGTAACACCAACAGCGCGAGACCTATAATACTAGTCGGACTGTACCACTTGAGTTGATAAATAATTAACTCTATTTCACTGTGTATCTTTTCCTTACAACAATACAACATTATTAAACTCAGAAACCAAATCAAAACACCGAATTCAAATTCGAAAATTTTCGCTTAAAAATTGACCTTCTATTGCATCCAACT
Organism: Sepioteuthis lessoniana; assembly: GCA_963585895.1. NCBI lineage: Eukaryota > Metazoa > Mollusca > Cephalopoda > Myopsida > Loliginidae > Sepioteuthis > Sepioteuthis lessoniana. The sequence goes on along the minus strand of OY757934.1, from coordinate 53,953,777 downwards.
TTTGGTAGAAAGTTTGGGTAAATATTTATATAGCTGGATCTGTGGAATTGAAGTTCAGAAAACAGAATAGGGTGAATTTCACTGAACATGGCATAGGGTGTCCTGAATTTAGATGTCGCTATAGGTTGCAACTATTTAATTCCAGGTAAAATTTAATTCTTTGTGCATGTAATCAAATTTTGATTTACGTCGTGTTTTTCTAAAAACATAAAAAATATTACTAAATAACATTTATATCTTACTAATAAAACTTAAAGTTATACCGTAAAGACCATATACGTATTTGATAATTAGAAACCCATCGCCCTTACAGAAGGCCCACGAGACATCATTGGCAGCGTGACGTAATAGGAAATTGAATTGTCGAATCCAGTTCAGATGCTGAATGAGGTTGTTTATGTTTCACATCACTTTAATGCATTCAGGAAAGGCAACGATCCATTTCTTCTCCTTCACCAGCAGTTAGTAAAATAGTAAGGCAGACTGGGCTCTTTAGCCTCGTTACAACAATGGATCGAAGAGAAGGACAACACTGAAATTGATTTAGTGTCATATGATACTCAGCCGAGTCGACTGGTGTTGTTAGAGTACACTGACTGCATCTCTACAGAAGTAATTCCCCACACGGGTGTCCTGCATATTACAAAAGTCATCGGATGGTGTGGCTGCATTTCTGGGTCTTTGGGGAATGTGAATTCACCCTTTATTGCTATTGTACACTGGCACCTATATATGGTCCTATTTATGAATCAAATGGAACTGTTTGACATTTAAACACGGTGAAAAAATGACTGATGTTTAAAAAGGAAATTACCAACTAACTTTACCATGCAAAACATATGTATATTTCTTTAAATGTGTGCAAACAAATGGTTGGTGGTAAATATAAATATTTGAAACTCTTCAGTTATGTGTAAAACAGAAAGCGAGCTCCGGCTCGTTCAAAAATCTTATTGACAAAATAGATTCATGAATCATTTGTCTTTGATATATGTGTATGAAGAGGATTCGGCATTGAATAACCTAGAATGGTTGATATGCCATAAAACTCAACCAAACCAAATTCTATATATTTGATATACATGTCTAAAAAGGATTTGGCATTAAATAACCTACAAGCGTTGATATGCCATAAAGACAAACTGAACCAATTATCATTCTCATGGTAGGAGTGTTGAGTAAATTATCATCATCAAGGCTTACCAACAGCATGGAGAACCTTGATTTTCTCTCCCCATCCACCACCATCGTTCATCACATATGCTAGGCCTCTAGACAGCACCTAGTATCCACACAGTGCTCATGAATGTATGATTTTGCCAGCCGGTCAAAACTGGTGTATCTATATATAGTATTGTGATCTGAATCACCATGACCTGAAAATCCGGCGAACACTTGCGCACCATACACGGAAACACTGGACAACTATTTCAACCTTATTAGGTCTCATCAGCAGTGTATACCATGATATCCCACAATAGATATCGAACCAGCGACCACAGAATGCAAAGCCAAAACTCTACCACTAAGCCACTGTCCACAAGTGACGTCAAATTAACTAATCAAGGTAATTGCGCGGCCAATTAAACTGAATGTGTCTTGCAATTTACAGCTATAAAACTATTTTATCAGAGTGGTCAGATATCTATATGTTCCTTAACTTGTCAATTGCAGTTCACGTTTTCCCAAAGCACATGTCATCACTGTCAATGATTGAGGAATCGCTACCGAGGTATATAGACTGGTCTATTAATTTCAGTGGTTTGCCATTTAATGAACTCTCTGTTAATTGGGACAGTAGAATTAGTCAACTGCACCTTTGCAAAGGAGTAAGTGTTTTATAGCAGAAGCATTCCGCTTGAAAACCCCTGCGTCCTGTTTACTTTAGTTACTAGGTGCATTTTTGTTCGCAGTGTCTGACTTCTGCTGCTGATGCTGCATCGACAGTTGTCAAAAAGGTCTTCAAGTCAATATCCAACATAAGACCTCTTCCCTAACGTGGCCTATTGTTGGCCGTGGATAGCGATGAATAATGTTTGAGAATAGGATCCTGGTGACTGAGCAGTTTGTGACCCGACGACCGCAATGCACACATAAGTTGTAACACTTCACTTTTCTCCTTACTTGCCTGGATATATTGTCGGAGAGGCCGGATCCGATAAATTGGTTATTCCTGTCAAACTCTAGTACCTATATAGTTGTCATGACCGTATTCTTCAAATTGATCTTATGGATATTGTGTAGCCAAATCCATTCTATTTCATTTTATTTTATTTTAAAGGTGCTAGAAAGCGCGTGAAGAGAGTCTATTGCACTAAGATAGCAGTACTCTAAACCATTTATACTGTGAGCAAACAAATGATTTATATTCAACAGAATTGTTACTATTAGATGGCCGTACTTGAAACCACCTGTGTACAAACAAAAGATAGAATTATTAGTGTTAGAGAGCAATATTTGAAATCATTTAACTGTGTGCAAACAAATGATTCATATCAAATTAGATAGGAATAGTTGATGGGTAGAATTACAAATGTTAAGTTGCAATATTTGAAACCCTTTAACTGAGTGTTAACATATTGATTTCAAAAGAATTATTAATATTTGTAATACTTGAAACAATTTTCTTGGGTGTTAACAAACGAGACCTAACTCGTCTAAAATCATTCATCAACAAACAGTTCACTTACAAATTATATGTATAAGATTTGGCTTTAAATTACCATCAAGGATTGGTATGCCATTAAACCAAACAAAACAACAAAATTGACCATTTAATGAGAAAACAGCATCATCTTTTATAAAATAAATAGAGTTTTAGAATTTTGAAGTTGGAAATTTTGGAACTTCGCAAATCCGATCGCAGATATTTTCTCTATTATTCAACTTTTTCAGTTCTAGGAAAGAAGAATGAAAAGTTGATAAGAAGTTTTTAAAATGATATTAAAAAATAGTTTTCACATTTTAGAAACAACACTTTCTTGCTTATGAGAATTTATCAAATGGGACTTGTAGGCCATATATTGATTACTGTCACTAAGTTGTCACTTTCGTCAGTACTGCACAGCTTAAAAGACTCTGATTGTATCCTATACAAACAATTGTTTTGAGTTTCATAATAAAATTCACCAGATTTTGAGCGTCTAATGCTGGAGATCTTTGCTGGGGATTTATTTTAGTTTCTGATTTATTCATGGAATAAAACGAGTAGAAACGGATTTTTTCCTTTAACGTTTCTACAATTTTGCATTTAGACTTGTTTATCTATGATCAATAAAAAAATTTGTTAGTGCTACTTTAAAAGAATTCTATTCATGCTACCAGCAGGCTATTTTCTAAATACGAAGTCTAGACTGCTTTCTTACTGATAATATTAATCTCTGCCCCAAAATGCGGACAGAAACAAATTTTACTCTTGTCAATGTTTTTTTCTATATCTTTTGATATTTTAGCTCACAAATAAATGGATCACCAGAGATAGCTGTGATAGCAAAATAAAATTTCAATAATTTCGTTTTCAGGTGATATTAGACTGATTGATTGATTTTAACGGCATATCAACCCGTCTGGGGTTATTTAATGCCTATATATTAGGAAAAAGCGCATACTGTTTGTGTTTATATACATTTTCGGACTAGTTTCTAAAGAGTTATATGAGATCAAATATTAATATTCTAAACAAAAAAATTGTGCATATTTTTATGATTTCAAGTATTCATTTCTAATAGGAATAATTATACGGTTTCAAGTCATTTCTATTTTGTAACAATGGTTTTTTATACAGTTATATGGTTTCAAGTAGCTCATAGTAAGCTGGAGGAGTCTCCGTAGTGACGAGGACTGACATCGTAATAAGTTAAAACTCCAGTCAATTACATTGCCTTGTGGTACTAACCTTGTCACGGTACTCTATTGTGGCTTTGGTTCAGTGGCTGCCACCTGCGTTTCCGGGTAGTTGGTATATCAATTCCCTTCGTGCCCATTTTGTGTTTGAAAGATCCACAAATGGGGGATGACACAATCTATCCAGTACTTATTCTGGCAGCTGTGGTGGTTCGTTAGAGCAATTTGCTTTGGTGTCAGCAACTCAAAGACAAGAAAAAAAAACTCTCCGTTAACAATTAAATATTATTTATGGACACACAATAGTGAAACAATAATATACACAATATATTAATGAAGAAAAATTGTCGCTTTATTATTCCGACTGAATACAGTTTCCTAGCAGCCATCGAAGCACAAGAGAAGGGGAAAGAACTTGTAACAGTATATTAAAGAGACACTCACTATCATCTGTCGTTGCTCTGTACCCAACTTGATTCGACTCTCACCTGAAAGCAACTGTCAAGTCAACTTCTCAACTCACTAATTTTCAAATCCGCTAATTTTTATATATTCTTACAGTAAGTATATCATTATTGTGACATCTCACCAAATCACTGCGTCATATCGTCATGATCATCACACGTGTCCCCAACTTTCATTTTTTTTTATTTTACCTCATTCAAACTTTGTGACGTGACGAAAATGTATCTGATTTACATTTGGGTTTCCGGGGCGAGATGATTGGTATCAGTTTTATAACACGACACTGAATGAATACAATTAAAATAAAAGACTTCGAAATAACCCGTGACCTGACTAAAGTAGATAATAAAATAATTAATATAATCAATGATCAGTAAAATAATCAATAGGAATAATTATAACCCTTATTATTTTACAGCTTTATATACTCGGGAAATTTATGAAAACCCTTATCCCTCTAGCTATCAGTTGAATCGTACCACAATTATCCTTCTAAAAGGTTGGCTCTAGTATTAAATAGCCCATGAAAGTTGATATGCCATCATACTAAAAACTAAACCAAACTAAAATCATACTTAGTAAACAATTATAGTTTCTAGTAAGTATTAGTAATACAAATAATTTGCCCGCATATGTGGCGTCAAGTATTATTGTCGAATACAAATAATTTCCAAATAAGTCTATTGGACCAAGAGATGGGACTATGAGATGGTTCAAGTAGACTTCAGAGTAACGTAAATGAGGAATAATTCTATACTCTCAGGATCTCCAGAATTAGAAGCTAACGATCTGATGTATTTTATTGTCGAACACAGGACTCTAACCCCTCTGCATAGGATATAGTCAGAGTATTCGAAGCCCTATCGGCCCCAAGTAATACTGATATAAGTAATAACTTAGTGACAAGATACAGTAATCAACCGTGTTTTTATTTAGTGAACATTTATAACTTGCTTGAAAATGTTTTTTTTCTAAAAGGTGAACTCAACATTTCTTGTATCTTGTATTCTTTAAAAAATCTTATTACCTTATTTTCTTTCTTCTTCCCACGCACACAAAAAAGTTAAATAGTTGAGAAAATGATTTCTTTGGTCAGAATTGCCAAGTCCCTAAAATTCCCACTTCAAAATCACAAATTAGAATGATCGTGTCCAAATCTTTAAAAAAAATGCTCAAAGGAAATCGATTTAGTTCGTTTTGGCCCGCTAAAAAAGGCAAAGGCGATATTTTAATCCAGCTTGTCAAGCATCTCATTGTGTTCCTGCGGAATTACGAAAGTTAAGTAGTCTGGACTGGAAGGCACGTCAGATCTTCAATTCCGGCAAATGTAATTTCTCAACCGATTTTCTTTCTAAATAAATAAAACAATATATGTATATATAAAAAGTAGTGAAGTTTAAAAGTTATGTAATGGAAAGGGTGATGAACAGTTATTAGCCTAACCAAGATGGGAATCTTTAGTAGCCATGAAACGAACATACTAATTATCATATTAATCCCACAATTAAACACACTTGGAACATCGTTTCTTTAACCAATTAGAAATTCAAAATATAAAATTTAAATATTAACAAAGAAGAAATAAAAAAAAACAAAAGCATCTAAAATAATTCACACGTTCATCCAACAATTAAACACATTTGGAACATCGTTTCTATAGTATCTTTAAGAAAAGGAAAAAATTAGAAGTTTAAATTAAATTCTCAAAGAAGAAAACAATGTAAAAAACTGAAAAAATAACAAAAACAAAAACAATAATCAAAAATCAACGCTTAATACTAATTCTAATATTCCTTCCACGACTAAATAAAGTTAAAATTTAAGTACCCACTAAAATCGAAAAAAAAAAAAAAATTAAAAGTATTCTGTTCATCGTTGAGTTTAGAACTTTCCAACTACTCTTTGTATAATAATGGACGAATGTATATGTGTATATTACGATAGCACAGAACAAAAACACATGCTAGCGAAAGATTGTTGAGTGCAACATCATCAAAATTCGCTGAATTAAAATGAAGTAATTTTATCACTTTTCCAAATTATTATAATTATTAATTATAATAATATCAACAATAATAACGACTACTACTACAACTCACTCACTAACTCTGAACATTATAAATTCTTATGGGAGACAACTAATGAATACAAAATTAAAAATACTGTATATTTATTTGTTGATTTTTTAAAACATTATAATAAAAATTCTATGATTTAGATGAAATTCGATATCAAATTTAAGTGTTGTCAATGTGAATTATATTTTACTCTTTTATTGTTTAATATCGAGCAAGAGGGATTATATATATATATATATACGAGGGGCAGACTTTCCAGACTTTTTTCGTATGAGCATTTAAAATTGTCGTAGACTCTTGAAAATTCAGTATGTTATTGCTATACATCTTATGAGATGAATGACCCATTTTTATGATTTCAGGTACAAATCAACAGCTACAGCAGGAATTGGAATACACCCGACTAAAGCCTGATTGTCACAGCTGGTAAATTTCAAAAATGCAATCTGACATTTTAAAAGTACGATATGCAATAAAATTCTGTTTTAAACTTTGAAAAAATGCAACAGAAACGTATAGAATGCTTCAGACTGCTTTTGGAGCATCTTGCATGAACCGAGCCTCAGTTTTTGAGTGGCATAAAAGATTCAAGGAAGGCAGAGAGTCTGTGAGGGATGATGATAGGTGTGGGAGGAGTAAGGAAGTCAATACACCAGAGATGATTAGCCAAAGGGTTAGGATTAGTGTTAGGGTTACTATGTTGAGGTTTTAAGGGAGTACAGGAATAGATTCCGTCGGAAGAGACCAGCACTCTTCAAATCGGGTCAGTGGCATTTCCACGAGGACAGTTCACCAGTCCACAACTCCATCCTTGTCACAGACTATTTGACCAAGATTAGCATCAAGACACTTCCTTAGCCTCCCCAGAGTCTAGACCTTGCTCCATGTGACTTTTGGTTATTCTCAGAGGCTGTCGTTATGTGACAATTGAGGAGATGAAAGAGGCTATGACGAAGGTCATTGACGCGCTCAAAAAAGAGGACTTCTATGGGGCCTTCCAGAATTTGTTAGAACGATACAAGGGCATTGCAGCCGGAGGTGATTACTTCAAAGTGGACGAGGGTTTCATGTGTGTACTATGTACAAAAGTGCCCATACGAAAAAAGTCTGGAAACTTATCATATGCACCTCGTATATATATATATATATATATATATATATATATATATAGTGTATTTTTCTTAGTTTTTCCACTGAATGAACTTTAGTTTTGTTTAGAAACGAAAAAAAAACTATGGCAAACGAGAGTAATTTCTGATGTATTGTTCCTTACGAAAGGTATCACTGTTTCAAATTGAAAAAAAATCACCAAATGTGATCCAGAATGTACAGCAGGTGTCGTATATCGCACCGCTGGACAAACAACGAAAAACTCGTTAATATATAAAAATATAATTTATATTTTTATTCTTTGATGGTGACGATTATATGTCTGTAGGAATACAGTCAGAGAGAGTTCTGTATCGTGACAATATAAGATCAGTAATTTGGGACTGAAGGCAGAGATCGAGTAGTCACTCAAACGAAGGGGAGAAGTTCATATGTTTCTCAAGTTTACGGGAGAGACCCGCTGGTCCCTGCAGCAGACCTGTCACCTCCTCGTACGTGTTCTCCAGCCGTTGCGATACTTCACAAAAATGTTCCCCGCCACAGAAGAAAGATATGCACGAACTCTCTCTGACTGTATTCCTGCTACACAATCGTCGCCGTCGAAGAATAAAAATATAGATTATATTTTTATATCTACGAGTTTATTGTTGTTTGTCCAGCGGTGCAATACGCGACATGTGCAATCAAATGATTAATGGTTTGCGTTAGATTAGAATAGTTGAAACCATTTAACTGTGCACTAACAGATGAGCTCTGAATTGTTTAAAATGCTATCTAAACACTTTTTTGTTTACAATTTACATTTAACGTTGATATGCATAAACAGGATTTGGCATCGAATTACCTTCATATTTTGTTATATCATAAAAACCAACCAATAAACCAATAAATTAATTGAATTTTAAATTACAAAACATAACTGATATACTGTTGTACTGTATACTACGCATATACAAATATATACGGGAACATAATCAACTGCTAATGACGACTTCAATAACGAACGAATACACTTCTTTACAAAAATATAAATCGCTCACACTTTATTTTCGAAAGGATGATGTTCTGTTGTGTGTGAGAGATGAGTAGAGACAGGGACAGACTGCGATATTGACCTAAGTTCTCCTCTTGACCATAGCAGCATTTCTTTCTAATCTTGGCTGAGTTGCTCAACCGTGAGTCCTTAGGGCCCAGCACTCAGTCTGCAAACTGGTTCTCACGCTGGAATTCCTGTCTCAACTGCATTCGACGGCAGCGGGCACCTTGTCTATATTCATTCTTAACGTCCACCTACTTCCGCTCTTCTTTGGGTTATTTACACAGGTGCATCTCTTGATTGATGGCTCGGTCGAGGGTCAATATATAACAATACTAGTATTAAATGCAATTTACTTGAGTAAAGAATAAGTAATTATAATTCTAGAATATTTTTATAGGAAAGATTGGTTTGGTGGGGTTGATTTTTAAAATCTTTTTGGTATCAAAATAAGGAAGAGTTATAGATACTTTAGGGAATTATATAATAACACCCCACCAACAATTACCGAGCAATATAGAAACTGACTTAACAAATGAAGATCCAGATCTCTTCTCTCAGAGCGGGATTCTTTTATGAGTAATGAATTGATTTTAATTGTATTCAGTGGAACTCTATTACCATGGATAAGAATTAAAATTTCAGGTATTTTATTTTAATTCAACTTTTTCGTTAAAAATATTTTTCATTCTAATTATCAAACAGCCATTTCTTTTAAACACATCTAATATATATATATATATATATATATATATATATATATATATATCTTAGAATTCAGTATCTTTATAAAATAATTCGTTTAAAATACAATTGTTTTAAATGTTTTCTTTCATGAAATACGTTTATAAGTATCAGAACCAGATCTTTTATTCAATTAAATGACACTGATGTTTTTAATATGTCATAAGTGAACATATCACATATAATCCGGTATTCTTCTTGGGATCTGATATCCGACCCCTACTCTACATAATACAGTAATTATAAAAGAAAACTAGTAAATCCCACCCTGAGAAGCCCTATGCTTTTATTCCCACAGCCGAAATTCTATTTAAAGGGGTTTACATAGATCATTTTAAAAGCCTTGTGCTAAGTAACGAGCAACAAGTCGAGACGATCCAGTGATTTTTGTTCTGTTATAAAGAACATTATAAATACAAGCTAGTAAGTTCGCCCGCTGGTGAATCCTATGCTTTTACTACCTATGGCAAAATTCTATTTAGCTTCTGGTGTTTATAGAGACCAAATGAGACAACCAGTTCTAGACAAACTTCCACATGAAAATAAAACACATTGGGATATCACTATGTAATATTTTGCATTTTTGGAGGTGCCCGTGGTGTAATTGTTATCGTCGTAGGAAATGAATACTGCGACACGAGTTCAAATCCTAGACGAGACTGATTGCATTTCACATAGCACTAATACCCTTGGGGAAGGTATGAATCCAATTATTCTCCCTCCAGCTATGGTAAATAGTAGGACAGACTAGGTTCTTCAGCCTTGGTGCGGCAACTAGTCTAGGAGAAGGAAAACTCTGAATTAAAACCTGTTAAACTCCGCTTAAAAATTGACCTCGTGTCATATCCTGCCCGAGCGGAGGGGTTGGTAAATAGGTAATGTTTTGAATCGATATCCAGCCCAATCGACTAGGGCTGTAGAAAACAATGACTGTATTTTTGCAGAGGGATAAGACATCCACCCTTCCATGAGTGTCCTGGATAAGGTTTTAAATAATCTGGGGGTGAAGATCCAGTAAAGCTGGAGCTTTGGTAAATGCGGAGTGCCCCTGCATTGGCAGTGCTCCTAGGTCCACTATAGCTTGGTATGGTTGCACCTGAAAGGGCCCAATCTGTGGGTCAAATAGAACTGTTTGACATTTAAACTGAGTGCAAAAAATCACTGGTATTAAATTGAATTGGTTGCTTGAAAAAGAACTGTTTGATTTTTTAATTGTGTGTAAACAAATGAGTAATGTTTATTTGAATTGTTAGTGATACATAACAATACTTGGAACAATTTAACTTTGTTGACTAATGTTTACAAACAATGAATATATAATATATGTATAAATCGGTTTTAGCATTGAATAACCAATATTGGTTGATATGTCATAAAAAACAAATCAAACGAATCGATATCGCTAATACGAATGTGATAGGAGACAAAAACAGATGTGTACAGTACACTCTTGGTAATGTTGTTGGTACAAATCGATAGAATTATATATCTTAACCCTATCACAACCCATCATGTCCAATTTTAGGCATAGACGTGAAGAAATTGTGTACATTGTAAATGTACACAAATTTATTTTTGTGTAGTTGTTTCTGAAGATTTTTTTAATACAGTTATCAAGAATTCCTATCAAATACAAAAAACTTGTACACAGTTGTATAGTTTCAAGTATTTAAGTCTAATTCTAATAGTTACATTGTATCCTGTAATTATTTCTTTTAATAATAATCATTTATTTGCACACAGTTCTAAAGTTTCAAGTCACTAATAACTATAATCTCAGTGAACAATTAGAATTTCAAGTAACTTTTCTTGATAGAAATAATTTAGTTATCTAATATCAAGTATTCCAATGAAATAGGAACAATTCTTAAACTGAGCTATTGGAACCCTAATAGGTATCACCATTCTGGGTCAGAGTAGACCTGGGAGTAATGCAAATGAAAGGGTACTCTACATTTCCCAGATCTCTAGAACTTGTACCTTACAAGCAGATGCATTTTACTGTCATATCCAGGAGGGGATATAGTCAGGGGAATTCTAAGCCTTGCTGACAGAGTGTGTTGTAGATCGAGGAAAGGTGCGTGTCATCGAAGACATTTCGGAGAATGAACGAGCTGGTACACATATAGGCTCCTTATGTTGGGATGAAACACTCACTCATCTACCGACTGTAAAACCAGCGAGTTGCGTGCTACTTCGAAGAGAAAGAATGTCTCAAATATACGAGACGAAAGAATGTCTGACGTATCGTTATAATTAGTAGTTAATTAAATTTCCACTTGTCCAGACAACATGTCTTAAAACTCGTATTCCCAACCGACCTCAGAAAATAAAAGTCGGCTCCTACAATTATTTAGGAGAATTTTGTGTTACTGTTTCTTCCTGCTGCTTAATAATTACAGGATAATACAACACACACTCGCACACACACACACACACACAAACATACGTACGAAGGTAGGTTGAAAAGTTAATTGGCGGAAATATATAAAATGACATAATATCTGCTGTTGACCAGTGAGATCTCTGTAATGCAACACCGATAGAAGAGGAACACTTGGCGGATTATATGAAAAAGCAAACACTACAGAGAATATGTTAGTCAAACTACGAGGTTTTCAGCTGATCGTATATATATTCAGTGGTATCGTCTGGATTGTTGATATCAGTAATTTTGTCATTGATTTTTCTTTTTGCAAAAGATTTGCCTTTATGAAACATTCTCTCTCTCTCTCTCTCTCTCTCACACACACACACACACATATATACACAAACACTCACTCACACACTCACTACACACACACACACACACACACACATATATATATATATATATATATATATATATACATATTTCTGTATATTAGAAATGTTTTATAAAAAGTTTTAGAAAGGGTTCTAGTGTTAATAAGATTAAAAAAACTTGTAGATTTAGCAGTTCTGGCGGACCACTCTCTCTCCATATATATATATATATATATATATTTCCACAGAGCAAATATATATATATATATATATATATATGTATATATATATATTACATATATATATATATATATATATGTATATATATATTACATGGTAGTGTCGGTGACCCTGGATTTTCTGCTTTAGACATTCGTCATATATATATATATATATATATATATATATATATATAGGATGGTAAGTGTTACATATTGACCCTTCACCGAGCAGTCAATCTGAGATTTCTCTGAAAAGGACGCATCTGGATAAATTAGCCGAAGCAGTAACGTAGTTGATCGGAAATCATGAGAGTTATGAATTGATATATATAGATGCTCGCCTGAGGATTTGGGTCTGTTATAGTTAGTGTGAGTCTTGAGTCAGACCCAGCTTCCGGTTACTGAGAGAGCATTACTGGGACAGCAGCCCACAGCGGCCTTCGGTTGAAAAACCCTAGCCGGGAAGCAGAAAAAGTGCTAAGTTGCGTCTTGCTGATAACACAGAATGGTATGGTCGAGAGAAGAAGTTATAGGTTAATATAGCAGTCTGCCTTCGTCTCCCTCCCTCCGACCGTCTATCTCTCTCATGCTAAAGAGATTTGACCACTCACGAAAGAATAAAAAGACGTATATATATTTTTAAAGATGTGTTATTCTTCTTCCTTCATCACGGTATGTAACACAAGGATCTTGAGCTTTAGCCAGACAAGGGGCCTAGAAAGAAAGACTAGAGAGAAATCTGTAGCGCCCTTGTGTACCATTCTTCCTTTATCAGCTCATGCCAAATATTTTGCTGATTCTACACTATCTTTCACCACTAAAAATTTATCACCTGTGTAGGGCGTTCAGAAGTTCACACCTTTAGCAGCAAGATCATTGGTAGAGTACGTTATATATATATATATATATATATATAAATGCAAACTTTGAAAGGTTCCAAATATAAACAATAAAGTTACTCAGGTATTCCCATGAGGCAAATCATAAAAACCAGGTGGCCCAGTGGGGCTGGGTTGCTGGATATTGACCTAACTCTGATAGATGTGTGAGCTGTGAGTTTAACTTCTGCAAAAATTGTGGTTTGTTCTACGCAAGCGTTCAAGAGAAATGAAAAAAATCCTGTAGTAAATAGAAAATCTGAAAACGCTTAATATACAGAGGATGTTCTCTTTTATATGCGGTATATGCCCTGGTTCGGTTTTTTTTAAAACACCTTCAGGGTTGTCTTTAATTGGAACCATTTTTGAGATGAGGCTTCTTAATGTGAGAATTAATTTTTATTTATTGCGACTTTTTGTCCTCATCTTGGTAGTTTTTTTTTCAAATCACCTGAAGAAGGCTAGAGGTGAAATTTGGCCGAACCGTGGTGAAGGAGGAAACAACACACACAAAAAAAAATACCAAGATGAGGACAAAAAGTCCGCACTAAATAAAAATTAATCTCACCTTCAGGGTTATGTAATAGGTGTTAAATGCTGCATATAAAAGATTATTTTTAAATGGAAATATTTTTCTGATGAAAACTTTAATGTCAGCCACATAGCCCTGAATATATTTATTAAAAACTTAATTTTTGACATATATCATATATAAAAAATGCATTCTCAGAATATTAAATACATTATTCATCACGATCAATAAAATGAAAAATTAACTATCCCTAATAAAAAAACAACTAGAAGGTAGGTACTATATATCCCCTAAGTAAACATTTAGTTATTTTAATTCTAATATTAATTATCAAAAACACATGAAAAATATCATTAAATATGGAATATTAACATTATTTCCGAAGGCTATTTTTAATTTGATTGTAGGAATTTAGGTTGTAGTAATTTCTAGCCTATAGTTGGGAGATAAGGGGAAGTTTACCTTTTTCAAAAGTATTTGTCCGAAAATGAACGTATTAATGGAACAGAGGTTAGAACTCAATCACTTCGAGTCCGTCGACTAGTAATCTCACCTTTACATCGCTGGGTCGCTCTCTTGAGGGCTGTTTGCTAAACAAGGCCAGGAGCGTAAATATCGACTCATGTGACAATACTGGGGATCGACGAAAGTTGGTAGAGACAAAGACGAGTTGAAGAGACGATGACGAGTTCACATCAGAAAGAAAGATATATATCAAACCTGTGGTCACTGAAAATTTACCTTTCACATTATTATTATGTTTTAACTTTCTCCCCACCGAGACAACTTCAAGCTGAGATATAAACCTGCCTAACTTTAAGCAATACGTGGTATCTTACTGCTCACCCTGTTCGGTGACTTACGTCAGCTGGGGAATTATAATTCATGTTGTATTAGCTTTCGCTTGTTTACATTTTGCGCTATCAGATACCCAAGTGCTCAGTTCATTAGAAGAGCTTTGCATTACACTAGTGACTTCCGTTAATTACTTGTCCAGGGTGTTCAACCTCTGGGAGGGGTGTGTATATATTGTCATCCATAGACAGACTGTTTCGTTGTGTCACAACTCTTCAGTGTGGTTAGACACACAGGACGCTTTAAGCACGGATCGAAAACAATCGAACTTTACGTTAGACTAAGTATCGTACCGCTCAGCCATTTTGGTGACGTACGTCAGCTCGGGAATTATAACGCATATTGTATTAGCTTTCGCTTGTTTACATTTTGCGCTATCGGATACCCTAGTGCTCAGTTCGATAAATATTTAAAAGAAAGAAAAAAGAAGATTATTAATTAAAAAAATACAATTAAAACATGCTTCCTACAAGCAGGAAAGACTGGAGATGGTAACGTCACATGTCCCCCCACTCACAGAATTGGTCAACTCGATCTGGTCTCAAAAACAGATAGACATGAAGTTGTATTTTGGAACCGATTAAGGAATTGCTGAATCGTACCCGTTCTGCAATAATGGAGTGATTTCCCACTAACATTTAAGTCATTCTTTGTCATTGTGCCAGTAACTGATTGACTGACCCTTTAAACAAAAAGTACCTTCAACTTTCCTTTTTGATGGTTTCTCGGACTCACCACAAGAATTAGAGTAACCCCCTTATTATTGTCTCCACAGACAGTATAGTTTAATTTCTTTGTTTAAAGGCATATCAACCTATGTGGGTTATTCAAAGTTTAGGTCATCTTTGTTGATGATACAATTTAACTTTGAAGGACGTCGGTCAGTAGAAGACCAGCTTCGAACGTAACCCCTACAGCGAGAGACTTATCATAGTAGACGAATTGTGCCACTTGAATTAATAAATAATTAACTCTATTTCACTATGTATCAACTCCTTACCACGATACAACACTTAGTTTCCAAATAGCAAAAGAGATTCCATAATATGAAGATATAGAAGGAAAATAAAATTTTCTTGATAGATGTTGTTTGACAATAATTGACACTTATATTCTGCAGCATCAAATCCCCACATCCAAAAACCAATATGTCTGTTAACTGAATCTGAATTTGCAGTACATGTGTTTTGTTGAGATGTAGAAATCAAAACAATAGAAGGCAATAAGATTCTCAGGCATGTAACTGATAAAAATACTCCCGAAATTTTGATAGTAAACATGAAAAGAATGGAACTCTAACAACAGAAATCAAGGCACAAAATGTTATTTATATATTAAAATTGGCATTTTTATTAGAGGCGTAGGAAGAGTCAAGCAAAGATTTTTATTCGATAAAATTCATATATCTGCAGCTTTACTAAATGACATAGAACAAGTTTGATTGTTGATTCAAAAGTGAATATAATGCTGTGACTAGATTTCGAACTCACTTTGATACAGCAGTTCAACACTAACTATAACACCACGGGGATCCCCCATCACACAGCCGGGCACCAGTTTTATTGATGATTGGAGGCGATTACTACTACCATTATTATTATAATCAAACAGAAACAAATTTTATTTAATTATTCTAAAACTTTTGGCCTTGTGTCAGACAAAGGTGAATAACCATGTCTGTTATTTTCATCCTGATTTTTCCCGACATTCACTCAGGGAGGAACAAAAGTTAATAATCGGATCTACACCTCACCTTAACGTTTGCATGAGGAAATAATGCCGATTGGCCCATTGGAATGCAAATTTTCATTATATCCGTTTTAGCTGGTTGGCCAGTAGCGCCTTTTCAAGCGCTAATTGCAAATGTCTGCCGACAATAGAACCATGTTGGATTATTCTCTGCGTTTTTTTTTTCTATTTTCTAAAGAAAATTCGCAACTGGCTTAAAATGAATTGTTTTCAATTGATCAGATTAAAACCAAATTTCCTCGTCGAGATTGGATTGGCTTCTTTGTTTTAATGGCAAATCAACCTTCAAGAGTGATTTCATGCCAAAGCCATCCTTGTGGAAGAACAGTAATAATACTTTAACCCACAACTGGTGAGATAAGGGGGGGGTAATACTTTTGCTAAGGGTATTAGTCCGAAAGTGAACGTCATAGAGTGAATGGAGTTCGAACTAGGATGTCAATGTCCAGCACGTTAGGATCTAAGTTACGAGGACTCTCCTTTCCCGATATAAAGAAATAAATCTATTAATACAATAATAGATAAAGAACACAAATACTGAACATTATTATAGTAAATCCAGACATCAGTTGGGACGATGCTCACTATGGCCGACCATGTCTTTCTGGTGTACGGATCCGGTCAAGTGGTTCCTCTAGGGCTTTAACCCTCCCCGGAGGGGCTCGGTTTATTGCCAGGCCGCTGAGGTGCCCTTTTTTTAGAGGGATGCCGACAGAGACCAAGGTATTTTGGAACCACATGACGTGTGTGGGCTACAACCCTGTGGCTGGTTCCCACACGTAAAGGGCCTTGTGCTGTCCTCGCACGTACGTGGGGCACACGACAAATAACCAAATTTCTGATAATTATTTATTGAAATATTCTATTTGGCAGATATATATTTTGTCCTTCAAGGCACCTCGAATTGGGTCATAGTTACCAAGATAGACCAGCAAACCTTCACAAATGAGTTCGAGTCTAATTGGATGCTCTTTTAATATGGCCTTGAGCCACATCTAAACAAAAGCTTAGATGATTACTATATTTCGTCCTTAAAATTAAAGCTATAGAATGGTTTGCTTTTTTTGGTTTAATGGCATATTGATCTTCGTGTGCTTTTTAATGCCAAAGCTATCCTTGTAGAAAAACATTGGTGGTACTATTTAACCCATTAATATGCAACCCATATGAAAATATGTACCATTGGTGGTACTATTTAACCCATTAATATGCAACCCATTAATATGAAAATGATTTATTACTGAGACAAGCGTAATTTTGATCATTTGGAACACCTCGTGTAAAAAATACATCCTTTCAACTAGAGACATCAAATCAAAGATTTTTTTTTAATTGACATTATATCAGCTTCCAGGACATGCAACGTTTTTGAGTTTATTATCTCAGTAATAAATCATTATCATTTTAATAAGTTGCATCTATTTTAAGTTTTGATTGATTTTTGTCTCCAAATAAGTAGTGAGACAAAATATTTTCCTCTCTTATAGTTGTTATAGTATACTATTTTCAAATCTGAAACAAATCGTGTTTAGCAGTGACATGACTCTCATGTATACTGAGCCACCCTGTACAAATATTGAAAATTTAAGTAGGTTCTTAAAAAAGCCAGTGGTCAGCATTCAATCCTTGTATTGCTTTTAATGTTAATATCATATGTCGATATTTTCATTTGTTGGCGGGTTAGTCTGTTTAAAGGCATGTCAAACCTTGTGAGGTTGTTTGATACCAAAGCAATCATTTCATGCTCATTTCATGCCACGTTGGAATAATGGTGTTCCTGTTAGAAAATCGATACTGCAAAAGTTGAAAATATTAGGCGCACAGGTTCATCGATTAAAAGAAAGCCCTCCAAAAGAATTAAACAATGCTATTCACCAAAATGTGACAGTAATACGCTAGACATTTCTCTTGGTAATTTTGTCAATCCGAGCCCTGATCGTAACTGATCATTACTGAACAAATAATCCGACATTAAACAATATTGCGAATATATGTCAGTATTTTAATTGGTTAGCGGATTAATTTATTTTAATGCACATCAACCTTGTAGGCGTGCTCCAAACCAAAGTAAAACTTTTTTGAAATCAGTTATATGGCTAAAAATAATTATTGATAGTAAGTCCGCGTAAACAATTCTAGATTTTTGTTTCTATTTATAAGACTATTTGCTGTAATATGGGTACAAGTATTTCAAATTTCCTTTCCTTAACACTCAGCACTATTAGGTATGGATCAAGGGTAAAGTGGAGAAATCCTAGGAAAGGAGTAGCGCCCTTCCCTACACATTGGTGTAGTAGCTATCGAAAAGGGAGCCTCCGGGTCACCCTCGACTATGGTCGCCAACTTTACTTACTTACTTTATTTCAAATAATTATACAGTTTAGAATAACTCAGCTTATCATAATTTAGCGAATTTAAAGCCCGATCTTAGTCAAACTTCGAGGATATTTTTTCGGAATCCTCGAAAAAGCTTTAATCTCTAATTGTTCATGATTATTTGATTTCTAATCCTCAAAATAAACCTACTTATTGGTCAATACAAAGTTAAATAATCACTATTACAATGAAATTTTTGTTTTCTTTTAAAATTTCTAAAGAAGAATTTGCTTATACATATCAAAATAAGATGATAAAACACAGATGGTGGGGTGTCCCCGATACCAAATCGCTAACGTGCTAGACTGTGGATCACAGTAAGCGAGTTCGAGCTCCACTCACGCTTCTACATTCGCTTTAGGACTAATATCTTAGTGAAAGGTATGAAACTAATTCCATACCACCTTATTAGTTCAATTGTATAGTTGCTGTTCTTCTTCAAGGATGTCTTTGGTATTAAATACGCGACAAGGGTTGATATGCCATTCAACACAGAAACCAAAACAAAGACAGTTAAGTTATCTATCAAAACCTGTTTTGTGAAATTTCTATGGAATTTATATATATGTTTATGACGAAAAAAAATTGCACATTTCACCTTGGTAATGAATATAAATAATGAAACATGGTTTTCGTTCAGTTTTAAGGCTTAATGGCAAATCAAAGCTTTTGGGTTATTTAATGCTAAATTTTTCCTTGAAATAGAACACTAGTAGCAATATTTAACCCATTGCTAAGGACATAATAGGGTTCATACATTTCCTATGGGTATTTGTCCGAAAACGAACACAACAGTGTGACTGTAATCCGAACTTGCTTTCAAGGATGTTGCAGTTCAGCATTTTAGGCTCTATGCAACGAGTACTTCCCAGCGTTAACATGGTCTAGGCAGTTTTAATGGGAGCAAGGGTGTCGAGATATGCAAAGAAAGTTACCAGTATTCATATTAATAAAAGCAGAAGTAAAAGTGAAACAAAATAATAATCGAACACAATATATATATATATATATATATATATATATATATATATATATATATATATATATATATATATATATATATATATATGCTGTTTGGAGTCATTAATTAAATTTAAACAAAAATTCCAATAATTCAGATTAGGTTGGAAGAATTGTCAAATTTTGAATACTTAACTTTTACGTCAAAGCAAAACCTAAGTTGAAATTTTTGGTATCAACATGTTTTATTGAAGTTATTTTATTTACTTTAAAAAATAACGACGTTCTGACGTAAATAGTCTCATTTCACTTTACAAAAAAGCAAATAAAGCCATCAAAACCTGATCAATACGCATCGAACAAATAACAAACAAATATAATTAGTCTTTGAGTCCTTTACATTTTAATATTGTGACTCTTTTCTCTCGCAATCAATAAAGCGAAAAGCAGACCCACTATAAGAATTTAAAACTACCTTGTCGGAAATCGGAACAGCTGAAGTAAAAAAAGCAACAAAAAACAAACAACAATAAAACCAATGAGTAATAGATTGCTTACCACCTACAAATAATTTCATGTTCAAAATTGACCATAGATTTTCGATCGGATTCAGATCTGGACTTGATAGTAGCCATTCTATTATCTTTTATTTTGTAATTCTTTTTGGCTCAGAGAAATTACCGGTAAGCTTTGATACCTGACAAGCAGAATCGTCAAGCATAAATAGACATATCATTTTAAATTGTTAAACTGAGACTTGTACCATGCAAAGAATATCTTGTTCATAAATTCTCAGTAGGACTGTTCTGTCTAAATTCTTCATTGACTTTGAATGGTCCAAAAATGGCAAGGTCAGTAATTCCAGTTTAAATGGTTACGCTATCACAACTTTTTTGCCTTCCTTCAGTTACAAAGCACGTCTGAATTGGATATGTAAGCGATTTTTTAAAAGATTTTCTTTTTTGTTTGATTGGGATATCAAACTGAATGGGTTATTTAATGCCAGTTGTAGAAGAACTGTAGTGGTACTTTTAAACAGATAGCTGTCAGGATAAGGGAGTTTATACCTTTCTCAAAAGTATTAATCCAGAAGTAAACATTATAACGTAACTGGAGTTCGAAATCACTTACTACGATGTCGCAGTTCTTCACATTAGCCACTACTCCACGAGAACACTTCCCTTATATGTAACTTCCCTACTAAGTTAAGGAACTCCCACTTGTCAGGTCATAACTCCTTTAACATTATTCATCATCATCAAGTCACGCTGATTATATATATTCCCATGATTCTCTTTCTTTCACTCTCGACATCCGTCCCTGTTGTCCATCGCATTTGATTAATGTATATCTTTGCTGGTTGACCAACACTGATCTCTCCATTCGCAAGAATCCAAAATTGAAAGTCGCTTAAGGATTCATACTTAATTCACCAGCAGTACCTAACATATCTTGCTTGTCTGACTTAGATAGTTTGTGTGATAGGAGGTAAGTGGTCATCCCGCTGCAGTTTCGTAAGGTGCAGTCTCCTGGATCTTTTTAACACGGCATTCTTTCTAACATAGCATTATTGTGAAGTTCCTTTGTTGCTTTTTTCCCAAAATAATTCAAATCCAAGTTGTGAAATCATACAAAAACCCTGAAACTACTATAGCTTGGAAGACGGATGTAAACATCGCTTTCATTAGATGAGATATTGCTACCGAGATATAGGAACTAGTTTGCTAATTTCAGATGCATCCCATTTCATGAAGCGGTCTTATCATATTAATTGAAATACTTGTACTCTGTTATATCCAAGTTCATTTGGAGAACAGAGTCGTTGGCAGAAGAGATTTGGTTTGAGCAGGTGTATTTGCAAGAAGCTTTGGGTTATCTGTGTCGTTTGCACAAGTAATAGTTTCCGAGGAAGATTTTTTGCTTCGGGCCTTTTCATTAAACTTAAATAATTGTATAAGATACCCAAGGTTGTTGATAACACACGTAAATGGAAGTAAACATCAATTATATTTCATAGGAGCGCTAGTCTTAAACATTCTTATTTCTCTTTCAAACGTAGTGAAACTACCCAACCTAAGCTTTCAATCTGATGCATGAAAGGAAAAGACCAGCGGGTTTCCTAATACTAACCAACAGCCACAGAAATTCGGATTTTCTTCGAAAGGTTGACAGGAAAAATGGAAAATTGCGCTGCACGAACTCCACGCACCACCCGTAGGTCCTGAGCAAAGTTGGTCATGTTATTTCCCTCTCTTTCCCACTGGCCTCACCGCCAATGCCATCACCTACGCCATGTGGTCAAATCATGGATAAAGGAACTGACAAAGGATTGGATGTTCTTGTTATATCAGCTCTCTATTCCCTCTCTTATGTCGTACGTTAATTAAGATGGACATGCTCAGTGGTTTCACATACATTCAACTTCTTCTGTGTGGTTTCGTCTCTCCCGATTTTTATTTGAAAAACGATATTTTTCGTTGCCGGAGAAGAGAACAGGTTGCTAATAATCTTGAAAAAAAAAGTCGTATACAGCTTAAAAACTAAGAAATTTTGGACGCAAAATTTCTATTAAATACCAAAAACTTACAAACAACAATAATGCCAACAAACATGCTTATCTTTTAGTGTCTGAAAAAAAAAATCAATAGTCTCAAATGTGTTTATTAGAACTTTGTATAAGTATGTTAAAATAATTTTGTTTTCTCAGTTCTTTTTGTTATATATCTGACTTTTATACAGCTTATTTGCTTATTATTTTATATTTTATGATTTCATGAAAAATATCTGAAAAACACTCTTTTATTTTATCAACAAGCAACAAATTACTGCATTAAAAAACCCTGGATATATTGGAATGAAAACGGAATAAATGAAAAACATTTCGTGTATTTGGACTTTTGGATTTATCTTCATTGTTAATTGTTACTGAAAATAGTGTATTTAGACAATAATCTATATACACAAAATGATGAATATTATCCAGCTTTTTCTCAGAAACTTACACATATAAATGAAAGATATTAAAAAAATAAACATGAAGGGAAATGTAAATGAATATATATATATATATATATATTATATATACATATATATATTGAAATGAGTAGGTCCATGAAAAGATTTGTATTTATTTTAGGATTTATTTAGCGAGTTGAAGTCTAATTGTGCACCCCATTAACAAGGCCTTGTGCCATATATATACTCTGACGAAAGCAACAAGCTGGAAGCATACACGTATGTGTAAACGAACGAGATATATAAATAAATCCTAAAAAAGACAAAATAAATCTCTTTGTGGACCTACCCATTTTTAAATATTTCCTTCTCATTTTGGACCTATATTTAAAGATTTATATATCTATATATATCAAGTGTTTTCATTCTCTCTCTCTCTCTCTCTCTCTAACACACAGACACACACATACACAAACGTGGTGTATTCAATAAGTTTCCAGACTTTTTTGTACAGGCATTTAGAATTGTTGTAGACTCAAAAAATTTCAGTATGTTATTGCTATACCTCTTATAAGATGACTGGCCAATTTTTATGATTTCAGGTCAAATGACAGCTACAGCAGCAATTGGAATACACCCTACTAAAGCCTAATTGTCCCAACTGAGGAATTTCAAAAATACAATCTGGACTTTAGAAGAACAATATGCAATAAAATTGTGTTTTAAACTTGGAAAAAATGCCATGCGATGAAAGCTGGATCTACTGCTATGAACCAGAGACCAAGAGACAGAGGTCCCAGTGGAAGTATGCTGGCTCTTTCAGACCCAAGTAGGCCAGACAGAGCAAATCCACCCACAGACATTTGATTATCCCTTTTTTTGACAGCACTGGCATGATCTACATGAAGTGGGTTCCCACTGGACAGACAGTCAACAAGGAATACTATGTTGAGGTTTTAAGGGAGTTCAGGAAGAGATTCCGTCGGAAGAGGCCAGTACTCTTCAAACGGGTCAGTGGAATTTCCACCAGGACAATGCACCAGTCCACAAAAACATCCTTGTCACAGACTATTTGACCAAGATAGGCATCAAGACAGTTCCTCAGCCTCCCAATAGTCCAAACCTTGCTTGCTGTGACTTTTGGTGATTCTCTAAGCTCAGAGGCTGTCATGAGACAATTGAGGAGACGAAATAGGCTGTGACGTAGGTCATTGACACGCTCACACAAGAAGACTTCCAAGGGGCCTTCTATAAGTTGTTGGAACGGTAAAAGATGTGCATTGCCGCCGGATGAGATTACTTCGAAGGGGACTTGAGTTTCATGTGTGTACTATCAATAAAAGTACCCATAGGAAAAAAAGGCTGGAAACTTATTTAATGATCCTCGTGTATATATATATATATATACATATATATATATATATATATATATATATATATATATATATATATATATTTGATAGTTGGATAATCCCGGGATTATCCAACTATCACTTATGAGGTGAAAGTAAACTTAGGCAAGAAGTAATGGTGGCTCGTTCAAGCCAAAATCCTATTATTTCTTTACGTATAATCAGTTACGATCAGGGCTCGAATCGGCCATGTTTGGAAAAATTGACACAATCACCAAGAGAGATGACTGGCGCTATATCTGCCACATTTTAGCAAATAGCATCTTTTAATTTATCTTAGTAGTTTTCTTTTAATAGATGAACCAGTGTTCTTGATATTTTTGACCTATTGCAGTATCGATTTTCTCTCCAGAACACCATCATTCTGAGATGACAGCATGAAGTTCAAATGGTCTATATAGCAATTACAGATTCTCAATAATAACAAAAGGTTTCAAAAGCAAAAACATGATGTGCGCTTAATCCATGATAATAAATGATCAATTCTGAAATAAAATGAACAGACGTAACCGAGATTAAGCTAACATTAGCATTTGTATCACTCTGATAATACTTTTAATTGCGATGTATTTCTGTTGCTCACCCACAACCGGGACATTGGCCAAGCGGTTAGAGTGTTCGCCAATGGCCCGGGAGACCTGGGTTCAATCCCAGGTCGAGTCATACCAAAGACTTTAAAAATGGAACTTGATACCACCTTGCTTAACACTCAGCAGTATAAGGTACGGTTCAAGGGTAAAGTGGAGCAATCCAGGGAATGGAGTAGCGCCCTCCCCTACACTTTGGTGTAGTAGCTATCGAAAAGGGAGCCTTCGGGTCACCCTCGACTATGGTCGCCAACTTACTTACTTATATATATATATATATATATATATATATATGTTAATTTTGACGTATAATGGTCACAACAAATCCTAATCTACTGTTGGACTACACACACAAATGATTTGCTTATAGTGGTGAAGGCTACTGTAGGGCCAGTCACACTTATTGGAAATGCTGATCGCAGTGATTCAATGTAGATGTTTGCCATAGAAATCCTGAACAACTTTTTTTCAAACCTGCATAAGTGACAACAGATTCAGAATAATAGATTAAATGCACATACCTTATGAGCCAATGTTTTAAAAAAAGCTTTGCAGATCACTGTCAAACGAACTCAAAAACTTAAGACAGTATGCATCGCTTAAGAGGACCATCACAAGATAAAGACTCGGGTTTAAAAGTTGTGATGGCCGTTGAGCAAAGAGCTTTCTCCGCCTTTGACAGGTATTTTTTTTCGTCCCGCAGGGTGTCTAGACACCAGAAAAATACGATGGGATTACAATTTTAGTCACCGATGACCCGACTATGAAACAGGTAGTACTGGGTTACATAGTACCACTAGTGTACTGAGCGATCTAACACACACACACACACACACACACACATATATATATATATATATATATATAGATGGGTCTATATATACAAAGTAAAGTTAGCGACCTTAGCAGTGGAAGAACTAAAGGCTCTCTTTTCAATAGCTACTACACTGAGGTTGGCGCTACTCCATTCCCTTGCCTGCTCCACTTTACCCTTGATCCTTACCTTATGATGCTGAGTGTTAAGCAAGGCGGCAACTAGTACAATTTTTTAATTCTTTGGTAAGACTGGATCTGGGATTGAACCTCAATCTCCCGGACCATTTGCAAAGTTTCCCTGTTTATATATATAGAGAGATAGATAGATAGATAGATAGATAGAGAGAGAGAGAGAGAGAGCGAGAGAGAGAGAGCAAGAGAAAGAAAGAAGGTGACAGAGAGAGTGATATATATATAGTGATATTCATATAATTAAAAAAACTAAGCGAACTGACATTTGGCTATTACAAATTTATTTCAGCTGTCAACTCTATAAAAATGCACTAGCTTCTTCAGATAGCCATCACACAATGAAGAGAATATATTTCATTGTTTTTCAATGGAGACTTGCTCTTTTAAAAAAGTAAGAGTCGACTGGAAAATTATAAAATACATATTTTATAGGGCGCTTTTGACGAATTGTTAAAAAACAACAAAACAAACAAGCATGATTTCTTCATAATTTCCATTGGACATTTCTTTTAAAATAAATTTTGATTTTCTTAAGCATCGAAAATTTTTCAAAATTTAAAGTCTATTTACGAATTATAGACCCACCCTATTCTCTACAATTCATACTAAATAAATAAATGAATTAACGAATAAGAATATATAAAATCGATTATTATAATACAATATGGTATTTTTAAAAGAGCTATTAACAGCTATACGATTTTAGCTTAAATTTACTCTAGTGTTGTCTCAATTCTCATAAATTCCAGGCAACGCTTGAGGAGACACGTTACTATGTACTGCTCAAATGGCTTTTTAAACTCAATATGTATGCACAAGAAAAGCACAAATAAGATCTAAAAGAAAGAATAATATTTTCCCACTCCATAAAAAGAAAACAATTCACTGAAAAAAAATGCAAAAATTCGTTCAGATTTGCCATAAAAATCTTATTCGGTTATCTCAAGAACTATCTTATATTTACAAATAATTTATGTTCAGTTTATGACCAAACCCGTCAAATACACAATTTGCACTATTCAGTTTTCGATATTACAATCTAGGAATTGTTATTTTATCTGTGTGAATTAGCACTGTAAATTATATGATTAATTGTTTTTTTTTATTTTGGGTAAATTATTTTTGGTTTTTATTAACGTTTGCGTTATTTTTTAAGACAAAATACACATTAAATTTGTTCAGAAGTCTCAATAGAAAATTAGAGCCTGTGAAAAACCAAGAATGAACTGTTTGTAAAAGTTAAAAAAAAAGAATGGGGAAAATTTACACAGTCGGGCTACATGAATGAATATGCGTATAATTCAAATATTGTAGAGAAAATAATAACCTATTGATAAAAAAAAAATTGAAACAAAACAAAAGATTTCTTTCTTTCATTTTTTTGTGGTTATTATCGTTCGTTGGTTGATTTCACTAATCATTTCTGTAAAACAGTAAGTTCTTTCCTAATTAGCTGCCAAATATTTACGATATTGTGTAAATACTCAGCTACACTTTGTAAATAAGGGAAACATAAAAGCAGTATTCTGGATTAAAAATAAGTCATGTATATCAACTATTAATGAGGGAGATCGATCCCTGTGGTCTAGTGGATAACGCGTTGGATTGCAACAGCGTAGCGAGTTCGAACTCCAGTCGAGCTATTGTGTTCACTTTCGGATTGATAAAATTGTCAACGATATGAACCCCTTTATAGTACCACAAGTGCCCTTCTACAGAGATGACTTCGCCATCAAATAACCGACAAAAGCTGATATGATATTAAACAAATTAACCTAACCTAATCTCTCGAGGTAAAGCAGAGTGGCTGTGACTTACGAGTAAGCGAGTTCAAACACCCATTTCACCATGAGGATTACTTTCGGAGAATTACACTCAGGAATGGTATGAACCATCTATCTTCCAGCTATGTATTAAACAGTACCGTCTACAAAGATAGCTTGGGAATTAAATCAGGAAAGGTTATATTTAGGTTTGGTTTTATGGAATATCAACCATTGTAGGTATTATAATGCCAAATCCATTTTATAAATAAAAACAATTCTATTTCAAACAGTTCAGTTTTGCATAAGTACAGACTTTTCTTTGCGCACAGTTCAAAGTAAAAATAGTTCTATTTTAGAAAATTCAGTTTAGCATAAGTAAAGTTAAATGCCAAACACTACTACTTGGCTTATAGATTGGATGATATAAGGTGCTACCACACCGAGCCAGAGTGAACCTGGCAGCGATGGCAATAAAGGGGTACTCCGCATTCCCCAAAGCTTCAGTATTACTACAGTCTCACTATCAGATTGTTTAGTTTCATATCCAGGACACTTATTGGGGAAGTTAACCGATTTCATGGACTATAAAGTCCAGGATTGAATAATATTTAAGCTGATAATATCCGTTTTGATTTGAGAATGTTTCTCTATAAATCATAAATTCATGCAATATTTGGTGTGGAAGTAAATTAATGCATACGAAAAAATTATATTGGTGTAATTATCTAAAAAATATACCGCATATACATACATACATACATGCATTATATATATATATATATATATATATATATATATATATATATATATATATATTCTTTTCATCATACAACGTGTGAAAGCACGTGCGATACCCTGCCCTCATCAGCCATCAACCAGGTGATAACACAGTTTAGGTACAGCCACTCCTGGCGCTACTAAGCAGCTTTTGCCACAGGACAAGGTATTAAGAGAATTATATATATATATATATATATATATATATATATATATATATATATATATATATATATATATATATATATATATATATACCAGATCAGTTAAGAGCAGAGACTACATATACGTTAATCTTCATTTTTAGTGTGCAGTTTGTGATTTAAAAAAAAACAAAATAAAAAAAAAACGCGTTTACTTTCGGCCGTTAATATTATTACGCGTTAACAGTAAGCGTTTCTTACGTAATCACATTTGAATGGTGGTTCCACGTGTATATCCTTCATGCTGAAAACCAAATCCAACTTGATGCATATTGCGCCAAACTTGATGCATATTTGAGGCAACTTTCAAACTGCGGCCAGTGATTCCTATTTTTGAAATAAACGAAATGACTGAGGGTAATAATTGTTTGCACTCAGTTGAAATAGTCAAATATTTCTATTCGACCAATAGAGAAGACCGTATTAATTGATACCACACCGATGGAGAACGGACATGGGAGCAATGTCTATAAAGGAGCTCTCCACATTTCCTAAATCTCCAAGGCTGAAGCCTTGCCATCTGATGATTTAATGTGTTATCCAGGACAATCGTTGGGTAGGGATCTTATACCACTGCAGAGATGTAGTTGGTGCATTCTACAACCCTGCCAACTGGACTGGGACGAAGAAGGAATCACAAATATCTAGATTGGATGAAGAATAACTAAATGATCTGAATATTTAGAATGGACAAAAAATATCAAATAGATATGAATATTTACAATGGATTGATAAATATTTAGAATAAACGAAGAACTAATGAATATTTCGAAGGAACGAAGAAAGAATAATACATATTAAAATGCATAAATCTTTACTTGTCCATTCTATGTGCAAGGTTCATCTGATGATTTTACTTTGTAAATAAAAATATACAAAATTTATAGCCATGTGACTGACATATAAAGATGAGATAAAATTTCAAGTTATATATATATATATATATACAGAGAGAGAGAGAGAGAGAGAGAGAGAGAGAGAGAGAGAGAGAAAGAAAGAAATACACGGGTTGTTTCACAACAGTAGATACTTGAGTAATTGTAAAAATTAATTATTTCGGATGCTGATTTTCTAGACTGACGTACCCTTTTCTGGATTAGTAGATATAGCAAGACAACGTAATTTTTCAGATTTTAAACTCACCGTATATATTCGGATATAAATTCATCTATTGTAAAATGCTTCATAAAATTAACTCCAATATATAATTTTATGAAACATTACATATATATATATATATATATATATATATATATATATATATATATATATATATATATATATGTATTAGTTTGTTTAGAAATTCCTGTGCAGTTTCCGTATAAACTATTTAAATTATATCCTACCTTGACATTTTTATTGAAGTTTTTATAAAAGTTTACATTCCTAACGATCAGTGTCCTCTTTGTTAATTTGCAATCACTCCTTTCAGATGTTTTATTTTGATTGTTAAATTTGGTTTGATATTTTTTTTTTATTTAATGGTGCATAAATCATCCTTGCAGAAGGTCAGCAGTAGTATTATTCAACCCCTAACCTGAAGGTTGATGAGGTTCTTACTTTTCCCGAGAGTGTTTTCGAAGTTTATATGTTCCTTAAGATGAACAGGAAAAAAAGTAATCCTTTATCTTTCCTTTCTTTTTTAATAAGTTCAAGATTGGTCGTAATACCCCATAAAGAGTTGATAATATCAACATTGTATGGAGTGAAGGATATAATTGCTCACGCACGTTACGGCACTGCTTTTAAAGGTTCTGTTGAGGGCAAATGAATAATTGAAAACCAAAAGGGTAGAAATACAGGTCCAGTTATGCAAAATGTGCCCTGCATTGGTTTATCGACGACATATTGCCTAGATCTTTCCGTTTGATCTCATTCATTTGTCCCACGCACCATATTCTCTTGATCTATCAACCACCGACTGCCATTTTCCAAGTATTTGAATACTCTTCTTTATTCTAAAAAGCATTCCATTCGAAATAAGTAGAAACTGCATTTAATGGTTTCTTGCATTACAAACAATAGAGACTTTGAACATTCATAAATAACAGCGTTGATTGATAGCTTAAATTCATAGATATTCTGGGATCATATATCTAAAATACTGTTTATTAATTCAGGAATAAGTCATTATTTTTCAAGCAACCTAATATACATACATACAAACATACATACGTTTGTGTTTGTATATAGACGAACCAGACATGCAGGACACTGCTGGAGAAGCATGGACGAGCTCATAAGAGATGTACTCTTATGGACTCCCACACATGGCCGTGCAAAAGCAGGACGACCAGCACGAACATACATTCAGTAGCTATGTGAGGATACGGGATGTTGTTCTGAAGACCTACCTAGGGCGATGAACGATAGGGAGGAGTGGCGAGAGAGGATCAGGGATATCCGTGCTACCAGCGCGACATGATGATGATGATGATATATATATATATATATATATGTATTTAGTTCCATAGAATTTAGACTGCAACCGCTGGGTTTCATGGAGTTTTTTTACAAAACAACAATCATCAGGCAGTTAATAAAATGAAATGAATCAAAAATCGAAAAATACTGTCAAAATCCGTTAGGATTTTGAAGAAATCTTTACGTGTAAGTGTTTGAGTGTGTGGGGTGTGTGTGTATGTTTGTGTGGGTTATAGATAGACTTCATGGAGTTTTTTTACAAAATAACTCTCCATATTATATAGCACTTGGTTCGACACAAACCCACTAAGTGGTTTAGTGACAATCAACACTGTTGTAATATATATATATATATATATATATATATATATATATATATATATATATTCATAGATAGATATAGATATAGATATCCATATATATATATATATATATATATATATATATATATATATGGACGAATATGGGTTAATTTAACGATATGTCTTTCATATATATATATATATGTGTGTGTGTGTGTGTGTGTGTGTGTGTGTGTGTGTGTGTGTGTGTGAAAGACACATTGTTAAATTAACCCATATTCGTCCATACTGACTAGTGGGTGACGTCATTGTTTTTCTTTCTTTCATTTACGTTTTTTTTTTTAATTTTCCTTACTCTTCCCATGTGATATACCGGATTCTTTTTCGCATTATACCTACAAAAGTGACTTCACATCCTATGTATTAAAGTGACTTTCAGTTTTCCATTTATTAACACGGTCAAAGTGTTCGCATTCGACAAAGTCGACTTAATTACTTGCAAACAACAAAACACAATATATGAAATAAAGAAAAAAAAAAAAAAAAAAAAACAGAAGCCATTGCATAGATATTCTCATGAACAAGCAGGAAGTCATTTTTTTTTTCAATTTCGATAGCACAATATAAAATAGAGGTCGTATATAATAGAATCAATAGGATGTCAATTGAAACGAAGCTAATAACAATGATTAAAATTTATAATTGGTTTGAAATTAGACTAGAAATTTACATTTTAATCTAATTTCCTTCAGGGCAATAAACCCAGTTTATTGAACATGGTACATTTAATTTAATATCTCAGTAGAAAACATAATGTCTGTTAGATGATATCTTGTATAATAATTAGGCGTTAATCTATCTATCTATCTATCTATCTATCTATCTATCTATCTATTTATCTGTGTGTTACTCATCTCTCTTTCGCACTCTCTCTTTATATATATACATATATATATGTGTGTGTGTGTGTGTGTGTGTGTGTGTGTGTGGGTGTGTGTATTCATTACTTACAGACATATATATATATATATATATATATATGGTGAAATGGTGAATTTTCGTGTATCAGACAGGAGGATAAAATAAGTGGAAAAGTGGATCAATCAGACATTACAATGGGTTTACTGGTAATATTTCGTTCTATATTCACCGAACTTCTTCAGCTGTGAATAAAGAATGAAATATTACTAAACCTGTTGTGTCTGATTTATCCACTTTCCCACTAATTTTTATCATATATATATATATATATATATATATATATATACGAGGTGCACACGATAAGTTTCCAGACTTTTCGTAAGGGCATTTAAAATTGTCGTAGACTCTTGAAAATTCAGTATGTTATTGCTATACATCTTATGAAATGACTGACCAATTGAATCGAGCATCAGTTTTTGAGTGGCATAAGAGATTCAAGGAAGGCAGGGAGTCTGTGAGGGATGATGAGAGGTGTGGGAGGAGTAAAGAAGTCAATACACCAGAGTTTATATGCCAAAAATTGTCGTAGACTCTTGAAAATTCAGTATGTTATTGCTATACATCTTATGAAATGACTGACCAATTGAATCGAGCATCAGTTTTTGAGTGGCATAAGAGATTCAAGGAAGGCAAGGAGTCTGTGAGGGATGATGAGAGGTGTGGGAGGAGTAAAGAAGTCAATACACCAGAGTTTATATGCCAAAAAGTTAGTGTTAGGTTTACTATGATGAGGTTTTAAGGGAGTTCAGGTAGAGATTCCGTCGGAAGAGGCCAGCACTCTTCAAATCAGGTCAGTGGCATTTCCACCAGGACAATACACCAGTCCACAAAAACATCCTTGTCGCAGACTATTTGACCAAGATGGACATCAAGACAGTTCCTCACCGTCCCTATAGTCCAGACCTTGGTCCCTGTGACTTTTGGTTATTCCCTAAGCTCAGAGGCTGTCGTTATGAGACAATTTAGGAAATGAAAGAGGCTGTAACGAAGGTCATTGACACGCTCACACAAGAGGACTTCCATGGGGCCTTCAAGTAGTTGTTGGAACGGTACAACAAGTGCATTGCAGCCGGAGGAGATTACTTCTAAGGGAACTAGTGTTTCATGTGTTTACTATCAATAAAAGTGCCCGTACGAAAAAAGTCTGGAAACTTATCGTATGCACCTCGTATACATCTCTCTCTCTCTCTCTCTCTCTCTCTATATATATATATATATATATATATATATATCCAATACAAGATGAGATGGGAATAAATCTATTTTAGAATATTTAAGAGGATTCTTATTAATCTCCAAGTGTATTCATTGAACGATACTGAATATATAAAAATTTCTTACGGAGAAAATTTCCATTTAATTGAAAGAAAAAAAAACTCGGTAATCCAAATTTGGTTATTATTGATTTATTCCAGGTGGATCCTCTATATAAGAGACAAGTTTTCTTTTAGATTGCCATCACACAATGAAGAATAAATTATTCAATTTTTTAAAAACATTTGCTATGGACTCTTAATCGTTCAGTAAAGGAACTGGAACGGGAAGTAAAAGGAAATGGGCAAGAAGTTTGTGAAAACGGATGAATGTCATTATCCGGTCTCATATATCCTTATGTATCGTAAATTTTACACAACTCGCAAAACCCGCGACAACTAAAATCTTGTCAATAAACTAACCTATTTTATTTTAAGAAAATAAAATATCTCTATTGCTTTCTTTCTATATTGATTAAGAAATTAACATTAATGATATCAAGTTTATCTTGATTAGTTAAAAAAAATTATCTCGAATTATATTGGATTTCTATCCAAAAATTATAATTTAGTCTTTATTTAATTTCTTAATATTTATGTATTTTATTTGTTTATATATACATAAATACGCACGGACACAGACACTAGAAAACACAGACAGACACATACACGCACATATACATTGCTTTCTTGGTATTCATTAACCTATCAAACTAGTTAGTATATAGAATGTATATAAATATACATGTATGATTATATCCTATGCTACTTACATAATTTTAGAATTGCTTTACGTTGAGCATACATAATAACTTCTTTAGTCGTCAACTACCTTGATCTATTCCTCGTTATTACATGTTTCTGTCATGTCATGGTATTTTCTGACAATACGTGATGGAAGAAAAGATTTTTTTTGGAACTTCTCGTGTATGCTCTAATTAAAGCTATTCTGAAGTATGTATGTATGTATGTATGTATGTAGCTAGTTGAAACTCGAATTCAAACTTTCTATAATGCATGTTTATATCAATGAGTTCTTAGTATATTGTTGGTGATGATGCCTTGATAAATATTGCTAAACAAATGATAATGTAAGAAAAATAAAATGCTATGGAAAGAATCATAAACTATTCCATAAAACAGTTTGGTTTTATACACACTAAATAATCCAACATTCAGTTGCGAACAGAATAAAGTGATCAGAAATTTCCCTTTAAACCTAACGGATACGATTTAAATATAGAAAATTAGTTCAAATGAAATAAAGAAAAAAACTTGTAAGTTTTTGCGTCGTGAATCAAAAAGCGTAAATAAAAGTGTAAAATATCATTTGCTCATTATGATGAACACAACTTCTTTCTACTTTAGTTCATAGAGTTCATGTTGAAAAGTTTTTGAACTTATTACTTCTATAAAGAAATTGAAAGTTGCCTCAAGCCTGGGACATAACGTGTCAGTGAAGTTTAGAATATGTTGAGCAGAGGTGTAAAACGTTTACATTGAATAACCATGCTATAGAAATAATATGAACGTACAATGAACACACAATGAACACAATTACATAGGTATAAACTAATTATAGACGGAATGATATTCCGTTAAAATCAATCAATTAATAAAACAATCAAGCCTTAGAAAAGATCCACCTGTATATGTGATAGAGTCTAAAAGTAATTATACCAGAGCGGCCGGAATTTTTACTAATACCTACATGTACCCAGGTGGCCGGAATTTGTGTCACTAAATAGAAATACATATACCAGGACTGCTGGAATTTATCCTACTACCTGGAAGCGCACATATTGCATATGGACCCATGACCGAGCCGTCAATCATAGATTCTCTGCACAGGACGCATCTATGAAAATAAGCAGAAGCAGTAACACGACTGAACGGAAATGTGTGGTTGTTATGAAATATTATATGAAGATATCCACGTGAGATACAGTCACAGCCTTGGAGTCTCAGCTTCCGGCCAGAAGAGATACGGTCAGTCACGGAGAGCGATGTGCTGGGGCAGCGACCCACAGCAGGCCTCTGGTTGAGTACCTCCCGGCTGAGAAGCAGAAGTGCTAAGATGACACAGCGTGGTATGGTCAAGAGAAGAAGTTATGGGTCAATGAGGCAATCTGTCGTCGTATCCTTTCATTAATCTGTCCTCACTTACACACCTGAAGCTTTGACCCCTTTCGAGGGAAATAAAAAGAAATATACGTTTTTGTAAAAAGAAAGTGCCATTTCTCCGTTTCCTATGGCTACTCAACACACATACCCAGGCGTTCGGAATTTGTCCTATTACTTAGAAGTATGTATAACCAGGTAGCTGAAATTTGTTCTACATCTAAGAAATACATAAACTTAGACTGAAGGAATTTATGCCAATATCTAAAATTACAGATATACGGGCGATAGCTAATACGTAGAAGTATATATATCCGGGTGGACCGAATTTGTGCTACTATAAGAACATACATCCAGGGGCCTGATATTGAATCGGAGCTCAATCAATCCCTGGTCGAGTCACACCAAAAACTCAAAGGTGGTATTTGATGCTGCCTTACTTAACACATGGTTAAAAGGTATAAATTAAGAGTAAAATGGAGTAATTTAGGGAAATAAGTACAACCCTCTCCTAAATCTCGGTGTTGTGCCTTCGTGTGGCACTCGACTACGGTCACCATTCTTACTTTTTTTCTACTTATTATTACCACTATCAATTTTTTCTATTAGTTACCTTTTCGTAAGAGTTTAAATCTATTTTTATGGTGGCATTTAAATATGCGTTCCTTTCGTTAATTCGATAGTTGGCTAGCAAACTTGTATCTAATAATGCTTATTCTTTCCCCGTGCAAAGTTTACTTCCACTTTTGAAATTTACATATATATATATATATATATATGCGTGTAAGCGAATAGTTTGTATTTCACTATATTTTTAAACTAGATAGAGCTAATATGTTTGCACACAGTTAAGAGGTATCAAGTATTGCTATTTAACATTAATAATACTCTTTAATATTGATCATTTGTTTGCACACATCTAAGTGGTTGCAAGTATGATTATAGATGATTAATAATTATATTTATCAAGTATTCCTGTATTATAGGAATAACTTGCACACAGATGTATGGTCTCTAATAATTGATAATAATAATAATAATAATAATAATAATAATAATAATCTGTAGTAAAAGATTGAATAGCACTATTTGACTTAAAGGTAAAAGTTTTTTGATTACAAACCAAAAAGCCCTCTACTTTGTCCATATTTTATCATAATGATATTTTTCTTGAAAGAAAGTTATACAAAGTCTAGTGTTTTATCACTGATAGTTTTAGAGGTGCCCGTGGTGTAATTGTTATCGTCGTAGGAAATGAACACGGCGACACGAGTTCAAATCCTGGACGAAACTCATTGCATTTCACATAGCACTAATACCCTCCAGCTATGGGTAAATAGTAGGACAGACTAGGTTCTTCAGCCTTGGTGAGGCAACTAGTCTAGGAGAAGGAAAACTCTGAATTCAAACCTGTTAAACTCCGCTTAAAAATTGACCTTGTGTCATATCCTGCCCGAGCGGAGGGGTTGGTAAATAGGATCACTGATAGTTTGGCATCTTTGTTTCATGGTGTATCAACTTTCCTGGGTTATGTAATGCCAAAGTCAACCTTGTAGAATAGTCACGGTTATATTCAAGGAATAGCTAGGCGAAAAAGGAGATTCATATTTTTCTCCATGATATTCGTCCGGAAGTGAATTAAGTAGTGAGACTGAAGTTTAAACTCATTATGATATCGCAACGAGATCTCCTTTAAGTCTTGTTGGTTTGTTAGTTGGTTTTATGGACTATCAAACCTATATTGTTACACTACACCTACAGTATAGGACAATCACTCATTTGCACTGCTAACCGCATGACATTTCTTACTGTTTTTTAAAAATATTTGGTTACAATCTTGACTTGCATCGTAAATATGTCTTGTCGTGACTCGCATGAGTCGTTCGTCGACGATAATTTCTATGGTCATGTCTTGCACTAATAAATAGAAACATCATTAGAAGTCAATCTTTGTTGCTAGCTTACATTCGAATGATTAAATGAGAAATATAAAGATTAAGATTAAAGCCACATGTAAATGTTTCAGCGGAGGTGCCCGTGGTGTAATGGTTATCGTCGTAGGAAATCGACACGGTGACACGAGTTCAAATCCTGGACAAGACTGATTGCATTTCACATAGCACTAATACCCTTGGGAAAGGTATGAAATAAATTATTCTCCCTCCAGCTATGGATAAATAGTAGGACAGAATAGGTTCTTCCGCCTTGGTGAGGCAACTAGTCTAGGAGAAGGAAAACTCTGAATTCAAACCTGTTAAACTCCGCTTTAAAACTGACCTTTTGTCATATTCTGCCCGAGCGGTGGGGTTGGTAAATATGGTAAATGTTTCAGCGGGTGCCCAATACAGACCCAGTTACCAAAATGGCGTAATCATGTACGTATGAACTATATATATATATATATATATATATATATATATATATATATATATATATATATATATTATTTCGCTAAGAAGGCACTGTTGCTCCACTGGTCTTAGCCGCAGAAAATGGACACGGTGACTTGATTTCGAATCATTGAGGAAGCTAGTCGCATTTTACAAAGAGCTAATGTCTTTAAAATCCA
Source organism: Sepioteuthis lessoniana (assembly GCA_963585895.1). Taxonomy (NCBI): domain Eukaryota; kingdom Metazoa; phylum Mollusca; class Cephalopoda; order Myopsida; family Loliginidae; genus Sepioteuthis; species Sepioteuthis lessoniana. The sequence continues at coordinate 53,915,827 of OY757934.1, read as the reverse complement.
TGAATCCAACTATTCCGTTTCCAGCTAGGTGGGGGGATAGTTGGAATCAGTCCTTGCTTAAGGGTTTTTGGTGAGACTAAGTTTCTAGGAGAAGGAAAACTCTGAATGCAAACCTGTTAAAACTTCACTTTAAATGATATAATGCTGCATTCATCTCGAGTGACGAAGTTAGTAAATACATACAAATATTAAGTTATAAATATAAAACACCTCTTAACCTGGTTCGGGCATGGGTGTATTATTCATGTAGCATGTCTTAGACAGAAATAGTCCGTCACAGCCCATCCATCTCCAGGTCTTCTTGGAATTCTGTCTTCCTTTTTTTAAGGCCGGTTTTCATTCCAGAGTTAAAGAGCCCAATTTGTTCTATTATTTACCCATCATCATCATCATCATCATCAAGTCACGCTGCTAGCACATATTCCTCCTACACATTCTCTCCATCCAGCCCTATCATCGATATCTCCCGCTAGATCTTCCAGACTACATCTGTGTCCGCATAGAGCTGTTGGTAAGTTCTTGATGGTCTGCCAACACTTGTGATTATGTTTGTAAGAGAACGTCACTTATGAGTTCATCTTTGCTTCTCCAGCAGTATCTCGCATGTTTTGTTCGTCTTCTGAATGAGAATATTTGGATTTATGTCTTTCCCCGGAGGTACTTGTGCTACAGTCTCTCTCGGGATTTGAATTTAAGTACTCAGTTCACTTCCTACAACGATAATCTTTACGCTACGAACGTATCTAAGTATGAATATATTTATGGCAAAAAGATTAAACGCTAGCATAATTTTATTTAAAAAAAAAAAAAGTATTTCTTACTCTAAAATCGTGATTAACAGTTTTTAGTGATATTTTTAAACCGTTCATGGGTGGTCCCATGCTCATGCAAACTAAGTGGCACGTAATTTAAAATCTGGCCTAGAATTATGTTGTTTTTTTTACCATTGAACGTTTCGGAGTTAAATTCACTATTCTAGGTTAACTTTATATTCAACCGATTAACAATTAAAACCCTGACTTTCCATAGTTTGATCCCTCAAACGGAATGTAAAATAGTTGACAAAAGTATACAGAGATTATTAAAAGATGATAGTTAAACTGTTAAATAAAAAATTATGATTTTTGTTATCGGTAATGGCGATATAAGAATCCAGGCCGCCCTGGTATATATACGTACTTCTGGCAAAAACTCCGTCCGCTCACGTACATGTACTTCTAGTTACTGAGTCACATTCCAGCCGCCCAGGTGTATGTACTTTTAGGGAGTGGCACATATTTCGGCTACACGGGTGCATTGTCTACTACGTTGCAGCACAAATTTAGGCTGGCCAGTTATATGTATGCTGCATAAATTCTGGCTGTCCGGAATATATACTGCAACATACTTCTTGGTTATTACACAATTTCAAGCTGCCAGGTATTTCTATGCAGTGCCAAAAATTCTGACCGTTCGAGTATATGTACTATCTGGCATTAAAATAAATACTGGCCACTTAGGTGGACTTACATCTAAGTAGTTGCACAAATTTTGGCTAGCCGATATTTGTCGCTGCCTCCCACCAGACACGACTTGACACAAGGTCAAAAGCCCGAAGGCCGATTAAAGTGGGGATAAAGGGGAGGGGAAGGTCGGGAACGAATCGAGACTCGAACCCTGCTGGATAATGCTGCTCATCGGCTCACTTAGTGCAATGTGAGCCTGATGAGGCAAGTAGTTTCACGAACCCAAATGTGGGTCTGGGCACGTATGCCAGTTTGCGGCTTAAACTAGACGCATGGTCTAGTGCCGTACATGGGGGACAAAGGAGACAAAAATGCAGCTCGCCCACCCGAAGGTAGCCTAGTCGAAACTAGGTGCCTAATTAAAGGCCCGAAGTCTGCCATTGTTCCTTTTCCAGGGCCACGCTCCGGACCGAAGTCCAGAACAGGCCCCGGGGCCTCGCAAATTTTGGCTAGCCGGTTGTATATACCTCTGATTTAAGGCAGAAATCCAGGATGTTCGATTTGACTTATTTCAAGGTAGTTGCACAATTTTCAGCATTCTCGGTCTTTGTATTTCACTTTAGTGGAACAAAATCTGGCTATCCGGGTCTATCCTCGAGGTAGTAGCACAAATTCCGGCTGCCCGGGTATACGTATATTACGTATCTGAACAAATTACAACCGTCCGGCTATATGTACTTTTATGTAGCTGCATAATTTCCGGCTGCTTGGGTTGACTTACTTCTTGGTAGTTCCATAAATTCTGACAGCCCGAGTCTTGGTCTTTCTTGGTATTTTAAGACATATACCGGCTTCCCAGGTGTATGTACTTCTAAGGATTGGCAAAAATTCCGGCTTCAGACTTACGTGTAAAAGTAAAATTGGTGACCTTTTCAATAGGTTCTACATCGAATTGTTAGGCAGGGTGCAACTCCTTTCCCTGGATTACTCCACTTTACGCTTAATCCGTGTCTTATAATGCAGAGTCTTTAGCAAGGTGGTGATTAAGGATCATTTTTTTTAGTCCATCGTATGACACAGCCAGGGATTTAACCCCAATCTCCAGGGCCAATTGGCGAACACTCTACCTACTTGGTTGAAATTAAGACTATCAGTTTTACTATTAATAATAATAATAATAAATGCAGAAAATTAGCGCAAAAGGAATATAAGACTAGACATGATTTGTTCGGCAAGGTGATCCACTGGGAGATGTGCAAGATATTTAAATTTGACCATACAAACAACTGGTGTATGCACAACCCAGCACCTGTTCTAGGAAATGACACATAAACTCCTATGGGACTTCGGCATACACAAGAATCACCTAATCTCGGCCAGAAGACCAGACTTAATAATAATCAACATAAAAAGCGAACTTGCCAAATAGTCGACTTTACTGTCCCAGCTGACCACAGAATAAAACTGAAAGAATGTGAAAAGAAGGATAAGTACATCGACCTTGCGAGGGAATTGAAAAAGCTGTGGAACATGCAGGTGACAATTATACCAATTGTAATTGGTATGTTTAGGACAGTAACTAAAGGATTACTAAAGAGACAGGAGGACTTAGAAGTTGGCGGACGGGTGGAGACCATCCAAACGACAGCATTATTGAGAACGGCCAGAATACTGAGAAGAGTCCTAGAGACTTGAGGAGACTTGCTATCACTCAGACTCCAGTGAAATACCATCGGCTAACTCTGGTGTGAAAAGCTCTAATGAGTGAATAATAATAATAATAATAATAATAATAATAATAATAATAATAATAATAATAATAATAATAACAAACAAAAAAAGAGAATCTGTAAAATTGTCGACTTTGCTGTCCCGGAAATAAATAAATCTGAAGGAAAGTGAAAAGAAGGATAAGTACGTCGACCTTGCTAGAGAATTGAAAAGGCTGTGGAACATGAAAGTAACGATTGTGCCAATTGTGATTGGTGCGTTAGGCACAATAACTAAAGGATTATTAAAAGGCCTGGAGGACTTGGAAGTTGGCGGACGGGTAGAGACTATCCAAACGATAGCATTGCTTAGAACGGCCAGAATCCTGAGACGAGTCCCGGAGACTTGAGGAGACTTGTGTTCACTCAAACTCCAGTGAGAAACCATCAGCTAACACTCATGTGAAAAAACTCTAAAGAAGAAGAAGAAGAAGAACAACAACAACAACAGCAACAACTATAAGAAAAAAGCAATAATTTTAATAATTGTTACTTTAAATTTTTTAAATTTAAAGTAACAATTATTAAAATTATTAATCAAAATAATGTTAATGATAGTCATGGTAATAAGAATGGTGACATTTAAACTAAAGATTTCAAGAAATTAAATAAAATCTACATTATAATTTTTAAATCGAATCAAAATAAAATTCATATAATTTTTTAAAAAACTAAACAAGATAAGTTTGATATTAGTGATGGTGTTCACAGCCACATTTTCCTTAATGAATAGACAAATAGAAATATTTTTCCTTAAAATAGAACAGATTAATTTTAATGATAAAATTTTTGTTGTTGAGGGTTTTGTGAATGGTATAGGCTTTTGGATTCATAAGGATATATAACACCAGACAATTCCTTCGTTTTAAAGATCTTAGCCAATTGTAGGATTTATTTCAAGGAACAAATTTCTGCCCTAAAAACCTGTGTAGTTGTTTTGCATATAAAAGTCAGTCGTGTAGATTTATTGGTCGAATGGTTTTACCGGCATGTCAACTAGATTGGGAGACTCGAAGTATATAGAAAAAATGAAATGCGGAACTGTTTACAGCAGCCAGTTACAGTAATATGAACAAACATAAGGACAAAAAGAAAAAGTGCAATAATTTTTTCTTTAATGGGGACAAACAGCTATATGGATACTTCAAATGATTAACTAAAGAAGTTGCATAGACGGTCCCCAAGAGCCTGGAAAAATCAGCTGGATTGAAGATCAGTAGAAGAATCGTTATTATTCAGTCACATCTCTTTTTAGATCAGCAAGAATACTTAGAAGAGTTCCAGAGACCTGAGAAGACTTGTTGTCACTTAGAATCCTGTGGAAAACCTCGAGTTAGTGCTGATGTAACAAAAATAACAATTAGTAAACTAATATAAATCCACAAAATGGCTATACTCATTCATTGCAAATTGCAGCGACTTTAAAGCCTACATAAATCTCAACAAAACTAAGGGTTGAAATGTACAGCTGGGTTAAAACTGAAACCTTTGCCACTGGTTGGCCACGATGTGGTGAAGATTTGGATTTTAGCCCGGTCGAAAAAGAGTTGTTGTCAAGATTTTTTCTGGTTTAAAGGTCAACTTATAGGTTGCAGTTTACGGTATCATTGAATGCCAAAAATTTAAACATATTTACAACGTTAGAAAAAAAGATGAAATAGGAAGCGATATTTCGAAAAACATCCGAAAAGCAACTCACTAAATAAATAAATAAATAAAATCTTGCCAACTTACAAAACATAAAAGAAGAAATGCCTTTACATGACTGATACCTATTGCAAGTAAAAGAACTTTCTGTAGAAAACAAAAATAGAAGAAAACAACCCCCCCCACCAAAAAAAAAACAAAACAAAAAACAAGCCAGCATTCGTTGCGCATGTCTGGACCAAAACCAGAAACTCGCCGCGTAGTATCAAAATTTGCCAACAAGATCCTATCAGCTACATACGCTAAGGAAGGGAACAGATCTAAAATGACGTTTTCATACAAACGTTGATGAAATTATTGATCACCTTATATCTGGCTTTTATACCATTTCTTGAAATGAATTTAAAAATAGGCATGAAAGGAAAATACATATACCGGCATATATACCAACATTATAATCTACCTCATTCAAAAAAAAAAGTTGGCACAAATAAGATATGATAGACACATATATCTAAAAACATTGATATAACCCTCCACTCAGATAAAAAATATATTTGTTGAAAAAAAAGATAAACTTTCTTAATATCATCATCATCATGTCACGCCATAAGCACGGATATCCCTGACCCGCTCTCGCCACCCCTCCCTATCGTCCATCGCTTCCGGCAGGTCCTCAGGGCCACATCCCGTATCTACACGGAGCTCCCGTATGTATGTTCCAGCTGGTCGCCCTGCCTTTGCTCGGCCATGTGAAGGGGTCCACACGAGTACATATCTTATGAGCTCGTCCCTAATTCTCCAGCAGTGTCCTGCATGTCTGGTTCGTCTAATTTTGATAGTTTTCGTGATGGGTGGTCGGTGGCCGTACAGCTGCCGCTTTGTGGGGTGTTGCCTTCATGACTTGCTCAATATTGCTGGAAATAGAAATTGCATAAATGAAGTATTTAAATACAGTCATGATTCCAAATGTTATAGGAGTACTGGGAACTATTGAGAGGAATAATCATATAGAGATTAACAGCAACCCAGAAAGTACCCTTCAATCTGATATACACATGATCGTGCTTATGAGTGCTTCTTACAGCATGTAATATATTGACCTCCGACCCGGCCGGGCTGTCAGATGACAAATGCACCTGTGTAAATAGCAGGTGAATCCGGTCGAAGATATCGGGACTGTCGATGGGTTGAACTGAGTGCGAAATGTGGCGCCACAAGAAGTTGGTGGGTGTCAAATAATTATATAACCTGGGTGCGACAGGAAGTCATTTAGAGAAGATGCTGGAATGAGAACCATGTCCCAGCAGAGGCTGGGCCCCCAGGCCCCCAGGCCCCCAGCTGAGCAGCCCAGGAGAACGGGACAGAAATTCTGCTGTAGCCAGAAGAGTTGGGGGGTCAATATGTTGCAGTTCCGTTCAGTCTCAAACTCATCTCTCACACATAAAACCTTTCGTAACCCTTTCGAACCCTTTCGAATAAAATGAGAGGTATATTTTTCTAAAGAACTGTGTCTGCTCGTCTTTATTGTGTTGAATATGTTTCTGCATGCATCTGCATATGAGAATGTTACAAACAGAACAAAATTGGAGTGTATGGTGTGACCTTTTCATTGATCAACTCTGACCCGGAGTGGTAATACCGGTAAGGTAATACCTGTAAGTGTCAAATAGCTGTGTTTTTAAAATTATTAGTATAATTTGTAATACTTGAAAACGTATATATCTGCTCAAAATAAAGGATATTATTAAATAGAATTAGTTATTTGAAATTATTCACCTTAGATAGAAATACCCTAAAACATACAACCGTATGAAAACTATCAGTGTTAGATGGGAATACATGATATGATAAACGTGTGCAAACAAAGGATTAAACACAAGTGCAACGAAACTATTAAAAATAGTTAAGATTACAATAAAACATAGATAAATGAATCAAATGTTGGCATTATAAAACACATTAGAAGTTGATGTACCATTAAAAACGAACAAGATATAGTTTTACTCAAAAACATTTGCAATTCAATCAATTTTTGATTCAGATATCCAAGAAAGAGTTGATATCCGTTAAAAATAAAACAAACCAAACTGAAATATAGTTAAAGTTACAATAACCCTTTTATAAATTAATGATAGTTCCGCTATAAATAACCCATAAGAGTTGATATGTCATTAAACAAAAAATAAAGCAAAATATAGTTATGATTACAACGAAACATTCACAAATGAATCTAAATCGGCCTCGAATGACTCATAAAAATTTGATATGTCATTAAAAATGTATCAAACTAAATAAAGCCAAAATATATGTATGATTGCAGCAAAACATTCACAAATGAATCTAGTTGGTTGGTTGTTTAGGTTTCATGGCGTATCAACCTTTGTAGGTTATTTGATGCTAAATCCATTTTTATACAAATAGTTCGATTCTAAACAATTCAGTTTAGCATAAGTACACTGTTTAATTGTCAAAATCATTTTTATTTCAAGTTACCTAGTTTAATCAAAAATTTCTAATTCAGCTAATTCAGATTAGTATAAAAACGGTTTTTGTCCATACACAGTTAAATGTAAAAACAGTTCTCTTTCGAATAATTCAGTTTAGTGTGAGTAAGTAAAGTTGGCGACTGTAGTCGAGGGTGACCCAGAGGCTCCCTTTTCGATAGCTACTACACCAAGATGAAAGGGATGGCACAACTCCTTTCCCCGTATTGCCCCACTTTACCCTTGATCCGTACCTTATAATGCTGAGTGTTAAGCAAGGAGGCATCAAGTAACATTATTTGAGTCTTTGGTATGACTCGACCTGGGATTGAATCCCGATCTCCTGAACCATTGGTGAACACTCTTACCATTATGCTAATGGGCCGGTGAAAGCACAACTACTTCGGTTCAAAGTGAACCCGGGAGTAATGGCAATAAAATGTTATGGTACATGCCCTAGAGCTGTGGAACTAGAACCTCGCCATCACGTCATACTTATGACACACCCGGCGGTGCTAATAGTATAATGGATACCGTCATAAGAAATGAATACATTGAACTTAGTTAAAACCTAGACGATGCTGTTTGCATTTCTCATAATGCTAATCATCATCATCATCATCATATCGCGCTGGTAGCACGGATATCCCTGACCCTCTTTCGCCACTCCTCCCTATCGTTCATCGCCCTAGGTAGGTCTTCAGGACAACATCCCGTGTCCTCACATAGCAGCTGAATGTATGTTCGTGCTGGTCGTCCTGCTTTTGCACGGCCATGTGTGGGGGTCCATAGGAGTATATCTCTTATGAGTTCGTCCCTGCTTCTCCAGCAGTGTCCTGCATGTCTGGTTCGTCTAACTTGAATAGTTTTCGTGATAGGGGGCAGGTGGCCGTACAGTTGGTGTCTTGTGGGGTGTTGCCGCCAGGACTTGTTCAAGATTGCACGTAGCATTCTTACCCTTGGGATACATACACGTTTAACTAATCCAACTCCAGTCATGAGTAAATAGTAGGGTATATTGAGTTCTTAGTATGGCAACCGATCAATGAGAAGGACAACTCTGAATTCGAACTAGTAAAGCTTTACTTAAAAATGATCTTACCCTTAGTTGTCTAAATTTCTGAGACGAAGCTTGATGATTTTTATCATTATGGGTTTTCGGACAAATGTCTTCATCTTTTTGTTATTTCCCCAACGTTTGGGCCGATATGTCCACCAGCCTTCTTCAGGTGTTTGTCGAACTGGAAAACCTTCATGGAACTTCGAACTATGTCCTTTATTGAATCCACGAGGGTCGCCTGTTGTGATTCCATTTGCCATAACCGGGTGCAAGTGTTAAGTATTCCTGTATTGTTACTCGCCTGCAGTCAGGATCGAACATGCAACCTCCAGATGATTGTCTTCTTAGAAGCTTGGGGAACCAATGCCTAAAATCGTTACGGTATGTGTCCTGCTGGACAATTCAGAGTTAATTTTTTGGACTTATAAACTTAATGTTCTTACTTGACTAGGGTTACTACAATTATGTATAATTTTTTATCTGTGCTCATATTCAGATTTTTTTTATCCCAAAGATATCTAGTCCATATTATATCAAGACAGTATCTATAAGTGGTCCAACTCTCCGGTGATATCTCTTCCAGCTCAAGCCACCAAGGGAATTCAACATCGGAAGGCAGTAGTACGAGGTAAGATTGAAAAGTCGGATATGGCGAACCATGTATCGAAGGAAAAGGGAAACCATCTGCCCTTATGGGATAAAGTTGAAATAATTGATAAGGCTAAACACTAGAGGATTAGACGCCTTAAGGAGTCAGCACATATGTTGGGCTACAATGACCTGTTGAGTAGACCAAGTATAGAGTTGAATACAATATGGGAACCGATAATTAAAAAGGCCAGATGAAACAAAATCTGAATATGAACACAGGTAAAAAATTATACATAATAGTAGTAATCCTAGTCAAGTAAGAACATTAAGTTTATAAGTCCAAAAAGTTAACTCTGAATTGTAGAGCAGGACACATTGCATAACGGTTATAGGTGTTGGTTCCTTAAGACAATCATCTGGAGGTTGCATGTTCAATCCTGACTTCTGGAGAGTAACTATACAGGAATACTTAACACCTGTACCCGATTTTGGCTAATGGAATCACAACAGGCGACCCTCGTGGATTCAATAAAGGACGTAGTTCGAAGTTCCGGGAAGGTTCTAGAGTTTCGACGAAGGCCGTAAGACATATCGGTCGAAACTTTGGGGAAAATAAAGATAAAGACAATTGTCCAAAAACCCTTAATGATAAAATAACTTGTACTTGTGTCATACCTGTGCAGAACAAATTTGTAAAAACATACACAACATGTTTTGGGACTGTTGTTTGCGCCTCCAGAGGATATATTTGACATGTTATATATATATATATATATATATATGTAAGTAAATTTGGCAACCGTAGTCGAGGATGACCCGAAGGGTTCTTTTTTAATTGCTAATACACCGATGTGTAGAGAAAGGCGCTACTTTGTTCTCTGGATTGCTCCATTTTACCCTTGATACGAACCTTATAATAGTGTGTGTTAAACAAGTACCATCTTTTGAGTCTTTAGTATGAGTCAACCAAGAACTGAAATCCGGTCTCCTGGGCCATTGGTTAACACTCCAGTCACTAGACCAATGAGCCGGTTATAGTATTTTTTTTATAACTAGATATTAATTGTATATGACGCCAACTCGAATTCACATGCCATCATAAATAACTTCAATTGCCATTTCAGTGTTTATTCATGGTAACATTTATATTGATTTAAAGCAAACTGATCAGACACGATTGAAAAACAATTTACACACTCTTCAAACCCTTCTCATGTCGAGGTAAATAACATTAACGGGACATAAATTCCAAATTTATTGGAATGACAGAATGACAGAAAAAAGAAAAAGAATAACAGAAAAGAGAAAAAAAAAACATGGATTTAGTCAGATGATCTTGTTGGATTCTACTCGAATCATTTGCAAAATAAACACTTAAGTTTGGTATGTGTGTATTTACTTTACGAATTTCTTCCTAAACATGGCCGAATGATCTCAATGGACTCAGAGCGAATGGGAAATGTTCCCAACATATTTTATCTTAAGTCAATTAGCTGTTTTTTTAAAACAACAATGTAAACCATTATTTTCAATCTATCTCTCTTCTTATAACCACTTGTGATTTTTTTTTTTTTAGTTTTTGTATATCCGAGGTCTATATAGAAAATAATGAGACTTAAAAAAATTAAACTGACGACTCAGCTAAGATATATTGGCCTTGAACTCGTGATAACGTTCCATTCATGTTTACTTGAAAGAATTCACATCGAGATGAGATTGTAGGGGGACATGTTATTTTGGTAGATATGTTTGGTCCCCAAAAATTTAATGTTTTTTTTTTATATATGTTTAGTTTAGTATGTTAAGTTTGGAAAAAGGCACATGGAAAAAGGTAAAATAGGCACATGGAGACAAATGTAGTAAATGAAGTAAATGAGTAAAGATATGAAACGGCGCGGACAAAAGGAACATTCAATGATACATTTAAAATATTACTATGGTTCTCTATTGTTCGTAAAATAGACCTGTGCGTGTGTGTATGTGTGTGTGTGTGTGTGTGACTAACACAACTAAAACTACATAAATGGTTAAATAATAAAACCGTCCTATTCATGTTGACTACGTATTTCTAAATGTTCGTTTCTTTCTGTGCACCGACGCAACTGCTGTTTCCGAGGCTAGAAAAAATCTCATAGACAAAATATACTGAGGAAATGAATGTTTGCGTAGCTTATCCATTTTGGGGCGTTTGACGTCTGTTGGTGAATAAGAGAGTCACACTGGAGAGAGTGTGTTAGCCCTGCAAGTGAAATTGTGAAAAAAAAAAAGAGTGTTTGAAGACGAAGTATTTATAGAAAATACGTGTCTTGGAATCGGCTCTGAAAACGCTGGACGAAATTCAAATGAGAACGTAGTTTTAAGCAGTGATCACGTGGTTCTCCTGGTTAATGGTTTCCCGCGACTGAATATTTAATGCCTCCGCCATCTTTGTGGTGGGAACAAGTGCCATACCAGCCAATTTAAATTATAGGAGTGTAAGTCCTATAAGGTTTATACAGATCGAATTCTCGCGTGGAATCCATGTGGCGTAGAGGTTAACAAGCAGGACTGTAATACTGTAGTAAGCAAATTCGAACTCCAGTTGTGCTATTAAGTTATCTTTTGGACAAATATGCTTGGGGAGAAGTACATACTCCATTTTTCCCCACCGCGGTTATGAGTTAAATTGCACCTCTACTGTCCCTCTGCAATAATGTCAGTAAATATTGTAATCATGGCAGTAAATTACCCACAAAGGTTGGTATGTCATTAAGTAAAGAAATAAAACCAAACTAGATCAGAAGAGGGGGGTGTTCTCGTGGTGTAATGGTTAAAGCGATGGACTGCGGAATCGTAGTATGCGAATTCGTACTCCAGTCGCGCTATTACGTTCACTTTCGGGCAAATACCCTTGGCAAAGGTATGAACCCCCTTATCCTCCCAGCTATGGGTTAAATAGTACCACTACTGTTCTTCTAGGAGAATGGCTTTGGCATAAAATAACCTGCAAAGGTTGATATGCCATTAAACAAAAAAACCAAACCAAATAGATCAGAAGAATTTCTCTCCAACAAATAGTGACTTACATGGTTCAAAGGATAATATGAAAATAGTAATCGACACTTTTTATGAAAGGAACTCAACAAAAACGAGGTTGGTAATTTGCTATTTTCGTTTGTTTTTTAGGTTAGCAACTCTGCTCAGTGTTCACTTTCAACTCATGTGAAAATATTCAGATCGTATTTGCTTCTCATTTTTCAAGATTATCGATATTAGATGATCACAAATGTTTGTGTCACGGAAATATGACTAAAATTTCAAGGCAATGTGACAGAAACGTTTAAAAAGTTAACACAAGATTTTGAAGAACTCGTTCTTAGGTTATATAAGTCATTTTTCGATTGATACGCGTCTACAGTACCAGTTGGTGTCCCATCTATGAGATGAATCTATCTGTTTGGAGAGAACTTGAAACAATAGGGCAGTATACATAGAAATAAAATTGGTTGGTTGGGCTTAACTGCACATCAATCCTTATATGTTATTAAATATCAAATCCCGTTGAAAGAAACTCACACACTCTCTCACATATGCACACACACACACACACACACACACACACACACACACACACACACACACACATATATATATATATATATATATATATATATATATATATATATATATATATATATATATATGTGTTTACATACGGTTGTGTGTGCGTGTGTGTGAGTGATTTGTAAACAAATAGTTTTTAAAACGAGCCAGAGCAATTTGTTTGCACACTATTAAATGACTTCAGGTATTGCTATTTATTGTCTGCAAAAATTCAAATTGTTCTGTTCTGGAATTGGTTGAAATTTATTCAAGTAGTTGCTGACAAAAAGTAACGTTTTTATTCTATAGCGTCTCTGCCAACAAAAATAACGTCTTCACTCGATTGCGTCTTTTGCATTATCGGCCTTTTTCCAGCACGTGGCGTTTTTATGCTTGGCTGTACACTCGCTTAAAAAAAAAACTTGCATACACCACCCTCGCAAATTCTCGCTCGAGACTGCGTTTTATTTTAAATTGAGATGTTTGGCCTGCCATGTTTCTTTTTTTCTTTCTCTCTCTCTCTCTCTCGCTCTCCTCTCACTCTCTCTCTGGCGTGGTACTCATTTTGCACGCCAGGCATAAACGTACTCGTTTTGCTCAACGGACTAAGTTATCTTTACTTCTTCACAAATAGTATCAATGAAAGTTATTTTACGTTAATAATTCAATTTAAAGTTTATCATTTGTTTGTACTCAGTTAAATGGGGGGCTGTCCTCGTGGTGTAATGGTTAAAGCGCTGGACTGCGGAATCGTTGATATGCCATTAAACAAAGAAACCATCAGTTAAATGGTTTCAAGTATAGTGAATGATTAAATCGTTCTATTCGACTTATCGGTAGAACCCTAACAGGTACTACCAAAAAGGTTTGGTTTAATTTTGTGACATAGCAACTCTTTTGTGGCATAGCAACTCTTCTATTTCAAGCAATTTAGTTTGGCATAAGTACGCAGTGTAAATGTCAAAAGAGTTCTTTTTCAAATTATTCAGTTCGGCATAAGTACAGTTTAGTTCTATTTGACTGATAGATAGGACCCTGTCAGTTACTTCTATTCCGGGCAAGGGTGGACCTGGGAGCGATGAAAATAATGGGGTATACCGCATTCCCCAAAGTTCAAGCTTTACTGGAGCCTCACTATCAAATTGTTTAGTGTCATATCTAGGACACTCATTAGGGAGTCTTACCCCTCTGCAGAGATGCAGTTGGTGTATTCTGCAACTCCATCCGACTAGGCCACTATCACAAAGGGTTAGAGTATACCTGAGAGTAATGGGTAATGAGTATTGGAGTTTCACCATCGGATGGTTTAGCGTCAATTCAGAACACTTATGAAAGTCTTAGCCCTCCGCAGGGATGCCCTCGGCGTATTCTACTACCCCAGGTAACTGATCTGCTAAGAAATGATAATAATTATTAAGAAAGAACGTTCAGTTCATGTTTCTCTCAATGAATTCACAATCCGATGAGTAATATGTTTCATTGCAGGAAGATAGAACCTACAATTAAATTCTGTGTTAAACTTGAGGACAATTCAACAGGAACTTTTGACGTGTAAACTCTATGTTATCAAGATTTACTTCTATTCTATGTACGCAATTTTAGGTGACAGAAGACACTTTTGGAGAGTTGAAAGACTAAGTGAAATGAAAACTATTGTGGTCGACCGATCTCTTAAAGATAAAAGTGATAGCTCAAAATCAGATAAACTTTTTTACAGTGACAATAATGATTGAATTAACAATGATCAGCTGATTTTCTGTCAGCTTTTTAAAATGGAAATTATATTCTAGACACTATGACGATTGGTTTTGGCCTGAAAAGTGTATTCCTGTGTTACCACATCACTCTAAATTTATTTAATCCAGGTGATCATTTTCTCCTCATGATGTTCAAAACACAACCCCCCTTGATCGATTTGCAAAGTGTCAGAAAAATACAGCGTGACGAGCCAATTGAAAGAATTAGCAACTGGAGATCTCCACTGAGGTTTGCTGAATCAGAAACAACACTTTCTTCTGTGTGTTGCTTTCTACGAAAACGTATAAGAGTTTTCTTTGCAATTAAGCCGTAAATTTTAAATGTACGCCATCAATCCCGTAACAGAAAAAACTAAAAAGAATTGAAGATAGAATTAAAAAAATAAAGTAAACGTCATCTTCCCTAATCTCATATTTTTTGTCAGGATGTGTACAGGTTTGCAAAGTTGTGTAACGCTTTATGATTGGAAAGGTACACAAAAATAACTCAATCATTTTTAGACCATCAAATATAATATTCAGACTGTTCATATCCATTAGAAAAAGATATAGGGAGTTAGTGGTGAGTGAGTTCAATAGCCAAATTTGTAATTAAAGTGAAAAATAAAAAAAAAATGTACACCGTCAATCTGATTACAGAAAAAACTAAAAGTAAATTAAAATAAGTTAAAAATGACTTTAAAAAATAAAGTGCAACAGTTTATGTTAATTCCATTATTTTTACCCAGGAGTGTAAATGTTTGTAAAGTCGTATAACGGTCTATGATTGGAAATATACTAAAAAATAATTCAATGATCTTTACAAACAAAACTTTAAAAATGTAGGTTTCAGATTGTACATTACCTTATGAAAAGGAATTTATAGAGTTAGAAGGCAGTAAGTTCAAGAACCATGTTTGTAATTTAGATGACAATTTAAAAAATGTACGCCGACAATCACATTACAGAACGAAACAAGGACATTTTCAGTTAGAGCGATTGTCACCAAAAATTTCAGCTTTTAAAGAAAACAACATTATCATCTTTTTTCTTATAAATTCATTTGCAGTAAAATAAAAAAAAACCCGAAGTGAACAACCTCTGAGCCATTTCTATAATCTTGTAGTACAGCTTAGTAGCCGTATATGACAGGAAATAAAAATCGCAGATTAAGATTCTCACGGAAAATATGTTATGGAATATGTGGAATTAGGGAGAAGAAAAGGGTCAATACATTTTTATTGAGTCCCAGAATACTCTCATTTTTTGTCTGATAGAAGGTTCATTCAATTAGTCCACATTTATAGAAGAAAATTAAAGGTATTTTCATTAGATTTTTGGTAGCTTAACTCACTTAAAACTTCCTTCGCTGCACGTATCTCACTCTATCCTTAGTATTCATCTTGTGTAACTGTTTATTCAATGGCGATTTCGCTCTGCCGCGGCTGTCATTTGCCCACGGATGTCAATCTCTGGCTGTGCCCATCTTTCTGAGTCGAATAACAATTTGTGACCGCCATAATGGCTTTAACCAACCAACTTTCTCCGACTACATCGGCATAACCGTTTCTAAAAATAAATCTTTCTGTTTCTATGACCGCCTCTGGTTTTGCCTACATGTAACTTCGGGCTTCTTCTAAAGCCCCCAAGATTTTCCAATATCAGCTACGTATTGTGACATTCTTAATCTTTAACCTCCACAAATAATTACACTCCATTGATGCCAAGAAAAAGAGTGGTTAATAAGATTTTGGTGTATCAATAAATAGAAGCAGTGTTGCCAAGAATAGTGAAACGTCTTAGATTAGAATCAAACTTAGAATACGTGTCATCCAACCGAGTCAGTTTAGAAATATTTTAGTTTCATTAAATAGCGACTTATAAAGAATAGAGTTATATGAATATTGCAGTTTCATTAAGCATTGAGTTATATTAAGTAACGACTCATACAGGGCATTTAAACAGTCTTAAAACTCCGATATTAACTTTATTAAAGAAACGCACGTCGTCGTCGGGGTTTAGAATACATTGGTTGTATCCCTTTACAGGAGGTGCTCGTGGTGTAATGGTTATCGTCTTAGGAAATACACACGGTGACACGAGTTCAAATCCTTGACGAGACTGATTGCATTTCACATAGCACTAATACCCTTGGGAAAGATATGAATCCAATTATTCTCCCTCCAGCTATGGGTAACTAGTAGGACAGACTAGGTTCTTCAGCCTTGGTGGGGCAGCTAGTCTCGGAGAAGGAAAACTCTGAATTCAAACCTGTTAAACTCCGCTTAAAAACTTGACCTTGTGTCATATCCTGCCCGAGCGGAGGGGTTGGGTAAATATGTATCCCTTTGCATCAAGAAGTGGTAATTGAAGATATAAAGTATCGCATTTGAAGATAAGTTAGCTTTATCTGCCATAAATATATAATTATAAATAAGATACTATATACCTATGTGTGTGTGCGTGTTTGTATATAGTTTCGTCAGCATGGTTTAGTATACACCGACTCAATCTTCTAGAGATGGGTATGAACCCTCCTTGCAAAAAGTGGTGCCTGAGTATGATACTAAACGGCAACTGATGATACTGCTGTAATCCTGGGGATCTTCATTTCCATTATTCTTAGTTTATCACTGACTCGGAGTTTTAGTATCTGTTAAGGTCCCATCTATGCGTCGATTTGATCTGTTTAAAAATCATTCGTATTCAATAGGACTCAGTGCAAAAGTAAACGTCTTCATAAATAACTACAGGGAAAGTGAAATTTAAATGAACTATAAATGTGATTCAGAAGCCTTTAGGCATAGAATATTTCCAGAGGATTTGACACGCCTTAAAAATCAATTAATTAATCATTTATGAAAGAAACAGGACAGATTTTCCTCTTTTTAACCAGATTAAAATTGTTCATCGTCTTCTTCAGCACATTTTTGGAACGTTCAAGTTTCTCCTGAGCTTATTGGTACATTTCATGATTTATCTTTCAATTATATCCACAATTCCTTTGCACATTACATGACTCAGTGGCCATGACACATTCTTTTCTTATCTCCTTGAGCCACAATGTGATCTATGGGGAACGAGCTGGCTATGTAAGTGATCTTTTTTATGACCCTTTCCCAAACACCCTTAGAAAATAGTTATGGAAAAAGGCCTAATGAGTAGAATGTTCGCTAATGGTCAGGGAAACCTGGGTTCAATCCCAGGTCGAGTAATACCAAAGACTCAAAAATGGTACCTGATGCCGCCTTGCACTAAAAGTAAGTATCAAGGGTAAAGTGGAGCAATCCAGGGAATGGAGTAGCAACCGCTCCTACACCTCAGTGCAGTAGCTATTGAAAAGGGATCCTTTGGGTCAACCTCGACTAAAGTCACCAACTTTATGGTTGAGTAGTTGCTTTAACGAAATATCGAAAGAATAAATATCAGTGAGAGGACCATGCCAAGAGTTCAGAAGAAAAAGATTATTCCTCTTGTGGGTTTTGCTGTTCCAGCAGGTCATGTACATTGAATATAAAACAAAGTGTACAGATGCACAAATAAATGGATCTTGACAAAGAACTAAAGAAACAGTGAAATATGAAAGTAACGGTTATATTAATTGTATTTTGGTGCCTTTGGAATGGTCCCCAAAGTCTTGGAGAATAAACTGGAGGAACCGGCTCTCAGAAGAATGATAGAGACAATCCAGACCACAGCATTGTGAAGATATCTATGGAAAAAAAGCAGAATAGTAATGTTCTGTAATTATCATAATGTTGGGTTGATTAATCAGTTTTAAGGCATATTGACTAGAGTTGTGTTTTTTAGTCCCGTAATCAACAATTAGTTAATGAATACAGGTGTAGTTTCAAATAAATAATGAAAATACTTATTTTTAAAGATTAAAAAATCAGTTGTACTTCGTTTTAAAATTTACATTATATTGTGTACACCATGTGGCATAGGAATTGGTAATCTAGTATCATATATTCTTGTAGTGATTTTATATACTTGAGGTACTTGAAGGTACTCGTCAAAATCTGAACGAGGGAAAGTGAAGTGGCCTATTTTTTCCTAGCAACGACGTCGTTATCATTGCCAGGAATGTTTGTTCGCATTGTTTGTTTGTTTTTGGCAGCCCGACTTCCCTGCTGAGCTGATCAAAGGGTCCTTGCATTTGTGGAAGGGACAGCTGTTTTAGGCATGGTTTGTTTCACATATCACAATCACCACTGGTGAAACAGCAAACCTGTTCTCAAATCTAAGCGTCGAATATCCATCAAATGTCAGTGGATATTTTATTCTCTACACAAAATGATTAAATGATACACATGTGCTTTTAGATGCCGTTTTTCCGAATATCCACTCAGAATCTTTCTGTAACAATAAAGGTTATCGGCAGAACAATTCAACACCTTCGAAACTACCACAAGCATAGAACCCTGAAGTTTTGGAAAATATCTTAAAATTAGTAGGATGGCATATAGGTTGATTGGTTGCATTTTACGGATGATCAACTTTTGTTGGTTATTTAACGCCAAATCCTGGTTTTGCGAGCGAATCGTTTGGAAGTAACAATTTTTAAAACGAGTCAGAACTCATTTGTTTGCACACTGTTAAATGGGTTCAAGAATTGTTGTCTAACACTAATAGTTTTATTTGCACACAGTTAAATGGTTTCAAGTATTGATATGTTAGGAAAATAATTTTAATTTTACAAAGTTAAATGGTTTCAAGTATTTCTACTTAGAATTAAGACCCCAATAAGAATTTTGAATGAATTATACTGCTATTTTTGACGAGTTTCTGCTTACAATAAAAATAAAAAAATCAGCGAAAAATGTAATGATATGTTTACTCAGCATATTGCATTAAAGGAGAGAGTCCATGTTGTGTCGTGGCTAACACACCCGACTGCATTATCGTAGTAAGCAAGTTCGAACCCCAGCCATGTCGTAGCGTTCACTTTTGACTAATACTGTTAGGAAAGGTATGGAACCTTTTCCCTTCCTTTAGCTGTGGGTTAAATCGTATCAATAATTTTTTTTACAATGATGGGGTTGGAATTAAATAACACATAAAGGTTGATATGCTATTCAAAACAAAGTAACTTAAACCAGAAAAAGATATGATTTCATGCCTTTACTAGAAGCATTAGCCCGCAGTGAAACAAACATCTTCCTCTAGAATTTGGTTGGTTGGTTGTTTCGGTCGTTGTTTTTTTTTTTACAGCGTATTAATTTTTTTCGGGTCATTTAACGCAGAAATAAAATTTCAAACAATTCATTTTAGTATAAGTATATTTTTTTTGTTTACAAACAGTTCAGTTAAATGTTAAAACATTTCTATTTCAAACAATTCAGTTTAAGTACATAAGTACACTGTTTCAATGTCAAAAACAGTTCTATTTCAAACAATTCACTTGAGCCTAAGTACAGTTTATTTTTATTTTTTAAAAAATTACTTTAGCATAAGTACACGGTTTAAATATCAAAACAGTTCTATTTCAAACAATTCAGTTTAGCATAAGTATGCAGTTTAAATGTTAAAACAGTCCTATTTCAAGCAATTTAGTGTAGCAAAATTCCAAAGTTTAGTTCTATTTGATGCATTATCCTCCCATTTCTGTCCTAGCAATCAAACTAAAATAAAAAGAAATGAATACATTCAAAATAAATAAATAAATAAAAATGATCAAATCCCCAAACAAAACCCTGTAAAATGTAGATGTTATTTCTTGTCAGGATTTTGCATTTAAAGTAAATAAATATTTTTTGTTAGATAAGGAGCCGGCTTGGTACTTCCAGACCCAAGTCGGGGTTACTGCCGGAGCTGATATGATGTTTATTGACCCGAAATCGGCAATGAACTCTGGACATCACTAAAGAGTTCCAATAATCAACTAAAATGTATTTATGGACTGATTGATAAAGGTAAATAAAATAAGACGTTTAGAAGAAAGAAACAAAGAATGAATAAAAGAAAGAAATCACTATACAGGGATTACTTCGCGAGAGCGAAGACGAAAATAGATATTTAATACGTGTCGAATATAAAGCGCTCTTTCACAGTTTTATTTATATTTATTAGGTATAATTTTAACACGAGTTTTAAGTCTGGCTTTTTCATTGTCGACCTTTACATAACACAAGAGACCAAAGAAAGGTGAAAAATTGTCAATTCAAAACAGATGATAAAAATACGATATAAATGTGGGTTTTGCCTTGGAAGCTACGAATTGCTTCTCCAACACATTTATTACGATCTCAATTGAAAATAACATTTTTTAAAAAACGTTTAACATATAATTCATTACAGTGGAATACTGCATTTTGGAAATTGATTGAGTGATTTTAACGGCATATCAACCAGTCTAGAGTTATTTTATGCATTGAGGTTAGGGAATGGTGTTCATTGTACATTTCCATTCATATTTATGTGTAGGTGTTTCATAAACAATCTTTTGAATAAAACAATTGCTATCAAATAAAAATAATTTGCTAAAAATGTAAGGATTCAAGTATTCATGTCTAATACTTACAATTATATTAGTTAGCCGACATTGAATATCTGTTAAACCGAGGTGTAGTGGTGGGACCTACTCCTACTCTACTTAGCCTTGATCCGGACCTTTAATGCTGAGTTTTAAGCAAGGAGGCATCAAATACCATTTTTTGAGTCTTTGGTATGACTCAACTCGGGATTGAACCCCAATCTCCCGAACCATTAGTGAACACTCCAACCATTATGTCAAGTAAATATCTCTATCTGAAAATAGTCATTTGTTTGCATACAGATTCATGGTTTTAAGTCATCATCATCATCATGTCGTGCCACCAGCACGGATATCCCTGGCCCTCTCTCTCCACTGATCCCTATCGTTTATCGCCTTCAGGACTACATCCCGTATCATCACATAGCTGCTGAATGTATGTTCGAGCTGGTTGTCCTGCTTTTGCCCGACCATATCTGGGGGTCCATAGGAGTACATCACTTATGAGCTTGTCCCTGTTTCTCCAGCAGTGTCCTGCATGTCTGGTTTATCTAACTTTGATAGTTTTCATGATGGGAGGTAGGTGGCCGTATAGTTGGTGCCTTGTGCGGTGTTGCCGCCAGGACTTGTTCAATATTGCTCGCAACATTCTTGTGTAATTGCCGTCTAGCTTCTTCTCCAGCCGTTTAGTTATCGTCCAAGTAGTGCATCCATACAGCAGTATCGATACGACCGCTGCCTGGAAGAAAGTGCGATTTATTTTATTGGTCAGGTCTGATTTCCATATGATTTTAAACAATCTTCAGAAAAAATATCACAGCTTCAAGTAACTATTAAAGTTATATAGTATCCAGTTTACAATCCATTGCAAATGATTTTAAAACAGATTTATTTAACTTGTTGATGGAAAACTGACAAGTCCCACGAATAAGAGTCGGATTAAACAAAAGAGTAATAGTAATGAAGAGCTAATCCACAAATCTCAGATATCCAGAAGCAGAGCCTCACCATCAGATTCAAATTTGCGTCTTAATCAGGACAGCCATTTCTAGGGAGGTTATCTCGGTCTGCAGAAGATGCTGTTGGCCCATTCAAAAATTACGCCTACAGGGATATATATATATATATATATATATATATATATATATAAAGACAGTATTTAATCCACAATTCTCAGATATCCAGAAGCAGAGCCTCACCATCAGATTCAATTTCGGGTCTTAATCAGGACACCAATTTCTGGGGAGATTATCTCGGTCTGCAGAAGATGCTGTTGGCCCATTCAAAAATTACGCCTACGGGGGTGGGGATATATATATATATATATATATATATATATATATATATATATGTGTGTGTGTGTGTGTGTGTGTGTTTGTGTGTGTGTGTTTATGTGTGTGTTGTTGTTGTTGTTGTTGGGCAGCAGTCTTTCATTTAAGCATGTTTGATTGAATAATAAAGATACATTTTCTCTATATGATTTTATTAAGATCCTTTCAAATATCCTAATAAATGTCTTGGTTTTAGGTTGAAATTGGTGGATGAATTTCGGACTTTTCATTGGCCATCATCAGGAATTGTTTTTATGTTTTAAGGTGTTAATTATTTCTTAATTGTTGTTAATTTATCTTTTTACAAAACTATAATAATACTTTTGGGTGTCAGTATCGTGGTGAGCTGCAGGATCACGTATTTTAAAGTATGTGTAGTTGAGCAGCAGTCATTCTTTTAAGCATGTTTGATTAAATAAAAAAAAAAAATTATATACAGTTGCGGCTATAAGTTAAGGAACGAAACAACAACAAATATTTAAATGAGTTTCACTTGAAAAACTGTACACGCAATGAAATTTTCACAAAATACACTTGGAACACGTATGTATTTATTACATATAAAGTTTTCTAAACTTCTTTTTTTACAGTTACTTAACTGTCAATTGATTAAAAAACAAAAATATACATTTTGCCCTGGTCAAAAATTAAGGAACGCATCATAAATACTTGTTAGATCCATAAATACTTGTTAAATCCACTAAACAAAAACTCAATATTTAGTGAATTTTCCGTTTCATTGGATTACCTCATTGCATCTTCAACCACAGGAACCAATTAACTTCTTACAAATGGTGGTTGTGATACTTTCCCATTCTTCTTTAAGAAAACCCTATAAATCATCAATATTTTGAGGATTTCTGTTCTAAGCTTTCTCTCATGATTTTCCATACATTCTCTGTAGGATTCATATCAGGGCTTTGTGGTGGCTACTTCATAACAGCTATTCCTTCCTCTTCAAGAAAACTTAGCATAGTTTTAGCTTTGTCGCAAGTCGCGTTGTCTAGCATAAATATTGGAGTTTCAACTGTCCCGCGTAAACGAGGAAGAGCATGCTGGCGAAGAAGTTCTTTATAAACATTGGCATTATTATTACGGTGAAAGCGAACAATGGGTCCTACCCTCGCTGAAGAAATCCTCCCCTACATCATACATCCCCAACAAATTTCATAATTTTTTTTAACGCGTTGAGGAGATAAGTGTTTCCCATTTTTAATTATTACAAACATCTTACCATTGGATCTAAACAAGTTGAATTTAGATTCATGACTATAGGGAACCATATTCCATTGTTCCTCTGTCCACACGATATGCTCTGTGGCGAAGTGAAGATGAACCTTTTGATTTTTTTTTAAATCAAACATTTGCGACATGGAATTCGAGCCACTATTTTTTCCTTATTCAGCCTAAGAGAAACCGTTTTTCTAGAGATTGAGTTTCCTGTTTGCTCACAAAATGCACGAGAAATAGACATTGCTGTATCGACACGCTCTTTTAAGACATTTTAACAATCATTCGATCTTCCCGTTTAATAGTGATTGGGGGCCTGCCAATTTTCGGTTTTGGCTCGAGTGTTTAATCAGCCTTAAATCTACTAATTGCACGATGACAGCAATTTCAGAATACGATTTGTCTTTTGCAGGATTGGCTAAAATAAGCATTTTTTTCTCGATTTAAACAATTACGTGGTTTTGCCTCCATCTTGCTTAAAAATAGTTTCAACGATGTATGTCAGTTGAATATAAATCAAAATTAGCAATGAAGTTGATAAAAATTACCTAAAATACTATAATTCAACAGCATTCCTTAACTTTCGACCATGGCAAAATGTATTTTTGTTTTAGTTCACAATTATTTTTCTGTAAAAAGAATATAGAAAACGTTATATGTGATAAATCCATATATGTTCCAAGTATATTTAGGGAAAATTTCGTAAAGGTACATGCAAATTTTTTCAAGTAAAAATCATTTAAATATTTGTTGTTGTTCCGTTCCTTAACCTATGGCCGCTACTGTATATATATATATATACAGAGAGAGAGAGAGAGAGAGAGAGAGAAAGAGAAAGAGAGGGTGTGTGTGTGTGTGTGTGTGTGTGTGTGTGTGTGTGTGTGAGAGAGAGAGAGAGAGAGAGAGAGAGAGAGAGAGTATTTTATTTATCGCAGTTAAAGCTAACTTGTTTTGACATGTTAACCTTAATATCTACAATTGCCACTCCTTGATGCGAAGGAAATACAGTCAACGTATTTTTAGCCACGCAGACAACGTGTGTTTCTCTAATGAAATTAATAATATACGTTTGGAAACTTTTTAAACGCCCCGTATACTTAATGAAACGGCAATATCTGTAAGCTGACTCCGTTAGATGACACGTATTCTTAGTTTGATTTTAATCGTAGACATTTGACTATTCTTGGCAACACTGCTTGCATTTATTCATACTCTGAAATTACATTAACCCCCCACTTTTTTTAAAAAGAAAACGGAGCAATAATTGGTAATTTTATTTTAAATAAAATTGCCTCACTATCCATACCAATATTTCAATTCTGTCATTCTTTCCTGTGGGTTATGAGTAAGACTGTCACGATACTTGGTTGAAAATTGGAAAATCTGTGCGCCTTAGTAGAAGCTAGAATTGATACGTGACCAAAATCTGAAGCGGTCATAGAACCAGAAAGTTTTCTTATTAGAACTGGGTGTTCTTACGTAGTAAGAGAATGTTGCTTGGTTAAAACCATTATGGAGGTTGCTCATTGTCAGTCAACTCAGAAAGATGGGCACAGTCGGAGATTGACATCCATGGGCAAATGACAGTCGTTGTGGCGCGAAATCGCCTTTGGATAAATGAATACACGTGAGGAATGCTAAGGATAGAGAGAAATACATGTGACAAGAAAGTATTTAGTGAGAAAAGCTACCAAAATAGGATGAACAAATACTTTTTATATCCTGTAATTATGTAAAAAAGTCACACAAAAAATGCATTCATTCATTACTGATAAACAGGAAGGTATGAATTGCCTACCCAATACAATTATTTCATAGTAAATTAGAAATAACTTGAATTATTGAGTTTAACATATTATTTTTGGTTGTTTAATTCTGATGCACATAACGAAGACTCAGTGAATTGATACCAACAAAAATGAACGAAAATATTTCTCCGTTCACTGGATGCTATCTAGAGAACTTACCCTGAGTAATAGCTGATTGGGACAGATCTAAGTGAGAACGAAGTAATCCTTACTGTCGATCTATCTTGATGATGATGATGATGAGGAACACTGAGTCGTATCGGATGCTTTTGTCCTGAAACTCTGTGGCGAGCAAAATACTCCTTCAGGAGTACTACAAATTAGTGTAGAGCTGTTTGAAAATTATTGGTATTAGATAGTTATATTTCTGATTAGACAAGCCAGTTGAGAGAGGGTCGAAGTAGTTTAGTATCATACACAAGTCAAATCTCTCTCTCTCTCTCTCTCTCTCTCTCTCTCAATACATATATATATATATAGATATGCTTGGACAGAATGAATTTTTGGCTTCTTTTTCATTTATAGACTTTTACACACTCACACTAGATAAAGAGATTAATAAATAAAAACAAAAACGAACAAAAAACACTCAATCCCACCAAAAAAACAAAAACAAAAATAACAAAAAAGCCAAAAACAACAAAACAAAAAAAGCAAAGTAAAAAAAAAACATAACATTTAGAAAGCAGCCATATTGATTTTTCAAGAGCCAAGACAATCTTTCACCCCTTAGCTATTTACATTTTGTCTTCTTTGCTTCTTATTGCAGCTCGTTTCTTTAATTTACGCTCGTGAAGTTAAAAAATGAAGAATAAATTTTCGAAATGATTTTGAACGTGAAGGATTAGCGTGAGAGTTTAAAGTCTAGCAGGGGATTACTCTCCTTTTTTTTTTTAAAGAGAGGGGATTAGAAAACAATGCCTCAGTTGTCTTAGAATATAAAAACAACTCTCCAGTGCAATAAAAAGATGAAAGCAACAGAAATAAGATGAATATAAAAAGGATATATAATTACCCCAAGATGGATTGATTTTTCCGGCACATCAAACCATCTACTGTTATTTTAATCCTTGAATTTAAGAAATCCTGTTCATAATATTATTTGTGCCATTACTTGTTAAGATAGTTTTTGTGCACACGGTCCTATCCAATAAGAACAATTTCAATCATTTTTTTTAAATTTAGAATATTTGGATTACAGTCCTTATCTTTATTGTTATATTTACAAAGTTTCGGCCTCCTTCAAGAATTTCATACTCTAAATGATGAAAATCGTCTAGCTTCATCTCAGATATTTAGACAAGAAATTTATAATAGATATTTAAAATATTTGAGCCATATATGGGAGTCTAGTAGGTTCTAATATTCTGGGTTAGAGTGAACCAAGGAATAATGGTATTGAAACGGTACTCCACACACCCCGGCATTGCAGAACTTAAAACTCACTATCACAAGCTGTTTGGTGCCATACTGTTGTACTCCCAACATAATGGAATCGCCCATCTCCATAAATTCACGTCAATGAGCGCGTCATGGAGTGGACTAATCTGCGTATTTGGTGCGCCTTTCCAGTTGTTGGGCCACACTTCGGCCGACTGTGTTGTGCGCTACACGGTTCTGGTTAGGTGTGCCTCATCACTGGAGATACCTCTGGCCTCAGGGGACGGTCACCCCAGGCTTTAACCCTCTTCGGAGGGGGTGGTTTCATCACCTGGCGCCTGAGGCACCTCTCTTTATGGAAATGTCGACGGGGCCCCAAGCATTTTTGGGACTGCCAGGCGCGTGTGGGCTTCGGTCCTACGCCTGAAACCACCTTGTGTCACACTTGTACGCTTGGTGGGGCTATAACAAATAACAGTGCACCAATCAGTGTGACACAATCATGTGTGGTACCATTTGCGTAGTGGATGAATAGTCACTACCACACTGGACTCTCAGCTTTCTATCAACTAACTACTTTTTAACCTGGTTCACTTGTATCTTGCTTCTGTTACTTGAATATATATGTTTTTCTATCAAACCTTTTGTGTTACCCGTGACTTATTTTGGTCAACACATGCCCATGAGACCCTTTTTAGGTTTGCATTACCCCTCTGCAGGGCATATAGTCTAGGTTTTTTTAACCTCCACCCGACAGGGCGGTTAATTAACACGTGTTCAATGATACATAATTTTTATGAGGTTTAAATTTGTTAAATGGTCAGGAAGCTACGCTAGTAGTCTCCTCGGGGTTCGATTTTCACCAAAGTCCCTATATTTTTTGTACTTTATCCACAACTAAGCATAGTATATAACTGGATATCTCGTTGTAAACTGACTTCTTGAATACTGACCCTATCGATCTATTAATGTTGAGCAGTATGGCAAATTAACACAATGTGCTACCATTCTTCAGGCCTTCTGATCAAACAAAGTATCCTTTCTATTTTATGTTGTCATCTGTGTTGAAATGTTTAGTGATGTACGCAAGCTTGACCATTTCTAGTGAATACTCATCTCATTTGGATCCTTGTGCGAAATAAATAGCTACATATGTAGGTCGAGTGCATGGATGACGTAGTTTACGTATACATCTCAACAACCCCGTAGCTTTAAAAAAGCGCTTCTTTATAAGACGAATATTAATTTTGAAAAATCATCTCTTTCCTTAATCACATAATTCAAACACTTTCAAATCAGAATTCATATATGAAAATGATTGTTTACTTTTTCGACATGTTAACCAATCAAGGATTATTTCATGCCTTGAGGTTAGGGAATTGGGTACATTGTATTTTTCTATTAATATTTTTTTTTATAATTGTTTATTTAATGGCATATCAACCTCCTTGGATTAATTTTTGGCCAACGCCATCCTTCAATAAGAACAATAGGGGTACTATTTAACCCTTAACTTATAGGATAAGGTGTTCCATGCCTTTCCCAAGGGTATTTGCCCGAAAATGAAAGTAATAGCGCGACAGGAGTTCGAACCCGTTTACTGAGATTCTGTAGTCCTGGGTTTTTAACTATTGCACCACGAGGACACCTCCGTTTGCAAATGTTTAAAATTGTTTGATAGATTCAATTCAAGGATTATTTTATGCCTTGGGGTCAGGAAATCATGTTCATTATATGATCATATTTACATTTTTTGTAATTTTTTCTCAAGATTGACTGATTTAAACGGTATGTCAGACCATTAAGAGGGATTTTATGCCTAGAAGTTAAGGTATCTGCCTCATTGTATGTAAATATAAACATTTTTTGTAGTTGTTTCTTAAAAGGTTTTTGTAGCCTATATTGCGTGTGATAAACGACTGTAAGCTTCGAAATGTTCAAAAACAAATCACACCCCTTGCTTTTGAAGTGAAAAAAAGGTCTTTAAAAGTCGTTTATTACATGAGTATATATACCAAAAGATCTAAAATTTCATTGAAGTGGAATGAATATCTGATTAAGATAGATTTTTAAAATCGAATCATTATTAAATAAAAATCTGTTACTCTGAATGTTACCCGGAAACACCGTTGTGCAATTTGAATATTTTTTATTGTAGCAACAAGAATATTGAAAAGATACTGGGGGACTGGAGATCATAGAAAGGATCGAGACCTTTCAGACCACAGCACTGCAAAGATCAGGTATAAGACTTAGAAGAGCCCTGAAAATCTGAAGAAACTTGCTATCACTTAGACACCAATGAAAAAACACCAGTAAAACCGAGGCTGAAAAACATGCGAAAAGAAAAAACAATAGTAATTTGCAAACTATTATAAATCGGCAATTAACAATTTCTTTCTGAATATAGTAATTTAAAAGCCTTTCAATTATAATCCATATCTAATACCAATCAAGTGTACACAAAATGAGAAACATAAAAATATCTGTGATTGTGAAATACAAAAGGATCACCAAATCTCACCCAGAAGACCCTACCGCCAGTTAATTAACAAAAAAAAAAAAGTAGAATTTGACATCTCGTGGATTTCACCGTTTTAGCAAATCACAGAGTGAAAATAAAAGAAAGTGAAATGATAAATGAATAAATACTTGTACAGGGGAAATGGAAAAAAACTGTGGATCATGAAGTTAACGGTGATAATTATTGTGGTTGGTACGCTTACATTGGTCCACAAAGGATTAGAAAGGGGATTGGAAGACTAGAATGACGGAGGAAGAATCAGGGATATTCAGACTAAAATACTTAGTAGAGTCCTGGAGAACTGAGGAGCCTTGCTGTCACTCATATTCCAGTTAAAAACTGTACCATACCCATGATACGGATATGTGTAACGTACATGGAATGTTCATAACATATAACATAGAACATAGGAATCTCGAAACACGAAAAACACTTGACGACTTCTTTGTTCAGGTACGAAACTTTTTATTACCTTTGAGTTTGAAGGTTCTTCGACATAAGGAGAGAGATACACATTCTTTCTGTTCTGGATTTTTGATCTTCTCCCACCCAACATGTGCACACCCATCGCAAGGCCTCCGCGAGCAAGCGAAAGTCAACCGTCTTCTTCTGAGGCAGGACTCAACTCAACTAACTGACTTTTTCAAAATCCTGCAAATCCTCCGCGCGCTTCCGGTGCGTGACGTTACCCGCATTCTCTAGCCCCGTTTCCTATCTGGGCTATTTTGACATCCGTGAGTGACATGTCTGCTCTGCCCGCGCGCGTGAACACCTGCATTAATGTTGCACCTAAGTAAGCCATGCACTGAACCGAAAGGTTCTCAGCCTAACTAAACCCAAAGGCCTAAGACGAAATCCCTCGGCCATTATATTACAAAACCACCATCTAACGCTCGGGGGTAAGACAATAATAAGACCAAATGGCATATACATAAACAAGAATCTGTCAATGATTATGTGACACATTTAATTTTCTGTGATTTTGAGATATAAAAAATTACAAGAACAGACGTATTGTTAACTAACAAAACGAAAGAACTTGATATCAAGTGGATTTTATCGTTCCAGCTGATCACAGAATAAAAATGATTGAAAGAAGAAATATATAGTAATAATTTGATCTTGGTTAATCATACTGTAAAAAGGATAATATTTAAAAAAGATGTTCTACGGCTTGTTGAAAGAGTATCTCACTCTAAAATCGTAAATGGATACATTAATATGATTGTTTTGGTGAAAGAGTATCTCGCTCTAAAATAATAAATGGATACATTAATATGATTGTTTTGGTGAAAG
Source organism: Sepioteuthis lessoniana (assembly GCA_963585895.1). NCBI lineage: Eukaryota > Metazoa > Mollusca > Cephalopoda > Myopsida > Loliginidae > Sepioteuthis > Sepioteuthis lessoniana. The sequence goes on along the minus strand of OY757934.1, from coordinate 53,885,467 downwards.
AGTTACTCGCTCTTAAATAATAAATGGATACATTAGTATGATTTTTTTGGTGAAAGAGTATCTCGCTCTTAAATCATAAAGGGATACATTAATATGATTGTTTTGGTGAAAGAGTATCTCGCTCTAAAATCATAAATGGATACATTAATATGATTGTTTTGGTGAAAGAGTATCTCGCTCTTAAATCATAAAGGGATACATTAGTATGATTTTTTTGGTGAAAGAGTATCTCGCTCTAAAATAATAAATGGATACATTAATATGATTGTTTTGGTGAAAGAGTATCTCCCTGTTAAATCATAAATGGATACATTAACATGATTTTTTATGGTGAAAGAGTATCTCGCTCTAAAATCATAAATGGATACATTAATATGATTTTTTTTTTGTGAAAGAGTATCTCGCTCTAAAATCATAAATGGATACATTAATATGATTTTTCTGTTTTCTTTTTTTTATGTCCGTAGAAATGCTCTTGGTAGTCTTTTGAAAGATGTGTTTAGGCGACAATAGCTTCTTCACTTCTCCATAGATCCCAAAATGAAAATTCAGAACTGCTTTATCAAAGAAGCACATGTGTTAGCCTACCTGACCATACAAACCATGTTACATATAAGACAACACGCTCTTCTGATCGTGGTTTTGCATATGTAGTTGCAATAATGTACATAGATGTTGGTATGAGCATGGCAATATAAATACGCATAGGTTGGTTGGTTTTTATGGGATAACTACATTTGTAGGTTTTTTTTAATGCCAAATCCATTTAGGTACAAATCATCAGTTCTATTTCAGTTGTTTGTGAAATAATGCTTAAACTATGCGTTTTAAATGTAAAGACACGCTTACTCTACTATAAAGCCAAATTGATGTTAAGACTCTTTCCAAATGTCAGCAAACAAGGCAGAATGTTTTTGAATCTCTTCTATAATATAATTTAAAAATTCGTAAAGAAAGCCCTAACAGTAGTTTAGAAGAAAAAGTAAAAGCCTAAAACACAAAAAAAAAAAAAAAAATTAAAGCTCTATAATTCCTGAAGCCTACTAGGTTCCCAACTGTAGTATAGAAAAAAAATAAAAATAAAAACTAAAAAGCCTAGGAAAAGTCCCAATACCGCCCCCCCAAAAGCAAAAGTCAGTACCAGTGAAAGTCTGACGAAAGTACCTTAATCTTGGACTTTAAGTAAGTTAAAACTTAAGAAAACTTAAATCAAAACTACCCCCCCGTTTTTTGCGTACACATGGAAAGCAGCATGATGTACGTAAAGGTATTTGAATAAACCCATGGACGACCAAACTCAATACCTAAACGGGTCCTGGACGTGAGTTTGACGACTTTACGCTCAGGATCGTTAGTTCGATCGGGGAACTACTGCTGCTCCTCTATAAGAGTGGCTTCTATAGAAGAGAATAAAACAGCCATCGAAAGATAACCATGACCCACACTCAAACCACATACACAAACCGCATCGCTCTTCGCGCGGGTAAAACAGGGGCACGTCCTGCTGAGGTTGGAGCCCTGGCCTCGGTGTTCGAAAAATCAGCTACAGAGCTCAAACAATCAAAACTACTAAAATGCAAGCAAACACTACATTTAACGTAAGAACCTTAAATAGAATAGGACAACTACCAGAGCTAATCGCATCGGCCGAAGAACATTAGATTGACATAATATGCATACAAGAACACAGATACACGCACACCGAAGATATCAAATATCACGAAACTGGCAATGGCTGGTCGCTCGTCACTGTATCCGCATGGAAAAACTCTGTCAACGCCACAGTAGGAGGGGTAGGATTGCTTATAGGACCTAGAGCATTAAAAACGCTTAATAGCGTTGAGAAAATACAACCTAGGATGATGGCAGCTACTTTTAACGGCAACCCCAGAGCAACAATCATCTCCTGCTACAGCCCCACCAATGTTAGTGAAGAAACTGAACTAGTCACCTTCTACGATGAGTTATCCTCATTAGTGCGTAGCATCCCGAAACACAACATGTTAGTCATAGGCGGAGACATGAAGGCCCAAATCGGGAAAAACGAAAACAACAAATACAGCCTCCACAACACGTCAAATAGGAATGGGCAACATCTAACAGATTTCATGATAGAAAATAGATTATCATGCCTCAATACAAACTACCAAAAAAGGGAAGGCAAACTATGGACATACACGTACGCAAACAATTCTAAAGCTCAGATAGACTACGTCCTTATAAACAAGAAATGGAAAAATAGTGCAATGAATTGCGAGGCATACTCCTCTTTTGAGGGTGTATCCACCGATCACCGAGTAGTCACGGCGAAAATACGGTTAAGCCTACGAAAAAACGCCAAACGAACAGCGACCACCAAACACTATGACTGGGCCCTATTGAACAACAAAGATATAAGAGATAAATACGTATTAGAATTAAGAAACAGATTTGAAACACTTCAAGAAAAGACGGAAGAAAGTACACCAAACGACGAATATGAAAATTTCGTCAATGTACACCTCGAGGCAGCAGCAAAATATATTCCAACAAAACTTAAAACTAAATATAGAGTCCCATGGGAAACTTTAGCGGTGAGAGAAAAACGTGCACGAGTGAAAACAGCCTCCAAAAACTATCGAAAAAACCCAACAAACACAAATGCCTTAAAACTAAAAACGACACAATATCAATTAGCAGGCATATATATAAAGGAACAGACAGAATACATTCAAAATCAGATAGATAAGATTAGAGACTCGGTGTAAGATAGACAATCTAGAATAGCCTGGCAAACAATAAACGGAGTGAGCAGAAGAAAGAACACAGCCAAAGCAAAACTGAAAGCAGCAAACCAACAAGAAAGAATAAAACTGTGGAAACAGCACTTCGAAAACTTACTTGGAAACCCACCAAAAAAAACACGTGAAATAATCACCAGAATAATTAGCAAACAATTAGACATTAAACTAGGACCGTTCACACGAGAAGAACTCGACTCGGTTCTCAGAAAAATTAAAAATAGGAAAGCTGCAGGGCTGGACGAATTCCCCCGGAAGTATGGAAGACCAGACAATTCGACGACCTACTGCTCCGCCACTGCAACGCAGTATACAATCAAAATCCGATAGATAGATGGATGAAGGGATGCATACTCCCCTTCCCTAAAAAGGGGGACCTCGGATTAGCCAAAAACTACCGAGGCATAACACTTACATCCATAGCAGCCAAAATCTACAATGCCCTACTACGAAACCGCATAGAACCCAAAATAGACAACATACTTAGAAAAAACCAAAATGGCTTCCGAAGAAATAGATCCACGACCTCACAAATTTTAACCATCCGTAGGATCCTTGAAGGTGTACGGGCAAAGAACCTACAAGCGACATTAATATTTGTCGACTTTACCAAGGCTTTCGATTCCATTCACAGAGGAAAGATGGAACAAATCCTACTAGCGTACGGTATACCTAAAGAAACCGTAGCGGCAATAACGATTTTCTATAGAAACACTAAAGTAAAAGTACGATCACCAGATGGAGACACAGAATACTTCGACATTGCAGCAGGAGTACTACAAGGAGACACACTGGCTCCGTACCTCTTTATCATTTGTCTAGACTACATACTTAGAACATCGATTGACAAAATCAAAGATAATGGCTTCGAACCGACGAAGAAAAGTAGCAGAAGGTACCCCGCAACAACAATTACCGACGCCGACTACGCCGATGACATAGCGATACTGGCAAATACACCTGACCAAGCCGAAACACTTCTGCATAGTTTGGAACGAGCAGCAGCAAGCATAGGCCTCTATGTTAATGTACACAAAACGGAATATATGTGCTATAACCAAACGGGGGACATCTCCACTCTAGAAGGAACCCCTCTTAAACTAGTAGACAAATTCACTTACCTAGGAAGCAGCGTCGAATCAACCGAAAAGGACATCGAAACGAGGTTAGCAAAAGCATGGACAGCTATCAATAGGCTATCGATTATATGGAAATCAGACCTAACCGATAAAATGAAACGCAGTTTCTTCCAGGCAGCGGTCACATCGATACTGCTATATGGCTGCACTACATGGACGCTAACAAAATGACTGAAGAAGAAGCTAGATAGCAATTACACAAGAATGCTTCGTGCAATCCTGAACAAGTCCTGGCAGCAACACACCACAAGACACCAACTGCACGGCCACCTGCCCCCTATCACGAAAACTATTCAGGTTAGACGAACCAGACATGCGGGACACTGCTGGAGAAGCAGAGATGAACTCATAAGAGATGTACTCTTATGGATCCCCACACATGGCCGCGCAAAAGCAGGACGACCAGCTTGAACATACATTCAGCAGCTATGTGAGGATACGGGATGTTGTCCTGAAGACCTACCTAGGGCGATGAACGATAGGGAGGAGTGGCGAGAGAGGGTCAGGGATATCCGTGCTACCAGCGCGATATGATGATGATGATGATGATGATTTCAGACAATTCAGTTTAGCATAAGTACATAGTTTAATTGCTAAAAACATTTCTATTTCAAGCCATTTAGTTTAGTCACAGTTCTTATTCAAACAATTCAGTTTAGTAAGAGGATAGTTTTCGTCTGCACACAGTTAATTGAGAAAACAGTTCTATTTCAAACAATTCAGTTTAGCATGAGTCCACAGTTTAGTTTCATTTGACCCATAGTTTTGACCCTATCTGGTTTTACCACTCCGGGCGAGAGCGGGCCTGGGAGCGATGGTAATGAAAGGGTACTCCGCATTCCCCAATGCTCCAGCATTACTGGAATTTCACCATCAGATTGTTTAGTGTCATATCCAGGACACTCATTGGGGGAGGTATTACGCCTCATCAGAGAAGCAGTCAGTGTATTCTACAGTCCCAGCCAACTGGGCAATTGCACATGGGTGAAGCGTATACGTAAGTATATTAATGGGGAATTGAGCGTATGTGTTTCGGTAGCGCTTCATTTATTTATTTGATGGCTACTTGGTGGGTTATTTAATGCCCAAATCATCCTTGTGGAGGGAGAGTTGATACTATTTAACCTATAACTGATTGGGGATAACGAGGTTTTATACGTTTCTCAACGTTATTAGTCCGAAAGTGAACGTAATAGCGTGAGTAGAATTCGAACTCATTTGTTACAATAACGAAGTCCAGCACGTTAGCCACCATGTCACTGTACAAGTGTATAGGCTTACATAACCGATATGTATATATCTGTGTGTATAGTAGTATCAAAACTTTAGGGAGGAGGTGCCCGTGGTGTAATGGTTATAGTCGTAGGAAATGGACATGGCGACACGAGTTCAAATCCTGGACGAGACTGATTGCATTACACATAGCACTAATACCCTTGGGAAAGGTATGAATCCAAATATTCTCCCTCCAGCTATGGGTAAATAGTAAGGCAGACTGGGTTCTTCAGCCTTGGTGAGGCAACTAGTCTAGGAGAAGGAGAAGTCTAAATTAATAAATCTTCGCTTTAAAAAAAAAATTGACCTTGTGTCATATCCTGCCCGAGCGGAGGGGTTGGTAAATATGAGTAGTATCAAAAGATTAGTAATTTTTAAAAAGCTTCCTTGATGAAATACTTGCATGAGATTAAGTACAGTAAAATCGATGATTTCGATTTTATTTCAATAATGATATAACCACCGTAACCTACTTGTCAAGTCGAGGAGTTTCTGTTTTTTTTAACAAAAGGACAGTCCAAATACACAAAATAATAATGAGTCACACCACACTATAACCCTTGTCAGTTTACAAGGTCTTCAAAAGGCACATGTAAATTAACATAATAGAATAAATCCTATTATTATTGTTTCTCAAGAGAGATAACGAATTCCCATTTTATTTATTTACGTCTGTATTTGTTATTAATTATAATATGAATTCTAAAAATAGAATATGAATCAACATCGTACTTGACTCTCGTCAGTAGCGGGTTCAAGCGTGTCTGTATAATGATATTCTGATTTTTTATATACCTTAAAACAACAAAATGACGCATCGTATTCTTAAAAAAATAAAGCAATTTCACTTCTAACTCGAAGGGAGTCGCCGCGGCGTTGTTGCTAGCATGCTGGACTTTATAGGACTTTACACTGCTATAATTTAATATGGGCGGTATGCCACTTGTTCCCACAACAAAGATGGCGGACGCACACATATTCAGTCTCGGGAAACTATTGGCCGGGAGAACCACGTGACATGCGTAAAACTACGTCCGCGCGTAAATTTTCGTCCTGCGTTTGGAGCCTCTTCCAAGACGCGTATTTTCTATAAATACGTCGTCTTCAAACATTCTTTCTCTTTTACCCAATTTCTTCGCAGCGGCAACACACTCCCTCCAATGTGAATCAACAGGAGTGAAAAGCAACATGGATGGGCCTCGCAGACATTCCAAATATACATTGACTATGAGATTTTTTCCAGTCTCAGAGAAACCATAAAAAGAAAGACATTTTAAATATGTAATCCTTTTTTAGTTTAGTCGTGTTACCCCCCCACACACACACATATACACACACGATTATTTAGTTAATAAAATTAGCAATATTTTTTATGTATCAATGTAAGTTTTATTATAATATATAAATTTGTTTTGTTTGTCGCCTTGTTTTAAATGTTCCTTTTCTCCGCGTCGTATCATATCTTTTACTTATTTGTTGTATATCCTTCACTCATTGGTTATCTTCATTGATTTATTGGATTTACTCATCCATTTACTATCTTTATTCGTGTGCCTATTCTAACTTTTTTCTAAACATTAAATATCAAGCTTCAACATAAAATTGTGGGGAACTTAAATACTAAATACAGGTCACCTCCTCTTACAACTTCGACATCGTAGTGAAAAAAATTGAATACAGTCACGTTCATTTTCGTAATAATACCCTTGGGAAAGCTATGAACCCTCTTTTATCCCCAGTTATGGATTAAATAGTTCCGTGACTAATAGTACAACGAGGATATCTTAAAGAAGGCAGGAACTCGCGTCAAATAAGAGATGAAAAAACATATAAAACGTACGCTTTGTTGATGTGGCTTAGACTCCGCTGATTTGATTCTTTGGGAAATGGAAAAGATTCTCTAGCAGGCATCCTGAGAATAACACTAAACTGTATCTGATGGTGAGTCACAAGTTATTAAGATCTGGGGAGCGTGGTGTACCCCTTTTCAGCCATTACTCACAGGACATTTTTGAATCCTGCATGGTAGTAATTATGGACAATTGATTTCCATACAACCCAAAATTGTTATTTTTTGTGTGAAAAAGAAAATCCCTGAAGTTTTGAACGTGCATTTTTTTAATCAATCAGCGTCTTCATTCACAGCATTGGCTTTTCTTTGATTTTCAGACGACAAAATTTGAATTCGATTTGATAAACTTGTTTGATTAAAACCCTAGATTATTTAAGAAATCTTTTCTCTTCCAGATTATTAAAAATAGATTTTTGACCAATTAAAATCATGAATAGATTAGTCTGCATTTGATAGTCTATCTAAATCTTATCAGTAAAGAGATAAAATACGCTACCTTTTAAGCTTTTTATAATGTTTGCCTATATAATCGCTGACATTTGTCTTTATTTCAACAAAAGGGATTTCAGTTACTTTAAATAATTCAACTCTTCAAAACATTTAAATTCAACATAGTTTGACACCAAAAATATTATCGTTTACTTACTTAATTTTAAGTTGATTGCTTGTACTGATATAAAATTTCTAACGGCTGAGTATTATTGCCTACCATTTGCACAGTCGACTGGGGCTGCAGAATACACCGACTGCTTCTCTGAAGAGGGGTAAGATCCCCCACCGACGAGTGTCCTGCTTATGATGCTAAACAATCTAAGGGTAAGGCTCCAGTAAATCGAGAGCGTTTGGGAATGCGAAGTACCACTTTATTGCCATCACTGCCAGGTCGTGGAATGGTAGAACTTGATAAGGTCCTATCTATGCCTCAAATAAAGCTAAACTGTAGTTACGCTATACTGAATTTCTTGAAATAGAACGGTTTTAGCATTTATACTGCGTATTTATGTTAAACTGAACTGTTTGAAATGGAACTGTTTTTGTATACTAAGATGAATTGTTTGAAATAGATCCGTTTTTAGCATTAAAACTGTACTCATGCTAAACTGAATTGTTTGAAATCGAACTGTTTGACTAAATTGAATAGCTTGAAAAAGAAACGTTTTTGACAATTAAACTGTGTACTAAACTGATTTGTTTGAAATAGAACTGTTTATTTGTATTGTTACGACCCGAAGTCTCTTTGGGACTACGATAACTGAGACGTAACGAGAAAGATAAAAAAACAGTAATTAGCGAGAATCCCAAGGTTCGATGTGTAAAACGTAAAAGAACAATGGGGGCGGGAATTCTTCATTTCGAGATGCCGGTGAACACAGTGAAGAATTGACAATAGGCAGACACAGAACGACATAAGGCAAATAGAAAGTTTAACTAGACACTTTGTTCGGGAATATACATGAAATAGGATGAAAGAAACAAAAAGAATATTGTTATGAGGAATGGATAATTAATAACTGGCTATGTAAATAATACTTAAGACAAAGTATGAACATTTACAATAATAGCAATCTGTAAAATGGCCAAGAAGTGAAACAGAATTTAGAAATATGATATGGGTTAAAGTCTTTGTTTTTGAATTAATACATTCTCTTGTTTAGTGCTCTCTTGTTTTTCTTTCCTTCTTTCGTAGTAGGCTGGGTTGACATTACAATGTTTCGGGTTGATTAGACGGGTGCACTCATTTAATGATTTGTCGACATCATACTTCAAATTTCTTTCTTCTAATTCGGCAAGTGGATTTTCTCTTCTTTCCTTAAGTACAGGGAAACTATGACACTTGTTAACATGTTGAAAGCAAAGTGGCTACTGACTTTTCTTCGTATGAACGCGCAAAAAACAAAAGTAGTCTCCGGGGTTAGATCATGCGCTGAGGTCACGGTTTGTCGACGGTTGAAACTCTTGACGGGTCATTTCCCTGACTCCTAGTCTCAAAGTCAGACAGCGTGTGTGTAGACGGGAAGAATATTTTCGTATGGCCTGATTGCCTTCTTGGCAAAAGTGAAATGAATTTACAAATTGCATTTTAGGAAAGAATAATATTTTTAGTTTTCTTTCCTTCTTCTTCACACTTCGTTTCAAATATTTAAGGTATTAAATTTTCCAAAATCTATAAGGTTTTAATTTATTTTATCAGCTTACGTAACAGTATAAAAATAGATTTGGCATTAAATAAACTACAAAGGTTGATATTCCATACCCCACCCAATAAATAAATACCATTACACATACATATTAGTATAAAAAAAACTTCCTCTCTCTTAAATCTAAAGAACTTTTACTCATAAAAATACATTAGATAGTTTATAAAAATACAAACTCCTATGAACTATTTTCTTGTTAATACTATATTGGGTCATATTAGCGTATAACTAATATTTATCTATCAAGCGAAGAGACTAACGTTTGTGGTTTTCAAACATACTTTTCTCACAAGTTAAAAAAAAATAGATTAAATTTGCAGAACTGTGTTTTGTTAATCATAATATAATTTTCTTCTACATACCTGTTAGGGTCACATCTGTGGATAAAAAAGAAGTGTAAAAAATAGTCGTATTCGATAGGACCGTGTGCGAAAAAGAAACAACAACACAAAAAATACAGATATAAACGTACAATGAGACTGATTCCGTAACCTCTCGAAGCATAAAATTACCCGAAGCAGGCTGACATGCCGTTTAAATCAATCAAACAATCTTAACAAATAATAGCACAAAGAATATAAATATGAACGTCCGATGAACCTCATGGCCTAATCTCTGGGCATAATATAACTCATGATGAGTTGACATGTCGTTAAAATCAAACAAATGAAACATCTTTTAGATAAGAATAATTATCCTATCCTTTAATATAAGCGACTCAACATTCTTTTATTTGAATAATGATCATCTTACAAACTGTATATGATTTGAAAATTAATTTTGGTATATACATTGTATACAGTGAGTTCCAAAAAATGTATACTCATTTTGGCAGTTGAAAAAATGAATGGTTTAATCACACACAATCATCATCATTATTATCTTGACGTGCCTCTAGCACGGATTTCCTTGACTCTCCCTTGCCACTCGTCTCTATCATCTATCGCTTTCTGCCGCTTTTTTAGGCTACATCTTTTAGGCTACATCCTGTGTCCGTACAGAGCTCCTGTCGATAAGTTCTAGCTGGTCGTCCAATACTTACCCGTCCGTGTGAAGGAAAAGGTCGCTTCTGGGTTCTTTATTACTTCTCCAGCTGTGTCCGGCAAGTCTTGTTCGTATAATCTGGATGATTTTTAAGATTGGAGGGAGGTGGCCGTATAGCTGCTGTTTTGCAGGATGTTACTTCCAGGATTTGTTCATTGCAGCTCGCAGCATTCTTGCATAATTACCGTCAAACTTTTTCTCGATACGCTTTGTCAGCGTTCATGTGGTGCATCAATATAATAGTATGGACACAACTGCTGCCTGGAAAAAACTGCGTTTTATTATATCAGAGAGGTCTGACATCCACATGCCCGATAACCTATCGATAGTTATCCATGTCTTCGCTAGCTGCGTATTGATGTCGTTTTTGGTGGATGAGACGCTTCTTCTTATGTAGTTGAATTAGTCCAAGGGTTTCAGAGACCCACTTTTTTGTGTGGAGATGCCTCCTTTTTTATTTTAGTTAAAGTACATGTATTTCGTTTTGTCTACATTGACATGGAGGCTTATGCCTATATTTATCGCTGCCTCCCACCAGAGAGGACTTGACACAAGGTTATTGACCTGAAGGTCGATTACAATGGGGTTTTAGGGGAGGGGAAGGTCGAACACAAGCCGATGCTGAAGCCCTGCTGGACTATGATGCAGCTCGCTCACCGGAAGGGGGCCCAGCCGAAGCCGGAGGACTTACGGCCTTATGTCTACCTTTGTTGGACAGTGCCTGTACTAACGGGCGAATCCCTGCTATATAGTCTGGAGAAGGCAGCAGGCAACATGGAGGCCTATGCGACCAGCTTCCTTCTCCAGACTATACAGCAGGAATTCGGCCTGGGCGAGTGTATTTGCCAGAAGCGATATGTCATCGGCGTAGTAAGCGTCCGTAATTGTTTGTGCAGGGTATCGCCTGCTTCTTGCTCTTGTCTGAGTGAAGCTATTTTCTTTCGTTTAATCTATCAACGTTCGAAGTACGTAATCTAGGCAGATGATGAACATATCTCTTAACGTATCTCCTTGCAGGACAGCTGTGACAATGTCAAAGATGTCTGTGTCTCCATCCGGGGAGCGAACCTTTACTTTCGTGTTCTTATAGAGCATTATTATAGCTGCAACGGTTTCTTTGGGGGAGACTATAGGCTAGAAGTATTTGAGCATTCTTCCATCTGCGTATGGAGTCAAATGCCTTAGAGAAATCTACAAATAATAGTGTTGCCTAGAGGTTTTTGCTCTGACAACGCAAAATCCATTTTTATACAAATAATCAGTTCTTTTTCAAACAATTCATTTTAGCATGAGAACACAGTTTAATTGTCAAAAGTATTTCTATTTCATGCAATTCAGTTTAGTCAAACAGTTCTAATTCAGCTAATTCTGTTTAGTATAAGAATAGATTCTATTTACACACAGTTAAATGTCAAAACAGTTCTATATTAAGAAATTCCGTTTAGCGTAAGTTCTGTTTCAATGTCAAAAACAGTTCCATGCAAAATAATTCAGTTTAGCATAAGAACAAAGTATAAATGTAAGTTCACAATTTGATTGTTAAAATATTTCTATTTAAAGCTATTCATTTTATTCAAATAGTTCTCATTCAAACAATTCAGTTTAGCATGAATTTGCAGTTTAGTTCTATTTAACCCATAGACAGAACCCTATCAAGTGCTACCTCTTCGGGTCACAGTGGACCTGAGAGGAATAGTAATGAAGGCGTGTTCTGCATTCCCCAAAGTCCCAGCGTTACTAGGACCGCACTATCAGATTGTTTAGTGTCATATCCAGGACACTCATAAGGGATCTTACTCCTCTGCAGAGAAGCAGTCGGTGTATTCTACACAGCCCCACCTGATCGGGCAATGATTCCACGGATCATCAAAATTTGTGATGGGAATTTCTTGGGAAAAGGGAGGATGCAGCCATTTGTCCATCCGTCTATTGTGTTCTGGTTATATACAGACTTGCAGTGTCGGAGCAGTAGGTCCTCGATTTTCCTTGTTTTTCATACCTCTGATGGTATTTAATCAAAAAAGGCAGCTTTCCTATTTTTAATTTTCGTTTTTGCTACATCGAGTTTGTCCTGCGGAAACTGTCCATGTTTGATATCTAGTTGATTTTGTTATAATTTTCGTGATTGATTTATCAGTTACTATATGGGGTTTTCAAGCAAATTCTTGAAATGTTCTTTCAACATTTGTATTCGTTCTTCTTGGTTGGTAGCTTTTACTTCAGCTCTGGAGGTGCTGTTCCTTTTACTCACTTCATTAACGGTCTTCCATGCTATCTTTTACCCAATTTCTAATCTGGTTTTGAATTTTTTAATGTAATCCTATTGTTCTATTAGTTATACGCTTGTTATTTCTTTTTATGCCATCTTCGGTTTCTTAGGTATCTTTTATTACATAGGAGTGCTATTTTCACTTTGTCAATTTTTTCTTAACTGTTATAGTCTCCCAAGGAACTCTATATTTTGCTCTTAGTTTGGTTGGTATGTATTCTGTTTCTGTCCCTATGTGGGCATTTACGAAGTTTTCTTATTCGACATTTGGAGTTGGCGTTTCAGATACCTCCTGTAGTGCATCGAATTTCCTTTTTAATGTTATGGTGTATTTATTGTAAATATCTCTATTGTTTAGACGGGACCAGTCATTGTGTGCGGTTTTGGTTGTTTGTGTCGCATTCCTGCGTAAGCTTAATCGTATCTTTGCCGTGAGAATACTGTGGTCGGAAGACACACCCATGAAAGAGGAGTATGCCTCAAAACCCAAAGCACAATTAATCCATTTCTTATTCTTGGCATTATTTGCGTAAGTGTATATCCATAGGTTTCCTTTTCTTTTCTGAAATGTTGTATTAAGGTATCTAAGTCAATTTTCTAGAGGGAAATAAGAAATTCACCCTTTTTGTTTGACGAGTTGTGTTTGCTGAATTTGTTGTTTTCGCTTTTAATTATTTGAGTATTCATGTCTCCTCCGATGATCAGAAAATTGTGTTTAGCAGGGCGACGAACAAGTGAGTATAGTTCGTTGTAGAAGATGTCGTGGTTCTTTTTCTTCACAAACATTGGTAGAACTGCAGTGGAATATGATCGTTGTGCTGGGGTTGCCGTTAAATGTAGCTCCCATCATTCTCAATCACATTTTCTCAATGCTGTTAAGTGATTTTTCGGCGCATGGACCGAGAAGCCTTCCTTCATCCTCTACCGTGGCGTTGACTGAGTTTCCCCTTGCAGATGCAGTGGTAAACGTCCATCTATTGCCAGTATCATGATATTTTATTTCTACTTCCTTATGATGGGATGTGTTCTTGTACGTATACAATGTCTATGTAATGTTCTGGAGTAGACGATGTCTAATCCGGTAGTTGGCCTATTCTATTTAAAGTTATAACGTTCAACGTTGCTATTTGTATTGTGCTTTTACACTTAAGTAATTTTTGTTTGTGTTTTAGTTCTGTAGCTGATTTTTCGAACCTCAGAAAAACACCCCCCATTTTACCCATGCAAAGGGCAATGCGATCTGGACGTATGGTTTGAGTGAGAGTCATGGTATTCTTTCGATGCTTTTATTTATATTTTACTTCATCAATAGACTCCACCCTGAACGAAATGATCCTGGCCGTTAAAATGTATGGTTCGTCCACCCAGAATCAGGTGAAACGCACCGTTGACTCCTCACCGGGTTAATTCAACTTGTTTCACATCCACCATGCTACTTTCCATGGCTTCTGACGTTTAACTTGTGGGTAAAAAATATCTAACACTCACGTTGCATAAGTTTTAACATTGTATAATTCCATGTTTATCTAACTTTAATAAGTTTACATGGTGCTCAACGGTAATACGGGAGAAGTCTCTGTGGTGTAATGGCTAAAGTGTTACTTTGAAGTTAACAAGTTCGAACTTCCGTCGTGCAGTTACTTTCTCTTTTGAAGTAATACCCTTGAGAAAGGTACAAACCTCTTTAACCTCCAGTTATTGGTTAGATAGTATCTCCTCGGTTCTTTTACAAAAATGGCTTTGGCATTAAATAACTCACTAAAATTGTATATACCATTAAAAACAAACAGTCCGAAAAACTAAACTGGTACTAAGGTGCCCAGTAGAATCAATTCTGACATTTAAATGAACGATTAAACTTAATAAAATAAAAACTCCAACATCAAATGATTTGAGAGCAGCAAATTGAAGCAAAATGCACACAAGTGACATGTGAAATGATTTCTGCTTTTTGCTGAAAAAATAAATAATAGACAAATATCTTTACAACCAATATCACAGAATTAAATGAACTAATCTATGTTAGTTCATCCTCGAAGTTAGCGAATTCAAACTTTCGCCTCATCAGTAAAGTCTTAAAAAGAATTGTCATTAGTTTGAATATTTTAATGGAAAACTCTATGATGTTTACAATGTCGTCTGTTTGAATTATCCGTTGTGCTTCGACGAAAACAATCATCACTTCGAGCACTTGAAATATCTCAATATATAATATACTCAACTTATTTAACTTGGCATATAAATCTTAAATGTATCTTTATGAATATTGTATTTATAGCAAATCGAAGTGGGTATTTATTTTTGCACGCTCTGTATAATGTATTACAGTGAAGAAATATACAAGAAAACTGGCTTTTATTACAGCTGGATGGTTGGCTCTGAAAGCAGCATGCCTACAACAATTCATGAAATCTGATCTGTATTGACCATTGTGTAGATGATTTTCCGGTTTTTGCAAACTATTTCAATTCGACTTGTACACACTTACGGGATGTAAGCAAACGGAAATAGAGTGATAGCCCCAATCGTTCATGGGACACGTTCGTAAAAATTTAAGATTTAAATGATGCTGCTCGATACGAGGTTATAACAATAAGAATTTATGTACTTTCAGCTCTTGATGTTGAAGGCAGGTATTCTTTGTAAGCTTTTCACACCAATTTTTAAAGGGAGTCTATCACTAGAGCCTAAGTGACAGCAAATCTGCTCAGATCTCCAAGATTGTTGAAAGTATCCTAGTTGATTTTAAGGGTACCGTGACTTGGGTGGGTTTGATTCTTTATCTGATCCAGAGTTTTTATAGTTTCCTTTTCAGATCTTTTTTGAACGTTCCAAAGCCTCTAACTCGTATGAGTATCACAGTAACCTTAATATGAAATATATTTTCCTCTGTGAGATTATTATTATTATTGTTCATCATGCCCATGGTGTAATGGTTATCGTCACAGGATATGGACACGGCGATACGAGTTCAGTTCCTGGACAAGACTAATTGCATTTCACATAGCACTAATACCCTTGGGAAAGGTATGAATCCAATTATTCTCCCTCCAGCTATGGATAAATAGTAGGGCAGACTAGGTTCTTCAGCCTTGGCAAGGCAAATAGTCTAGGAGAAGGAAAACTCTGAATTCAAACCTCTTAAACTCCGCTTAAAAAAAATTGACCTTGTGTCATATCCTGCCCGAGCGGAGGGGTTGGGTAAATAGGATCATCTCTCATCACCTTGTTGTGCCATCAGCACGGATATCCCTGATCCTTTCTCGTCATCCCTCCTTATGGTTCATCGCTTCCGGCAGGTCTTCAGAGCTACACCCTATATCCTCACAGAGCTGCTGCATGTAGGTTTGAGTGGGTCGCCCTGCTTTTGCACAGACATGTGAAGGGGTCCATAGGAGTACAATACTTATTAGCTCATCCTTACTTCTCCAGCACTGTCCTGCATGTCTGGTTCGTCTAATTTGGATAGTTTTCGTGATGGGTGGTTAGTGGCCGTACAGCTGCTGCTTTGTGGGGTGCTGCCTCTAGGACGTGTTCAATATTGCTTGCAGAATTCTTGTGTAATTGCCGTCAAGCCTTTTCTCCATTCGTTTAGTTAGTGTCCATGTTGCACATCCATATAACAGTATCAACACGACCGCTGCTTGGAAGAAACAGAGTTTAATTTTATCGGTCAGGTCTGACTTCCAAATGACCGATAGATATTGATAGCTGCCCATGCCTTTGTTAGTCGCGTGTCGATGTCTGTCTCGGTCGATGAGACACTGCTTCCTACTAGTCTCAGAGAGATTGGAAATGTCGCCTGTTTGATTAAAGCACATATATTCCGTTTTATGTGAATTAACATGGAGGCCTATGCCTGCAGCGGCTCGTTCCAGATTATGCAGTTGGGTTTCGGCTTGGGTAGGTGCGTATACCGGAATCGCTATGTCATCGACGTAGTCGGCGTCGGTAATTGTTTTTTTGGAGTACCTTCTGCTTCTTTTCTTTGTCAGCTCGAAACTGTTTTCTTTGATTTTATCGATCGAAGTTCTAAGCACGTAGTCTAGACAGATGATAAAGAGGTATCGGGAAAATGTATCTCCTTGCAGTACTCCAGCTACAATGTCGAAGTAGTCTGTGTCTCCATCCGGAGAACGTACTTTCACTTTGGTGTTTCTATTGAGAATCATTATGGCTGCAACGGTTTCTTTTGGTAGACCGTATGCGAGTAGAATTTGCTCCATCTTCCCTCGGTGTATGGAATCAAAGGCCTTTGTAAAGTCGACAAATAATACTGTTTCCTGTAGGTTTTTTGCCCGTACGCCTTCTAGAATTCTACGGATAGTCAATATTTGTGAGATCGTGGATCTATTTCTCCGGAAGCCAATTCGGTTCTTCCTAAGATGGTTGTCAATCTTGGGTTCTATGCGGTTGCGTAGTAGGGCATTGTATATTTTGGCTGCTATGGATGTAATTGTTATACCTCGTTAGTTCTTGGCTAATCCGAGGTAGCCTTTTTAGGGAAAGGGAGGATGCATCCCTTCATCCATCCGTCTATCGGATTTTGATTATAAACTGCATTAAAGTATGTCATCGAAATGTCTGAACTTCCATACTTCTGGGGGAATTTCATCAAGCCCTGCGGCTTTTCTATTTTTAATTTTTGTAAGTACTGAGTCAAGTTCTTCTAGAGTAGACGTCCTAGTTTGATGTTTAATTGCTTTTTTCACACTAGCGTTAGTTGATGGTCTTCCACTGGAGTTTGAGACAAAGTAAGTCTTCTCAAGACTCCAGGACTTTTCCCAGTATACTAGCCGATTTAGTAATGCTGTAGTTTAGATGGTCCCTACTCGTCATCCCATTTCCTAGTCTTCTAGACTCTCAAGCAATCATTTGGTTTGTGTACTGAGTGCAACATTTATAATAGATATCAGCATCACTTTCATATTCTTTTTTTTAATTCTCTTGTAAAGTCTTGGTACTTATCTCACTTTTCACTTTCTTTCAATTTTACTCTTTGGTCTGCTGGGATGGCAAAGTCCATTATTTTGCTGGTTCTTTTTCTTTTGTTTTTTTAAATTATTTTTAAGTATGGTCGCCTGGATGAGATTAGGCGATCCGCTTGTATCTAAAAATTCCCGGGAAGTTTGTGCGTCTCATTCTCCTTTGCGGATTCCATGTTGTACATATACCACTTCTTCGTCTAGTTAAATCTAAACTTCTTGCACTATTCCCAGTGGATCACTATTCCCACCAAGCCATGTCTAGTCTTATACTCATTTTACTGCATTCACTTATTAGGTGAATGATCATTCCTCTGTATCACAACATAAACTACATTTGCTATCTTGTGTCTTATTATCTATTATCGCTTTGACGTATTTAATCCTTTTGGCATTGTTTTATGCAGCTATTTGAAGCGATTCAGTTTCTATCTTAAAGTTTCTCTTTCTTAGCTTTGTCCAAGTTTTCTTGTGTGAGATTTATCTTGTTTGTCGCTTAAAATATCTACACAATTGTTTTTCTTTCCATTTTTGTTTATTAGTTATTGTTGTTCTGTTGATCCTTTTGTTATCTGTATGGTTTCTGATCACTGTAATTAGTCTTCTTCTGCCTTTTTTTTAAGTAGTAATCTAATCGCCGTATCGATGCATTAACGCTATCTTCAAAGTGGAGAAATCCGGGTAAACAAGTAGCACCCTCCTCTACACCTTGTAGCTAATAAAAAGGGAACCTTTGGGTCGCTCTCGATTACGGTAGCCAACTTTACTTAGTTAAGAGCACAAATACCGGTCCATTAAATTCAAAAGTTTAAACCCAGTAGAAAAAGGACCACTATTGGGTTTTAGTGTGGCATAGTGGCTAAACTGCTCGACTACCACATTGTAGTTAGCCTTGTCTAACTTCAGTCACACTACTGGGTTCCTTTTTGGACAGTTACCTTTAGAAAATGTTTTAAATCTCTTATTCCAGTTAAGTATTAACAAAATAGTTCAAATTCTGTTCTTCTACATCGGATAAACTATGAAAATTGATAAGCCATTAAAAAACTACAAAAACAAACCTATATATATATATATATATGTCTGTGTGTGTGTGTGTGTGTGTGTGTAATTTATCGAAATTTCTGATATGAAGTTTAATAATTATCATTACTTAGAATATTCGGACTAATAACCTCATCTTTAAGGTTATAATCACAACGTTTCGGCCCATAAATTTTTCGGCCTTCTGCAGGTGTTTCATGTCGAACTCGGAAGTCCATACAGAATCTTGAACTGAAGAGAGCTAAAGGATATATCAGCCCAAACGTTTGGATTTTACAGTAAAAAACGAGGTCAACAGTCCGAATATTCTAAGAAATGAAATTATTAATAAAAACAAAAATGGCTTTCGTAGAAATTGATCCACAATATAGAAATTTAGAAGGTGTTCGTGCAAAATACCTCAAGGCTACACTCATATTTGTAGATTTCTCCATTGCATTTGAATCCATATATGGATGGAGCAAATACTTCTAGCCTTTGGTCTACCCAAGGAGACAATAAAAGCCATACATTGTCACAAGTGTACTGGAAGGAGACTTATTAGCACCATACCTGTTCATAATCTGCCGAGACTACGTTCTTCGGACATCGAGAGACTTAATGAAAGAAAATGGCTTCAAGCTGGAAAAGGCAAGAAGCTGGCGATAACCCGCACGATCTAGACTGCTGACAGCGCTCGTGCCAAAATACTCCCACCCAGGCCGATTCTCTGCCACATAGTCTGGAGCACGCAGCTGGCGGCATAGGCCTCTATGCGAACGCAGACAAAACGGAGGATATGTGCTTTAATCAAAGAGGCGATTTCTTCACACTAGATGATGACGCTCTGAAACAAGGGGACAAGTTCACCTACCTTAGAAACAACATCTCATTTACTGAAAATGATATCAATACTCATAAAGTGAAGGCAGGAAGAGCTATCGATACATTGTCAGTCATATAAAAGTCAGATCTAACAACTAAAATAAAACGAAATTGTTTCCAACCAGTGGTTGTGTTCATACTACTGTATGGATACACAACTTGGATGCTGACAAAGAGTATAGAGAAAAAGCAAGACTGTAATTGCACAAGGATGTTATGAGCTATATTAAACACATCCTGGAAGCAGCATCACACAAAACAGCAGCTTTAAGACCACCTATCATCCATCTTGAAGACAAAATTAGACAAACCAGACATACTGAACACTGTTGGAGGTGCAAAGATGAACCTATAAGTGACGTTATCCAATGAATCCCTTCACACGGACAAGTAAATGTATGATGACCAGCTAGAATTTATCTGCGGCAGCTCTGTACGGACACGGAAACTAGCCTGGAAGACCTGCCGGAAACGATGGATAATAAAGACGGATGGCGAAAGAGACTTGGGGCAATCCGCGCGAGCAGCGAAATATGATGATGATGCTATACAGACACTATAGCGAGCCTAAAGATCAGAACGATGTTAAGAAAAAGTCTAAATGTTAAATAACTTTTCATTTTAAAGCTTCATAGAACATTTTATCAAGGAAAAATGATATAAATGTAAATTTTATAATGTCTAAATATAAAGCTCAATAATCTTATTTTGATAAAGTTATAAGAATAATTATATAACATTCGGAAAAAAAGTAGATGATAAAAACAATATAACGATTAACAAAATTATGCTTTTATAATGGATACATCACATCTAAATGAAAATAACGTTCATAACTCATTAGTACTTGATGTGTAGGCCTTTACTTTCAATATCAGCTTGACATATTTTGCTACACGAGCGAATTAATGTCTTGCATCCATTAACGGATATTTACTCCTATTCTCCTTTCAAATTAGCCCTTAGTTCTTCGACGTTTCTTGTATTCTTTTCTTTAACTCTTTCATCTAGTAACTTTCAAACACTCTCAATAGGATTCATGTCTGGGTTTTGAGCAGGCCACTCCATAACATTAACGCCCTCCTCAGAAAGAAATATCTTAACAGACTTTGCTGTGTGACACGGAGCGTTATCTTAAATAAATACAGCTGGTTGATTAATTGCAGTTCTCAAATTAGGTACATCATGTTTCTTCAATATCTCTTTGAGTACAGTTGCGTTAATTTTACCGTGTAGCCTGACAAGAGGTCCTGTACCAGCAACAGTAATCATCCAAAACACCATCAGACTTCATCCTCTAAATTTAACGCTGCTTGTAGTGCACTGAGGGGAATATCGTTCCTTATGACTGCGTCGAACGATCCTTCTCCCGTCACAACCGAAAAAGGTTAAAATTTCACTCATCGCTGAAAGGAATACAATTCCACTGTTCTTAAGTCCATATGACGTGTTCATTAGCAAATTTAAATCAGTTCATTTTATTCTTTTTAGAAATGTAAGCTTTCGTTGAAGGTACTCGACTGTTCAAATTCATTTCATTAAGTCTTTGGGAAATAGTGTACCTTGATATTTTAATGCCAAGGTTAGCATTAACTCTTTTAGAAATAGCGGTTGCTGTCACAAATCGATCCATTTTTGATTCATTACCAATCAATCTGTTTTCCCTTGCAGTAGTTTGCTATGCCTGTCTGGTAGTTTCTTGGCTTCATATAACCCAATTTCCTCAAGTTTTCTTAGAATACTATGAATAACACTTTTAGATTTCCCCACAGTCTTTGAAATATCCCCAATCGAGTGTTTATCTTCATTATGTAACTTGACTAGCAGTTTTCTAAATTCCAATGATGTCACAGATTTTTTCGCCATGTTTTCAACAAAAGAGCCAGGGAAGAGCCGTTGTAATTTTGTTAACTACCCTATTTCATATTCTTACTCTAATCTTTTTTAATAATGCAAAACAAGTATTAAATTTTACGGATTTATTTAATCGTTCTGATAATTGTGATCATGTATTTTTTCAAATATTATACAATTATTCTTATAACTTTATCAAAATAAGTTTATTGAGCTTTATAATTTATACTATAGAATTTACCTTTATATCCTTATTTTCCTTGATAAAATGTTCTCTGAAGGTTTAAAATAAAACGTTATTTCACATTTAGACTTTTTCTTAATATCGTTCTGATCTTTACGCTCGCTATTGTATATATATATATATATATATATATATATATATGTGTGTGTGTGTGTGTGTGTGTGTGTGCCTGTCTGTCTGTCTGTCTCCCTCTTTATCTTTCTCTCTCTCCCACTCTCTCTCTCTCTCTCTCTCTCTCTCTCCCTCTCTCTCTCTATATATATATATATATAAAACATATATGGAACACAAGTAATCCATTGCCCGTGTCCACATCAGTGAATGTATTTTAAATAGTGCTACTGCTTCTGACAAGTGTTTTTACAAGTCTTGTGATCAACACTTATCAATGATATTACTTCTAACCTGTGAATAAAACTTAGAAGCTCACATGATTAAAATTAAACAAAACCGAGAGGAATAGAATTTTCTTCGCGACATATTTTTAATGTAATTAGGAATAGACACTTTCTACATGTGTGTTATACCGTGAATCAACTACGTAAAAATATGTAAGTTCTGTAATCTAATTTTACTATGTTTTGGATATGAAAAATTACCATTATTATCCGGATAGCTTTTCGGATTAGTCTCGAACTCTTCTTTGCGATAGCCTTGTTTTTTGTAGAGGAACCAGAAAAAACATTCCGATCAAGGTTTTACTGGCATTAGATATCAACAAATAGTTAATAGAGCTGTGAGAATATTATGTATTAACAAACATAGACTGATTTTTAGCGGAAAAATCTGCGGAAAATAATTTAAAACTGAAATAAAAAATGTTTTAATCTGAAAATTCTGTCAAAAATATTCTTATTTGATCTATTGTAACCGGAATTAGCTTCCTGTGGTTTGTTTAGATTAACTCGGCACTTCGTTGATGGACACAGGCTAAGTCACCTTAATTTTCTGAGGGGTGTTCTCGTGGTGTAATGGTTAAAGCGATGAACTGCGGGATCGTATTAAGCGAGTTCGAACTCCTGTCGCGCTATTACGTTCACTTTCGAGCAAATACCCTTGGTAAAGGTATGAACCCCCTTATCCTCCCCGCTATGGGTTAAATAGTACCACTCCTGTTCTTCTAGGAGAATGACTTTGGCATTAAATAACCTACAAAGGTTGATATGCCATTAAACAAAGAAACCAAACAAACAAACCTAATTTTCTGAAGTATGGCGATCGCAATAGTTATAACATAATTGGAAAAACGTAACAGTCTTCGGAATGTTACCAGTATTTGGTACTAAGTAGTATATTTAGACGTCTCCCTACTGATTAGTGTCGAATATTAGCGTTAGTATATCCATTGATAAACTTACACTGAATAAAGAGAAAGCTCTTCATTGGTTGTTTAAGGGCATACTGACCTTCATGGAATATTTTATGAAAATCTCTCCTTATAAAAGAATAGCAATGGTAATATTCAACACATAACTGGGGGTGGGAGATGAAGGGATTTCAACTATTCCCAATAATATCTGTTCGAAAGTGAACTTAACAGTGCTTTTGGAGTTCTCACTCCATTTACTGCGATATCAGTGCCCAACTCGTTTACCATAACGCCTCAAGAACTCTCTTTTGCTAGATAATACGAGATACATGGTTCGGTTTGCTTTGGTTTTATGGCATATCAACCCGTGTTGGTTATTAAGGGCCAAATATTGTTTTTAAATATATATATATATATATATATATATATGATTTGTAAACACAATTTTGTTGATACACATAGTTAAATGACTAAACAGTTCTATTTCTAATAATTCAGTTAACAATTTAATTTCTAACAATTTCAGTTAAGTCAAAGTTAAATTGTTCCAAGTATTTCTACGAATTACTAACATTTCAGTTGAACATCATTCATTTGTTTACACATAGTTAAATGATGAAACAGTTCTATTTCGAGCAATTTAATTTAGCCTTAGTCAGTTGATTGGACTCATAGATAACACCCTTTCAGGTACTACCACTCCTAACTAGAGTGGATCTGGGAGCGATGGCAATGAAAGAGTACTTCGGATTTCCCAAAGGTCATGGATTGCTGGATCCTCACCTTCAGAGTTTTTATTGTCATATCCAGGACTCCGCTTGGTCTGAGTGTGTGTGTATGTGTGTGTTTGTGTGTGTGTTATCTTTCAGCAGAAATGCAGTCGCTAAATTTTACAGCCTCAGCTGAGTGGGCTTTAGATGAGATATGTCATATATATATATATATATATATATATATATATATATATATATATATATATATATATGTGTGTGTGTGTGTGTGTGTGTGTTTGTATTTGTGTGTGTACTTCTTACAAAAACACACACACAAGAGTTATGATACAACGAAACAGCCTGTCTGTGAACGACGATATATATATATATATATATATATATATATATATATATATATATATATATATATATATATATATATCTGTGTACGTGTGTTTTTAAGAATTATATATATGTGTGTGTTTAAGAAGCATATATATATATATATATATATATATATATGTGTGTGTGTGTGTGTGTGTGTGTGTGTCTTAGTATAAGGAATATCATGATTATAAATAAACGTGGCTCAACAGACGAATTGAACACGTTCTCTCATGAATAAGCAGTGTAAAAAGTAGATACAAATATGGTGAATATAAAAGTCTTCAATGGTTTTCATTTCAATGGCTAGGTTGAATAAAGTACGATGCCGGAGATGGAGACAAAAGCCTATCTTATGTTCAGCGAACAGAAGTGAAAAGCATGTCCACTTTGCTGAAAGAGCCGGGATGAGTGATAGGTCGTATCCTTTCGAAGAACTTGGACGAAAAGAGGAAGAGCCCTCACGCCATCTTCCAAAGACGCGCATCAAATCCAAGGTAGTACAATTATTTTTTCCTCTCGCAAAATCATCTATTGAATATAAGTTTGAAGGAATATGACTCCTAACCCGTATAACTTTTGAATTAAATTGAAAATAAACTATATGTCTCTTGCTAAAACATTAAAAACTTGAAGAAAACTTGACAGGCAACCTTTTCACGGCAGACGATAAATATGTCTTACACGTTAACGGTTAAGTATGGTTATGTTCCCTTAAAAGAATTATAACGTGTAAAGACTTCCATACTCAAAATATCATCCAATGAAAAACTGTGTAGGGAATAAAAATGAAAAATTATTTAAAAAATAGTCTCATAAAAATTTCTTTTAAATTTAAGCCATATTTATTTATTAAATGATGTTATATTTAAATCATGAAATGTTATTCTCTTACAGACAATGAAAAAATTGTTAGTTTCACATAAAACTTAATGACAACATTTAATGACAACATTTCTCGTAATTTGTATATAAAGCAAAAGGAAAAAAGCATTGAGAAAAGCAATATTTTCCTCAATATACTCATTTTTAAA
Organism: Sepioteuthis lessoniana; assembly: GCA_963585895.1. Classification (NCBI taxonomy): domain Eukaryota; kingdom Metazoa; phylum Mollusca; class Cephalopoda; order Myopsida; family Loliginidae; genus Sepioteuthis; species Sepioteuthis lessoniana. The sequence goes on along the minus strand of OY757934.1, from coordinate 53,860,479 downwards.
ATACCAAAACTAAAGTTTCTATTTATGTAAATGTAACATCGAATTAAAAAACACAAAACAAAACAAAACAAAAAGAAACAAAACGAAACAATTTAATCTTAAAAAAGTAAAACGTATGCTTTCATGTGTCATTCCTATAAATATTTATGTACATACATTTATATATATATATATATATATATATATATATATATATATATATATATAAACTTCTTACTTTTCCCAAAGATGATTGTGCATACCACATGATATTTAAATATAACGACGTCTAGTATTCATAATTTGATATTTTTATGGCTTGTATATCTACTCTGTTGTAATGATGTCGAGCAGTTTATCTAGCTATTTTTTTACATTTACAACTATTGTTTTATGTTATTTTATGTTTAGTTAGGTCATGCAAATATATATATATATATATATATGTGTGTGTGTGTGTGTGTGTGTGTGTGTATGTGTGTGTGTGTGTGTGTGTGTGTGTGTGGAGAGAGAGAGAGAGAGAGATAGAAACAAGCTAGGTAGGCAGATCTAAATTAGGATTGTGTTGACCTAAAGTCAACGATACATAGTGACTGTCAATTTCTTGTCTATGTGATCATTAGATTTGTTCTGATAATCTCTCAGCACCCTTGTCTCTGTCTTCGCTATCGTCCTTAGATCTTGCACATGCTTTGTCACTAATATGGAACACTCTTTATTCATAAATATGTCAAACTAGATTATATATATATATATACCCCTTTCCCCCTCATCAATCAGTAGAAACACATATTTCTGTATGAAAGTTCATAAAATTAATCAAGACAGACCCTGTTAAACTGACTTAGAAATAAGTAAGCGTATCCGCTCCAAGATAGAAGAGTTCAAAAATTGGTTAGTAATATATGGTCTTTTACTATATTTTCATTTAAAAATAGATCAATGATTCTGTCTATTTTTTCTTGATAAAATCACTGCTCTATACTATCTGTGTTTTAAATGCAAAAACAATTTACTGTAATTCCAAATTAAAATTGAACCTGGTCAAGATAAGCTAAAGCTATTTGACTTTAATAGAACCTAAAAATCTAAGTTAACTTAAAAATAGAAAGCCTATAAGGATGCTAAGGAGCATAAATAAGTACTGCAATGAATTAAAAAATAACTGTGGACTTTAACTAAGTTAAAACTTAATGACAAAAAGGGAAAGATTATTTTCGAAAGCCATGGGAAGCAGCATGGTGGGCGTAAAGGCAAGGGGATAAACCCTCTGACGACTCTACTCAATGCCAAACCAGGTCCTGGGCGTATCAATCTTACAGTTAAACGGCCAGGATCGAATAGTTCGATCGTGGAACTACTGCTGCTCATCTATAAGGGTGACTTCTGTAGATGAAAATAAAAACAGCCATCGAAAGATTACGATGATGATGATGATATATATATATAAAGTAAGGCCGGTAATGCCACATTAAAATGGAAAACAAAAACCAATGATTTTCAAATGAACCTTTTTTTTTACTTCATCACATAAAATTTTGTTAAAATCATGCTAATTAAGGAATTTTTACGACGTTTTAAAATCTATAGTTTGGTTGGCTGGTGGGAGTCTGAACAAGTGCGAATTTCTGTTTATACTAAATCTTCATAGGTGGAAATTCCTGAACTGAAGAAAAAAAAAACAGAAGACATAACAATGAAAAAGTAGTGACGGTAACAGCTAAGATGATGAGACGAGTCTGAGTACATCCCTAAAAAGCAATGCTGATATGTATATAGTACTGCAAATTATTCAAACTGAGAATTTTCTAATATTTAAAAGAGAAAATTTAATAAGGGAAAATGATTTAATAGAGTTTTGCAGATATATCTAACTAAATGGATCCATCCGATATGAATGTTTGTGTTCAGGTGAATGAATGTATAGATTTTACCTGTTTTCAGGTAATTAGAATTTCGATTAAAATTTTAAGATGTGAGAGAAATTTGCAAACATTAAAAATAAGTAACGTATTACTTATACGCCTCGTTGATTATTACGTTGTATTATTTTAATAGTAAGCTTTTAACAATTTGTTTGAAAAGTGTTTTTCCCTGGAGACCAAGTGATAGCACATCTCTCAAGGTCTTCAGGGCACTTTTGAACATTCTCGCTGATCTCAACTGTGCTGTGGTCTTTATAATCTCGATTCTATCTCGGATTTCTAATTCTTACAGTCTTTTTTTCAAAGCCATTCTGGACCGTTCCAGGTGCAATCATTACCCTACGAGACCTCAATGTTCCACAGCTTTTTCAGCTCATTTGCTAGATTCAAGTTGTTGATAGTCTTATGATATTAATTGTTTTCCCTCTGTGGTTTATTAGAACGACAAAACCCTTTCTTTTTTGCTAATTAACGCTACGTTTTGTCTTCTGGCCGGGATTAGGGGATCCCTTTTTATCTCAAAATCACTGAGGATTGTATGCATCTAATTCGCCTGGATGGATTCTCGTTTGCATATATACCTTTTGTTAGCATGGTCAAATTTTAGTTTCTTGCACAATTCATTGTGAATCACCTTTCCTACTCAGTTATGTCTATTCTCGTATTCCTTTTTACCAGTTCGCTGCATCCACTTATTATATTATTCTGGTTTGCAAATATACCATTGTCACATTTTAATCTCAAGTCCAATTCCCAGTGGATCACTTATCTCGACTAGTCGCACCTAGTCTTGTATTTTTCTACATCAGTACACTACATTCACTGATCATGGGATTAACCATTGTAATATATTAACGTGACCTGCGAGTGTGAATACGGCGGATGTTGTTGACAGATAGATTGATAAGACCGGTGTGATCACCGAAATGTCATCATGTCCACAGGTGCTGTGTATCAGAGGATGTTGACAGGATTATATCCGCTCAAGGATAATATCAACAAGGCGATTACCGAAATGTCACCATTCCCATGTTGTTATGTTGAAAACAGATGCATCCGGTCGAAGATATCGGAAAATCACCTGAACAGTGGGCGTCGTTGAATTCGGTGATAGTGGCAGATGCGTACGCCCACCGAACCGGGCTTGGGCAAGTAGCCAATGGGAAGTAGACAACATAACCAATGGAAAGCAAAGAAGTGAGATGTGGGCATAACCATGGTTAACGAAAAAGAGGAATTGCTGCAGGTCACGTGAGAGTTGTAAATTATGTAAGTTCCCGAATTTCGGCTAAAGTCAGTTGTTCACTAGCTCGTCCGTCTCCCGACTGCTCCTCCGTGTGCGCGAACTCTCTGCGATTGCTTTCTGCTCCACACAAGTATCATCACCGAAAATAAAGATATAATCTCATATTTTTATATACATACGTGTTCCTCGTTGTTAATAACGACACAGTGTACTATACAACACCATTTCATCTCAGGTACCACATTATCTACACCTACTATTCTGTCGATTTTTATCGACTATCATCTTGATGTAATTGGTTAGGAACATTATTCTTTTCTACAACTAAAAGAGGATCCCTTTTAATTATCATTATTTCCCTGGGTTTTTATGCACAAGTTTTAGGTGGTGGTCTTTCATTGGAATTCAAGTGACAACAAATCATTACAGGTCTCCAAGACTTTTCTGAATATTCTAGTCGATCTTAACTATGCTGTATTCAGTATGGTGTTGATTTTTTCTCTTATTTCCAATTCCGTTTCTTTTATAAGCCGTTGAGGACGTTTCCTAGTTAGTTTTTCTCTAAGTCGTAACGAGTGTTTTTTTAATGAAATCTGAGTGGCGAGAATTCTTTGAATATCTTTGGATTCTTTGAAGTACGCTGTCCGATTTCAGCAGACGATCTTTATTAACTCAATACATTTTTGGATTTCTAGTTTCTTCAATCTCATTTCCAGATTTTTCGAGACAATCTCAAGTAATTTAGCAACAACAGGTATCACTTGCCCTTTGATGGTTCCTAACTACGTAATATTAATATTTTCTTCTCAAGTTTGTTTTTTTTTTTCACTGGTAGGAACAGGTTGGAACAGCAGGTCTCCTCGCGTCTCCGGGCTCTTCAAAGTATTCGTGTCAATCTTAGTAGTGATGTGTTCTAGACAGTTTCAATTCGTCCTCGGATTTCTTATTTCTTTCGTTCTATTTTTGAAATTCAAAGGGGCTGTTATGGATGCTTAGACTATAATTGATATAACTGCAACCGTTATATTCCACAAATTTTCTTTTAAATTCTCCGGCGACAACTAGATATTTTTCGACTTTTTCTTTTTTCTTTATTGTAAATCTGTTAAAGCGGCGAAATCAACTAATTGACCTTTTTCTTCTCGTTCATTATATTTGGTCTGGTCTTCTAAACAGGTATCGGGCAAGACTTTTATCTGAACAGTCCAGTACATATTGTGGGTCTTATTTTCTGGGGCACTTTTTGCAATTACCATTTGTCGCTATCATCAAATCTTAACATCCTTTTACCAAGTTTTTGACACCAATTATAATCGGCAGGTTTTCCACTGAAGTCTGGGTGATAGCATATCTCCTCAGGTCTCCTGGACTCTTTTAAGTATTCCAGCTGATTTTAGCACTTTAAAAAATATCTAAGATCCAGATATAATTCGAGTTGTTCACTTTCTTTTATTTTAAATTTGAGACCTTCTGAGACGTTGATGTCCGCAAACTGAAATGTACGTTTCTTCTCATTAACTAAAAGTAGGGCTTCATGTGGAGATTGGGTGATTCTTTTTTAAGCCAACACTGGTGTTTGGTTTCTTGCCCGTTGGTGACGTACGCGTTAGTATAACAGATTGTTACTAGCGAGTTCAATCCACAACGAATGCGCAGTACTTATGACCTTGTACCATCCTAATCTCGGCCTAGTAAATTTTGGGTATCACCCACCTTTTTCCACACAATGAACAAGTCCATCTGCCATATATAGCAGTAGCTACTAATACCAGGGCAGACTAGAAGGTGAAGAGCAGCTTCTTATAGGAATAGTATTAGAGCGTTGAAGACTGGAGATCGCACTAGATCACCTTACTTGCTACCGTAATAACGGAAGCCAATAATATAGTTGTAATTTACTAAGCTTTTTGCTTAGATGTGGCACAAAGCCATATGAAATGGGCACCCAATGAGACAGCCAATACTATAGTTGGACTATATCTTTATTCTGTATTCACTAATCCTATGTTCTTGTCTACTAATAGTCTCTCTATTGTATGTACTTTTTCCTGAGAATATATCTCTATTTCCTCTCATATCGTGGTTTGTCCTTTATTTAATATTACAAGCGTTCAATAACCAGAACGCAACAGTAAATAACAAAGCAAGTGTTTGGTTTGATACATCTGAGTGATTCTTCCGTGAAAACTAGGAACCCAAAATATGATTTTACTTGTACCGCGAAAGAAAGAAGAAATTGAATAAGTAAGTAAGTAAAGTCGGCGACAGTAGTCGAGGGCTACCCGAAAGTTTCCTTTTCAATAGCTACTACACCGAGGTGTAGGGAAGGGCGCATCTTCTTTTTTCTGGATTGCTCCACTTAACCCTAATAACGTACCTTATAATGCTGAGTCTTAAGCAAGGAGGCATCAATTACCATTTTTTGAGTCTTTGGTATGACTCGACCTGAGATTGAACCCCAGTCTCCTGGGTCATTGACGAACATTTTACCATCAGGCCAATGAGCTGGTAAATAAATACATAAATAAATGAAAAATAAGAAAAAAAAAAAAAGAAATTAAAGTAAAAGGGAAAACACTATAATAATTTTATTTTTTTATTAATATTCCCAATTTTAGCGAATGGATTTTCTACAATCGATTTATGACAGATAATTTAATTGGAGATGACAACTGGAATTTTTTCAGTTTTGCTTTATCTGTACAGAAAGATTGTAATTCATAATAACCCAATCATTACAACACTTGTTTTTCGCATGAAAAGAGTGAAATACTTGTCGACTATTTCTAGACAAATTGTGACCCGTATGTTGCATACATATATATTCTGGATACATACCGACGCAATGATAACAGACGCAAGAATAAAGGATGCAGGAAGGAAAACGCAGGAATGAAGGACGCATGAAGACTTCTTTAGAAAAATATTCACCTCTCACTTTATTGCAAGGGTTCGAAAGGGTTGTTGAAGGGTTGCATGTGAGAGGATGCTAGAGACCGAACATAAATTTCATATTTTGACCCCACTGTTATGACCGTCACGTTGTGTCTTTCTTGTTCTCTTAGATGCTCAACCAGAGGTCTTGGGGTCCACTCCATCGGGGCTTTTCCGAGGGCCCCCTCGGTCGGGTGTGGCCTTCCCTACCACATCTGGTCTCTACTGTCTGGGAGTTTGCTGGCAACTGCATCGGGGGTTTTCCGAGTGCCCCCTCGGTCGGGTGTGGCCTTCCCTACCACATCTCGTCTCTACTGTCTGGAAGTCTACTGGCAACTGCCCTGGGACCCAAACTCAACTGAGTTAAATAATAACTCAACGCCCACACGATCGCCTACTGGATCTTTGAAATCGAATGTTTAATCGTCATCAAGCGGAAATAACTGTCATGCAGTTCAGAGGTTACTCTCTTCCGGTGCATGACTGTAATGGCACAATGGGACCTCCACCTTTTCCCATATCATAAGCCTTAACCTGCCCACGCGATCTCTTTCGATTACTGGCCGTTGGAATGTGTCACTTCCTTCCGGTGTATTACCTTGGAATAGTATTTTTGGGCCGGGTCGAAGGTCAAAATATAACACGTAGACCTGATTCCACAAAGAGTGGTAACGTTTTATTAAAATCTTTGCTGTCTCTTTTCTTTCGAATAAATAAGAAACCAGTCATACTACTTTTAAACACGGTTCTATTATAATATTTTTGTATCAACGCTACCTTTCAATTTAAGTGTAACAAATTAAATTATTTAAAAAAATTGTGTTAATAAAATTTGATTCGCGCATTATGAAAATATTCAAATTTTTCTTCCATATACGAATCATATTCAATTTGAATACATTAAATTTCTAAGAATTAACTTTTTCTTTTAAGTATTCCATGATGTATAAACGCAGCACAATGTGTTAATCACATATCGTACTAATATTTCTTTTTCTTGTTGGAAGGATCTTTTTTTCCGAAGAGAAAAAAAATCAACTTGTCCAATTTCTAATACAGATGTTGAAACATATGGTCTTTTGTAGTGAAAATGGTTGAGGTAAGGTAAAAAAAACAACAACAACAAAAAACAAAAAAACAAAAAACAAAAACAAACAACATTGATCTTTTTTTCAGAATTGCAGCCCGCGTGATAATGAGCCATGTCTCAGGCGGCTCGATTCTAGAAAAAAGTTGCCATACCTGCTGTAGACTTACTAAAAAGGTGTGACACTATTAGGTCTTCTGATGCTGGGTGCACATATTTAGGTGCAACAATAGACATGTGTGCATGAATGTGTTTAGGCATAGTGTGTCTGTATATGCATGTGAGATTGAGCAAAATTGCGTGTCTATGTGGGTATATGTAGTTTACACACACACACACACACACACACACACACATACACACACACACACACACACACACACACACACTTATATATATATATATGGACGTGTGTGTGTATTTGTGCGTATGATATTACGAAAAATATATCTTAACAAGTTGGAGTAATTTTTTTAATGTCTATAATACACTGAAGTTTTCGGATCTTGTCAGTTCAAAGAAAGGCAGATAAGATATTTTTTTATATCGCATAATTTTTTGGGGAAGAGTATTCATGAAGGAGCACTGGTTTCCCTTTCTTAAAGTCAAAAAAGCAATCAGAATTTCGCTGCACAAACCACCATCCACGTTGTTTTAAAATAGGCTTAACGCAGTTCGAACCTTGGATGTCTAGCATTAGTGGGTCACCAGAAGCTGTAGGCTTTTCTTGGACTTAATAATTTGACAGAATCCAAGACTACTCACAACTTTGCAATGATCCCACCGAGATGCATTTCGCTTCTTTTTCTTTCTTTTTTTTTTGTGATGATGTTTTAAACACAAATATGTACTGAAGATTTTACTCATCTATAAGAAATAGATGGCTGGATAGAATGGGTGAAGGAGGCCACAGTGTTTTTTGCTAAGAGGCCGAGGTCAAGTCAGTCATTTCTTGACCTTTATTATTAGAATTTGTATCTAAATTTTGGATCTGAACTAAGAATCAACCTTTTCGACTCTGTGCTGTCTGCAACGAAAAAAATATCAAAAGTACCTTGCATGTTAAAAATACTTTGCAGCTAAATATCTATATTTGCAAGAAAAATTATTCAAATGCTTGCAGATGACATCCAAGACAGCAATCGAGTCAAGAAAATAATTAAGTAAGGTTAACTATTTTGGTAACGGCAGTAGCAGCTCCTGTTGAAATAGTTGAAATGATTGCTCTTATTATGTGGTCACATACTTGACCCAAGTTGATTATCCTGTTGGCACTTAGAAATAGGATTCAGAGGATGTTTAGAAATGAAGCAGAACTAGGAATAAGCAAGATTCCCCTTCCGGATTTATAGTTATGTTGGCTGATATAGAAGAAAAGGTAATCAACTGAGCAACACAGAATGAGAAAGACATAAATAGAAATGTATTGCATCGAAGAAAGTAGTCGAAAAGGGAGAGAGAGAGACAGAGAGACAGAGAGAGAGAGAGAGAGTGTGTGTGTGTGTGTGAGAGAGAGAGAGAGACAGAGACAGAGAGAGAGTGTGTGTGAGAGAGAGAGAGAGAGAGAGTGTGTGTGTGAGAGAGAGAGAGAGAGAGTGTGTGTGTGTGTGTGTGAGAGAGAGAGAGAGAGAGTGTGTGTGTGTGTGTGAGAGAGAGACAGAGAGACAGAGAGAGAGTGTGTGTGAGAGAGAGTGAGAGAGAGAGAGACAGAGAGAGAGAGAGTGTGTGTGAGAGAGAGAGAGAGAGAGAGACAGACAGACAGACAGTGTGTGTGTGTGTGTGTGTGTGTGTGTGAGAGAGAGAGAGACAGAGAGAGTGTGTGTGTGTGAGAGAGACAGAGAGACAGAGAGAGAGAGTGTGTGTGAGAGCGAGTGAGAGAGAGAGACAGAGAGAGAGAGTGTGTGTGAGTGAGAGAGAGAGACAGACAGAAAGACAGACAGACAGACAGTGTGTGTGTGTGTGTGTGTGTGAAAGAGAGAGAGAGAGAGAGACATAACTATAAGTTTATTAGAAACGGAGGACATCAGAGTAGTCGTCAAAAAACACTACTCGCTCTATTATTTCAACTACTCACTAGACCGGTTGCCAATCAAGAAGACAGAAAGTGGTGTGTTTTTATGTCAATGAAACACAGATCTTTTTGTTTCATAGATCGTAGGTACCTACGAAATTGTATGTTTTTATGTTGATGAAACAAAGACTCTTTTATTTCATAAATCCAAGCTGTAGTGCGTACATGTAATTGTTTAGTGGATATATTACTCTCTAATTTGTAGTGAATGAGTTCCCGTCCGTATTTACGGGTATTAGTTTCAGGTTTAGTTCCACCACAAATACAACAGAAATTTTACAAACACGTAAACAAATAGAATATATCAACAACAAACATTAAGAAACAAACAATTTAATAATCATTACAAAATAGAAATAAAGATAATGAGAAATACAGTTATGGCCAGTTGAATGAAAATAGGGTTGTTCGCCCGTGTGTGAGTGTTTACTTGTTAGTAAAGTCTATCAAATAAATAGGTCCATAGTTGGCCGAAGTAAGGAGGATAAAATGTTTGTCTTTATTTACATACATGGGTATGTGTGCGTGTATTTGAGCGATGGACCGTAAGTATGGGTCTTTGCTTTCATTAAGTCCTCACGTGTGTTTTCTTTTGGTCTTGGCCACAACGTGTCGCATTATGAAAGAAGGTCGCATGCCTTTTCCCTTTGAGTCTTATGGCGTGGCTCTCTGCTGTCCGTTCATGACCTCTCGTAGTCGTAAAGTCTTTTTGGTAGAGGACGGAATGAAATTTGGCCGTGGAAGGAATGAAATGAATGACCTGGTTGATTAAATTCGTTATTTATACTTTTTGGGGTCACTAAAGTGGATCAAAAAATAGTTTTATTGCGGGTCCTAATATTCAAGCGCGTAGAAATTTCTTGACCAATCAGATTTGTATATTTACTTATTTGTTTTAGAGCCTAAAATTTTCGGCTAATTAGTTTCTAATCCGGATTTTCTGGAATATTCTGTTTTTAGCTGATTGGTTGAAAAATATAAAAATGTAATTTTAATGTTAATGCGATTTTGATCCAAAATTTCAAGAATGTTCTTATTCTGTGTTTTTCGTGGTTTTAAGGCTAAAATATGCGTATTCTATAATCCTTTCTACCAATTTTAACGAGAGCTTTCATGATTGACCCTTTGTTGTGTGTTAAATAGTCACACGATTCACAAAGGATGGGAAGAAACAACTACTTTACAAATACTCTGATACTCATATTTATATATTTTATTAAGGGTCCTCTTCATGAATTACTTTGAGTACAAAGAAATACCAAAATCAATCTGAATTTATTTCCCATTTAACTGATAAAAGAATGTTTTAAATCGAAGTCATACGAGAGGTATGCGATAAGTTTCCATTCATTTTTCGTATGAGCATTTAATATTGTCGTAGATTCTTGAAAATTGAGTATGTTATTGCTATACCTCTTAGGAGATGACTGACCAATTTCTATGATTTCAGGTTCAAATGAACAGCTACAGCAGCAATTGGAATACACCCAACTAAAGCCTGATTCTCACAGCTGGTGAATTTCAGAAATGCAATCTGACATTTTAGAAGAACGATATGCAATAAAATTCTGTTTTAAACTTGGAAAAAATGTCACAGAAACGTATGAAATGCTTCAGACTGCTTTTGGAGCATCTTGAACGAATCGAGCATCAGTTTTTGAGGGGCATAAGAGATTCAAGGAAGGCAGGGAGTCTGTAAGGGATGATGAGAGGTGTGGGAGGTGTAAGGAAGTCAATACACCAGAGTTGATTGGCCAAAGGGTTAGGGTTAGGGTTGAGGTTTTAAGTGAGTACAGGAAGAAATTCCGTCGGAAGAGACCAGCACTCTTCAAATCGGGTCAGTGGCATATCCACAAGGACAATACGCCAGTCCACATCTCCATTCTTTTCACAGACTATTTGATCAAGATGGGCATCAACACAGTTCCTGATCCTCCCTATCGTCAAGACCTTTCTCCCTGTGACTTTTGGTTATTCATTAAGCTCAGAGGCTGTCGTTATGAGACAATTGAGGAGATGAAAGAGGCTGTGACAAATGTGACAGCTTGATGAGGTGAAAATGAAAGTCTCCACCATGGCGTATCCCCCAAATCTGGAAGACCTGAATTTTGAAAAAATAAGTCGGATCATAAGAAGAAATATAAGACCCAAGAAAAGGTTTGTCGTGGCAGAGAGAACGAAGTTCATGTCGATGAAACAAGAAATTGACGAACCAATCATAAAATATCTACACCATCTACGAAATGCGAGTCGATATTGCAAGTTTGAAAAACTTGGACAAGAATGGATGATCGAAGAGGATTTAATTCGTAATTCTTTAAATACTTGCATTGACTTAACAAGAATAAATACAGAAATACAACCATTATAATAGTCAACCAAGTGAACAGATATTTGCCGACACTTACTTGTCAAAAAAGATAAAAAATGTTCCTAATGTGAACGTGAACATGAAATAAAAAAGGAAAAATGTCCATCATTTTGGAAAACTTGTACAAATTGCTTAAAAAAGTACCATTTTCAAGCAGTATGCAAATCCCAAAAGAAAAAAACTTTGAAAGAGTTGAAGAAAATGAAACCAATATGGAAGTCTTTTCAGTAAAAACAAAAACAAGAATGTAGAAATAATTGAAGAAAAGAAAAATGTCATTATACGAAAGGTTAAAATCAACAACTTTGATTTGGATATGCAAATGGATACCGGAAGCGAGGTAACGCTTATACCAAAAATTTAATGGGAAGGCAAATTAGAGCTCTGATAACGATTTCGTTTTCCATAAATGAAAAAAAAAATGTACAAAGAGAACAAAGAATCAAATCAAGAAAGGGCAGAATTTATCATGCAAAAACGCCTCAATATCGCTATAATAAATCGAGAAAAAGGGGGACAGTGTATTAGCCCATGCAGATTAAATAAAGCCCCAGGGCGAATATAAAAAGCAAAATAATGAAGAAATATCTACGATTTTTTCCGTTAATGATTTATTAGAACAACCTTTACCGAATGAAACGTCAGAAGACGAAATAATACATGATCAGGTAGATCAGAATGAGGTTGAAACCCACATGAAACTCAAATATTGTAAGAAGATGACCCTTATTACTGCTCAGTGCGAGACAGATCTAGATCTCTCAGCGAAAGAAATACAAGAGATAGACAAGGAATGCAAAGTTATCACGAAAATAAAACAAGCATTTGAAGTACAAGACATACTAGAGGCATGAGACCTATACGTTTCAAGCAGATGTAGTGATGCAGGAAAATTAATCTGCCTATATAACATAAGAGTTGTAGAGAGCCTATATAAATCTCTCTCTAAGAATAACTGATCAACCCCTGCTTCATGCTTTTCAGCAGACTGTCTGGCATTCGTGCCGGGTGGTTAATTTCCTTAAGCCTGAGGGGCCTGACCCCTAAGGCTTTAATCCTCCTTGAAGGAGTTAGGTTTATCCTCTGGCTCCTGAAGTATTCCTTTATGAGGTAATCTCGACGGGGCCCGAGGCACTTTTGGAGCCGCCGGGCATGTCTAGTCCACGGTCCTGCACTCGGAACCACCAAAAAAAAGCCTTGTGTCACACTCGTCCATCTATTGGGATGTTCGTCAAATATTGCTTAATTAACCACTGCTTCGTGCAGAGGCTTTTCAGCGGACTGGCTAGCATCCGTTCTTTAACCCTCCTTGGCGGGGTTAGGTTTATAGCCTGGAACCTGAGGCAACCTTTTTAGGAAATTTTTTAGGCATTTTTGAAGCTGCTGGGCGTGTTTGGGCCAGAGAACTGCGCTCAGATCCACCTAAAAAGGCCTTGTGCCACACTCATCCGTTTGGTGGGACGATCGTCAAATATCAGCTTGATTAGCCACTAACCAGTGGCAACCTTTCACATCACAATAAAACCATTTAACTGTGGCAAATTATCTGTATTAAAACTAGTTAATTGATACTCTGGTTATGTACAAATGGTTATTATATACTTGAAACGACATGACTGCGAAGGGGTGTCCTCGTGGTGTAATGGTTAAAGCGATGGACTGCGGAATCGTAGAACGCGAGTTCGTACTCCAGTCGCTCTATTACGTTCACTTTCGGGCAAATACCCTTCGGAAAGGTATGAACCCCCATATCCTCCCAGCTATGGGTTAAATAGTATAACTACTGTTCTTCTAGGAGAATAGCTTTGGCATTAAATAACCTATGAAGGTTGATATGCTATTAAACAAAGAAACCAAACCAAATCAGACTCCAGAGAAAGACCTTCAGTTAATACTTCTGTAAAAAAAATCTCCTAAGTAATAATAATGATTCTAAGTAAAAGTAAGTAAAGTTGGCGACCGCAGTCGAAGGCTCCCTTTTCAATAGCTACTACACCGAGGTGTAGGAGGGCGCTGCACCATTCCTACATTGCTTCACTTCGTCCATGATCCGTATCTAATAATGCTGAGTGTAAAGCCAAGCAACATCAAGTACCATTTTTGAGTTTTTAGTATAGACACGTTTGAACCCACGTCTACCCGGACCAATGGCAAACATTCTAACCATTATACCAATGGTCAGGTTAATTTACTCAATTGTATGATATATAGTATTCTTATTTAGTAATTTTTTAAACATAACTATTTGACCAATAGATGAGGTCCTAACAGGTACTACCACAATAATGTAAATGGCGACTAAGATATACGTCACACTCACCCAAGCTCTAGAACTGGATCCTCACAATCAGATGAACTTTAGTCTCATAGCAAGTGAAACAATTTTGCTGCCATTAAACAAAGAAACCAAACCATAATTGCGTCACAAAAAACGAGACTGAAGTCGGTATTAAATAGCATAGCATGAGTTTTCAGGTCGAAAACCAAATATCTATCAAATCAAACAAAAAACAGTATATCTTTAATTTATTGATTAAAAACGTAATTAATACCGAGGAGATCAAACGATTTTTAATTGGTAAAACATATAAATACTTTGGAAAAATATTATTTAAATCTATGGACATTTATGGTATTAACGAATGGCAAAATATGTTCGTTGCCTCAAAAATTCGACTCAAGAAAGAAACGTTCAGAAACTACTGATTCCTTAACCTATCAGTGAAATCTTGGAAGGAGTAGTAGTGGTTGTGATAGTAGAGTGCTATGGTGGTATTACTAGTTTTGATAAGTATTATAATTTGTTGTAGTCATGGAAGGGGTAGTAGGAGGTGAGTGGCTTGATTTCATGTTATCGTTGATCTATCTATCTATCTATCTATCTATGTCAATTACTATCTATTAATTTCAGTCTGTTTATATCTTTTTTTTTTGTTTCTCACTCTATTTAAATCTATCTATCTATCTATCTATCTATCTATCTATCTATCTATCTATCTGTGTGACGTGCGTGTTTGTCTTTTTGAATAGTGGCTGACAAACAGATAAAAAATGTTTACAACACTTCTCAAAACAAAACAGTGTCGTGGCATATTCCGTTGACATTTCTCTGTTTATCTTCAAAATGTATTAAAAGTGTATACATTACCTTGAAGAACAAAACGATTTTTTTTTTGTTTTTTAAATTCATTTTGTGCACCATGACTTTGTTTGGGTCGATGGAACGAAGGCTGGGTACAGGTTTTATGCATCAACTTACTACTACTACAAATAATAATAATAATAATACCCAGTTCCCTTTGGAATAGGAAGCTATCTTCAAACTTGATCAGCCACTAAAATACGAATAAACAAGCACTGGAGTACATATAAAGATGGAATAACTTGCATAAAAATTAAATTTAGTTTACTATAAGCAACTGGAGGCTACGCATGACACAAACCTTTGTTATCGATAAAATTTGAGAAAATTAAAGTTCTCAGAAGATAGAAATAAAGAAAACACTGGCAGCATGATAATTTTTTATAAAGTAAATAAAAATAATCTGATCAAAGAAATGCTGGTACCTCGACACGCGCAGGACATTATTTCTTGATATCTAAAATTAATAAAATACCAGTTCGAAACTGAAAAAAATGGAAAACGAAGGAAAAAAAAAAACAAAAAAAAAACTGACGCATAAACTTTCGATAGCAAACGTGCACAATATATTTTGTCATATATATATATATATATATATATATATATATGCGTCAGCTTCTTTCCTTTTTTAACAGAATTATATATATATATATATATATATAGTATTATTAGGTCCAGTTAAACCGGAGTTAAGAGTAATTCCATCACGACAAAAAAAAAAAAAAAGATATTCAACAGTGAACATTTAAATTTCCCGGGTACAGAGATCAATGTAACAGAGAGAGCAATAATTACTTAAAATTTTAAAGAATGAAAATGAAAAAATTAATTTACTATAATTCCAACCGGCAATAAAATAAAAAAAAACCGGAAGTGAACTAAATGAGGATAAAACTTTTCACCCCTCTTCTATCACCTCCCACCCTGTGTCCTGTGTCTATTCTGAATTATTTTATCCATATGATCTGAAGAAGTCCTGTTAATTTTTTTTCGTGGTTTTTTGATTTTATCAAAAACACATAACAGGATGGAAATAAATTTATAATCCTAACGTGACCGGTTTTGTTTTTTTCTTAAAGAAATATATATATATATATATATATATATATATATATATCAATGGGCTGATAATCTATCTATCTATCTATCTCAGTCTGTACATTATTTATCTATCTAATATTTTCGGTGAACTGTTTGGGATGGCCTCTGAGTCTGTTTCATTCTGTTTCTATCATAGAAATTACTGAATGGATTATCTATAAGGAGTCTTTAGGGAGCTCTTATCGGTAGTATATTTGGAAGGTTCCAGGAGAAATAACTTTTTCTTACAGTTCCAAAGTCATATTGTTATGTTTATTATGTTGCTGATACCTTTGCTTCTTTTGCATCGCTTAAAGAAGCAAATATATTTTTTTCAACATTTTAACAATCTCCAACCCTCCTTACAGTTTACGATGGAGCAGAAAAAAATGCTGACATTGATATGGGAATTAACTAATTTGAAGGCCTAATCATGAAAGCGAACTTAGTATATTTCCCAAAAGCACGAATGCAAAAAGCTTAATCCTGGATTTGAACTCAGGTCACCTATTTTAATTTTTACGGCACGATAAAGGTCACTCTATGTTGTTCATTTATCAAGATTCAGATTCCTGAATGGTTCTCATCGATGCAAACGGATGGATTTAACGGTGTAATATTTTATCAAACTTTGTGGATTTTTATAATGTTCGGAAACATTTGGCGTCACCCCTTTTATAATGTTTTATTCAGGGGTTAATTTTGGCCGACACTTTATAATCTCTTCCCTTTCGTAGAATACCCAACACTGATCAGATTGCAAATGCAATAATTAGAATACCGACTCGCAATTCTACATAGCATGATCCTATTTACCCAACCCCTCCGCTCGGGCAGGATATGACACAAGGTCAATTTTTAAGCGGAGTTTAACAGGTTTTAATTCAGAGTTTTCCTTCTCCTAGACTAGTTGCCTCACCAAGCCTGAAGAACCTAGTCTGTCCTACTATTTACCCATAGCTGGAGGGAGAATAATTGGATTCATACCTTTCCCAAGGGTATTAGTGCTATGTGAAATGCAATCAGTCAGGTCCAGGATTTGAACTCGTGTCGCCGTGTTCATATCCTGCGACGATAACCATTACACCACAGGCACCTCCAAATTCTACAGAGCATGATGATACTTACCTCTCCTCACACCTCTGTCTCATTGATTAATATATGTAAAATTGCTTGTCACTTGCTCTCGATGCAAAATCTATTTCAACTGTTCAGTTTGTTGCCTGGAGATCCGTGTTAGACCCACGTGAGTCGGTATTAGTACACTCTTCTGATATAACCGAAGTTATGCCAAAAGCTATTCTTATTAGCGGAACTATCTAACCTATTGTTGGGTGATAAGGGGATTCATACTCTTCGGAAGGATATAAGTCTGAAAGTGATCAAAATAGCGTGACTGGAGATTGAACTCGTTTCCTGTGATGTCATAGTGCAGCATGTTAATCACAACCCCACGGGTGACTTCTCCCGAACATTACGGGTTAATGAACGGACTGAAATAACAATTGAAATGAACGGACTGAAATAACCATTGAAAGTAGATGAAAGATAAAGAAAAGGATATGCATAAAGAGATTGAGGCCTTTTGAAATTATAAATATATCAATAAAAACACACGAAATACAAGCTACAGACAGGCTGAAATCGACAAAGATAAAAAAAACAACAAAAAACAAGTAACATATGATAGCTAAAAGAATCCGTTGATAGTTAAGCCATGAAATAATTTGATTCACACACACTCACGCTCGCACACATATACATATATATCTATTATTCCGGATTCAATCGATATGAAACTTCTTTTAGTTCTTGATGAGACAATTGTATAATTAAGTAACTTCTCCAAAGAAAGAGTCAAAAATTGCAGAGAGATTCCGGTAAATTGAAGGGAATGATTAGATTAATTGTTAGAATGATAAAAAAACAAAATGATCGTTTCCTTTCAAGAAGAAATGAATTTCTCTAATTTCTCTATAGTAAATCGTCTAGACATCATTGTTCGGTAAAGTTTATAAAATTTAAATTCCTCATCAAACACAATAAGTTGAGTCTAATGTTTGAGAAAATATTTTCATTCTAAGTACAAAGTGATATATATGTGGGTTTTTCATTGGATTTAAAATATTGAGTTCTGCTTTTAATATTGACACCATAGGTACATTCTGAACAGTTCTTGTTTGCTTGAATTTTAAGGTTTACTGTACACATTGCTAATAATTGAAGAATGAGCAATTTGTTTGTCATTGATTTCATTGACTCAGAGACAGAACAGAGAATGAAGCGACGATTTCCGAATGCATTATGTGGATAATGCTTTTGTATTTCTTTTTCCTGGTAGCAGAGGATTAGCTGTCACCGAGAAAGCAGTCATCGGTGACAATGCAACATTATTTGCCTCTTCTGAAAGATTTTTCAGGGCATACTACTGTAAGGGACGTATATTTGTTGTAAGAAATTGTGACACCATTTGTCAGTCGTCAATCGAGGAAATTTATTGACAATAAAAATAAGAATTAGCCTAAGCGAATTTTAAAGCAATGACCTCAGTAAATTGT
Organism: Sepioteuthis lessoniana; assembly: GCA_963585895.1. Taxonomy (NCBI): domain Eukaryota; kingdom Metazoa; phylum Mollusca; class Cephalopoda; order Myopsida; family Loliginidae; genus Sepioteuthis; species Sepioteuthis lessoniana. The sequence goes on along the minus strand of OY757934.1, from coordinate 53,842,086 downwards.
GAAAAAGGTGAAAAGTAATGAAAATAAATTCAGAAGGAGTAAATTGGAAAAAATGTTGTTTTGACCAAAAAGAAAATAAATTATATTGAAACGATTGTTATTCCTTATTCTCATGAATTAAGGTGTTGAGGGCGAGCCGAGGGATCCTTTTTTTTAATAGCTACAACACTGAGGAGTAGGTGAAGGTGCTTTTCCATGCCCTTGATCGCTCCACTTTATCCTTGATCCTTATCTTATAATGCTGAGAGTTAAGCAAGGCGGAATAAAGTACCATTTTTAAGTCTTTGGTATGACTCGACCTGGGATTGAAACCCAGTCTCACAGATCATTGGCAAACACTCTGCTCATTTAACCAATGAACAACTTTACTTCTCTTGAATTAGAAGCATTAAACAGGCTTGTTTTATCTACTAAGTCAACATGGGTAGAAATCGGCTGAGTGGATTGACCTAGAGGTCAGCTATTGTCTATCAGTACATGGGAGCTAAAAATTCGGGAAACAGCAAATCAAAAAGAGAAAAGAATAAGTACGGAAATTTTAATTCAATTCTCTTACCGTTATGAATGAACGGTTATTGACGTCATGTCAGGTGAATATGGGATTGTAATAATTCCGAATTTAAGGAGGACTGTCCCTTTTGAGTAAAATTAAGAGTAAAGCAAATGTGAAGGGGGTAACAAACAGTTGGAGACGAAATCGATTGTTGGAAACCAAATCAGGAGAATTTGGATGTTTCTGAGCTACGCCACCACCACCTTTTCGATGGAGATGCATAAAAAATTCAAGGTTCTTTCTTCCCCTCGAAGAGACGCACAAAGAGAGCACGAAGTAAAGACACGATTTACGTCACTCTGGCCTTGCACAGTGCTGCTCACAGAGGAGAAGCAGAGAAAAGCAATATTACATGTTGCTTGGACGTGATGCAGTCTTGCCGATATACAACACTTTGAAAGAGGTGAAGAAATACTGACATAATACTGCCTAAACATGAGTGATGAAAATCTAGATAATATGATACTTTAGAGGCCAGAGCATAGCGGGCGAGAAATGTCTTTGTGCTAGACTCGTTAAGATTAAGAAGTGAAGAGAAATCAAGATAATATAATAACTCAAGGGAACCTTTTACCAGACTTCCCAGGGTATAGATAACACAAAGTAAATTTTTAAAATAATGATGAGTCCTATGGAGAGAAAGCTCTGAGATTTGATATTTTACCAGACAACCTGGGTAGAGAAAACCCAAAGGGAATTAAAAAAGAAAATGAAGAGTCCTGTAGAGAGAAAGCTCTGAAACCTAACATTTTACCAGACAACCTGGGTATAGAAATCACAAAGTGAATTAAGAAAAAAAAAGAGTCCTGTGGAGAGAAAGCTAGTTGAATTCCCCGTCGTTCTGAGACCTAACATTTTACCAGACAATCTGAGGAGTAGAAAAAGCGAAGTGAATTGAGAAAACATAACTGTAGAGAAACAGAGAAAGCCCACCGTAAAGTGTCAGTAGAAAAAGGAGATTACTAGATTCCACATCTTGGCCTTCTACCAGACTAATCCGGGTTTATAAATTGAAGAACGCCTGTCATATAACAACATAGCTGAATAATCCCAAGTATTGCGAGTAAGCAAATATAACTACCATTGAGATTGCCTTGCGCCCGGCTGTAGACAGTGAAAATAGAAAAGTCTAAACTTATACAAGGAATCGACTGATTGATAATTTATTAAACAAGGCTTTGACGGAACCCCCAACCCAAAAGAAAAAAATCGATTTCGCACACTAAAAAAAGAAAAAAATCGATTTCGATTTTTTTCTTTTTTTAGTGTGCGGTCTCATTCGTTTACTTACCGCCCTGTGATTCCGGGTGGCAATTGATCTGTTGTCGGGATTTAAAAAAACGTGGGCAGATAACAAGTTTGTCATGCTTTTCGAAGACATATCAATAACTTGCAAAATTGTTCGTATTTTTTAAAGCATTTTCTTGTCTCTGTATTTGATTTCAGGGGAAGTATCCGTAGTGTTGCAGTTGTTGTGAAAGACTGTGGCATAATTATCAGCGTGTTCAAACTTTAGTCGTGTAATCACGTTCATTTGGGAAAATCATGAACTCCCTTACCCACTCAGCAATGGGTTAAAGGAGTAGCGCCCTCCTTTACACATCTCTGTAGTAGCTATTGAAAAGAGAGCCTTCTGGTCGCCCTCGACTAAAGGTCGCCCTCGACTAAAGGTCGCCAACCTTGCCAAATAATTATAAGAAAACTATCCCAATGTACTTTGACATATAGTTTAAATGGGGATGATTCTCATGGAGTTGGGGTAAACACCCTATAAACTGTGACATTGTAGTAAGTGTGTAAGTAATCCACTCGTGCAATTATGGTCATTTTCTTAATACTCTATTGGGAAAGGTGTGAATCCAGTTATATCTACTTTTGTGGATTAAATATTACTACTACTGTTCTCTCGGGATTATTTTGACATTAGGTTTGGTTTGGTTTCTTTGTTTAATGGCATATTAACCTTTGCAGGTTATTTAATGCCAAAGCCATTCTCATAGAATAACAGTAGTGGTACTATTTAACCCATAGCTGGGGCATAAGGGTTTTTTTTACCTTTCCCAATGGTATTTGCCCGAAAGTGAACGTAATAGCGCGACTGCAGTTCGAACTCGCGTACTATGATTCTGCAGTCCTTCGATTTAACCGTTACACCACGAGGACACCCCCATTTTGACATTAAATAACCCACGAACATTGATATGCCATTAAACAAAGAAACCGAAACTGTGTTTAAAACTCATTTGTGGTTGGTTGGTTGGTTGGTTGTCTGTTAAGGTTTTATGGCATATCAAACTTTGTTATTAATATCAAATTTACTTTTATACAAATAATCAGTTTTATTTCAAACAATCTAGTGAAGCATAAATGCACAGTTTAATTGTTAAAAACATTTCAATTTCAAGGTATTCAGTTTTGTCAAACAGTTCTAATTCAAACAATTCAATTTAGTATAAGTATAGATTTTGTTTACATACTGTTAAATGTCAAAACAGTTCTACATTAATCAGTTTAGCGTAAGTACAGCTTCAATGTCAACATCAGTTTAAAAAAAAACAAAAAACAATTCAATTTAGCATACAAAAACACTTCCATTTAAAACAATTCAGTTTAGCATAAGTACGCAGTTAAAATGTAAGTACACAGTTTAATTGTTGAAAAAACATTTAAATTTCAAGTTATTCTGTTTAATCAAATTCTATTTGACGCAATTAAGTTTAGCATAACTAAAGAGATAATTACTATTTAACCCATAGATAGGGCCCTATCAGGTGCTTCTTCTCCGGGCTAGGGTGAACCTGGGAGCGTTGGCAATAAAGAGGTGCTTCGCATTCCCCAAAGCTCCAGCATCACTAGAACCTCACCATCAGATTGTTTAGTTTCCTAAACAGAACACTCGTTTGTGGGGGGATGTCTTACCCTTCTGCAGAGGTGCCGTCGGTGTATTCTGCAGCCCCAGCCAACTGGGAAAACTCATTTTTGTGCGTGTTCTTTACATTTTCCAGTCCCTGCATATAATTTCTGAAAGAAGTACAAAACTACCTCGTAATTCCGATATAATTAATGATTGAAAATCTGTTGAAAATATATTATATATCCGCGAAAATCATAGCTGTGAATATTGAGGTTTAGATTGTAATTCTCCGAATGTAACCTATTCACTTTTGGAGAGAGAGAGAGATAGATAGAGAGATAGAGAGAGAGAGAGAGAGAAAGAGAGAGAGAGAGAGAGAGAGAGAGAGTTTCGGCCTTCATAATTTCTCGTGTCTAATCAGATGCAGCATTGTGACAATAAATTCTTGTAAAATATCCATGGTAACAAACAAATTCAATGAACAGAAAATAGCTTCAACTAACGTCTACAATAAATTAACAATGATTTTCGAAACGAAATTCCTATCATTTAATTTAATTTGGTTTCTTTGTTTAGTTGCATCTCAGCCATTGTGGGTTATTTAATGGCAAAGCCATCCTTAGTGTAAAACAGTAGCCGACCATTCGGGGATAGAAGTTTGCTGCATTGGATAACACAAGTCGATATCGTGTCAGACAAAATTAACTGTCTCTTTTGAACTATCCATACTTAGAAAATAAAATCGTTTCTCAGAATATTGGCTGGGTGGTGCAGATGTAACAAAGCTCTGGTCCGTGCGTTGCGCGCCCAGGTTTATTGTCTTGAGCGTAAAAGCTGGTCTGAGCCTTCCGCATAATGTCTTGTGTGATTGATTGATTTTAACAATATGTCAACCCATCTAAGGTTACCTAATGCCTAGAGGTTAGGGAATTGCCTTCAATCAATGTTCAAATTATCATTTTTGTGTAGTTATTTATCAATAGTTTTTTTTTTTTTTTTTTTTTTTACAGCTGGTCCTATCGAATTCAAATAATCCTTAAACAGATCTATTTTAACCGTAAATATGATCCTTACCGGTATTACCACTCATGTTTATTGTCAACCTGGGAGTAATGACAGTGAAGGGGTATTCTACATTCTCTAGATCTCCAGAAATGGAACCTCACCATCAGTGGTGGTTTAGCTTCATAACCTGCACACCCTTTTTGGAGGGGTTTAACTTCTCTGCTGGGGGCATAGTCTGTGTATTTTAAGCTCAGCCGACAGAGTAGTTTGCATTAAAGAGAATGTTTTGCTTTGCTAGTGAGGTTTAGAATACGCTAATTGAATCAACTACATCGGCGTAACATGCCTCCATCAATAAAAGAGGTTTCCAAACAGAATCGGGTAGGGAGGCCCCAGTTCTGGAGTTGGCGGAGTGAAGAGTCATCTTTTGTTTGGCATTTGTCCAAGGTGCACACTAAGCCACTACATTTTCGGTAGGGATTAGAATGCACCGACTGTATATTTTGTTAAGAGGTAATCCCTCACCAACAAAAAAAAAAAAGCGGGTGTTCCAAATATGTATTTACTCAGCCTTTTAGCACGAGTAGGGTGCAACACAATGTTAATTGTTTAGCTGACATTAGCAGGTGTAAATTCAGAGTTTTCCTTCTCTTAAATCGGTTGCCATACCAAAGTTAAAGAGCCTTGTGTGTTCTACTGTTAACCCATTTCTGGTGAGAGAATAGTTGCATACATAATTTCCCATAGGTATTAGCACCACGTGACATTCAGACAGTCTCGTCGAGGATTAGGACTCGAATCGACGTGTCCATTTCCTGAAACGATAACCAACCAATACGAGCACCTCCATGCACCCAACGAGCACCTCCATGCATCCAACGAGCACCTCTGTGCACCATACTAATTATCTCATAGAGTGTTCTTAGAATTATACTGATTAATTAGGGTTGTAAGTCTAAAATTAAATGAAGATTACTATTGGGTTTGGAAGATTCTGTGTTGCCAGATTTTTGAGTCGGAAATTAGCATTACAGATCCTGGCTTCAATCTAATCTCAAACAACGCCTGCATATCGGGTTATTTGCAAATCTAATTCCTATTTCTTATAGGCGTACGGCATAATTAAAAACGATACCCTCGTTTAGCTCTTTTAGTATTTATTCATCGACAGTCTCACAATTTTCTAGAATAATTGTCTAGGGGCGTAAAACTATATTAGTATTTGATTGCTTTACTGTGAACAACATAATAGTGCAAAAACTTTGTATCAGTAATACGTGATGCCATATAACTGTATACAATTTTTTTGTATTAGAATAGAATTGTTGATATCCTATTTCTGTGTACAAAAATGATTATTTCTTAATAGGAATCGCTTGTCGAACATATTTTAAATAAATATCAGTATTAGGTTGAATTACTTGAAATGTATTTGTATTAAAATTCGGCTTGAAATAACCCATAAGAGTTTGATATGTCGTTAAACAAATGAAAGAAACTAATTTTAAGAATGATGTTGATGAACAAGGAAAAAGCTTTACCATTGCCGATTCGTGGGGTTCACTTTTAAAGGTGGTCCCCATATTAAGCTAATTCGGCTACCCTGGTAAATATATATATATATATATATATATATATATATATTGTTTTTTTTAATCATATAACGTGTGAAAACATGTGCGATACCCTGTCCTTATCAGCCACCAACCAGGGGTGATAACACGGTTTCGGTAGCTCAAGACGGTACTGTCACTCCTGGCGCTACCAAGAAGCTTTTGCCACCGGACTGGGTATTAAGAGAATCATATATATATATATATATTTACTAATCTAATATCTACCAGCATTCACGGTACCAGAAAAAAAAAGAAAAAAAACCCGCCAGGAACAAGAGATAAAAGTATCTTGAATCACCGCCCGGGGGAAAAAGAAAAAATATTATAGGTCAAAAAGAAAGAAAAGGCCAACCTCGTCAGAGCCCTTGAAAAAAATCTAGGGATCCACAGTCAGTTGGTCAAAAGAAAACTAAAACCTTCCGCGAATCCTGCAATGCTACAATTACAAGAGGGCTCAACACGAGTGGAGCCAATTATAAAATTAACTTAAATCGCGAGTCGGAAATCTTCTACCAAAGTTTCACCTTATCTGATCATCAGGAAGTCTGATATATATAAGACATATATATATATATATATATATATATATATATATGTGTGTGTGTGTGTGTGTGTGTGTATGTGTGTGTGTGAGTGTGTGTGCACATGCATTTCTGTGTTTGTCCCTATGCTTTTTTATTGTTTGTTTTTTCTAGGTGTGTTTGTAAGTGCATTTTACTGTGCACATACGCATTTCTTTGTGTATGTGTGCATAAACATTTCTATATATGTGTGCATATACACTTCTACGTGTGTGTTCATATAGATGTACATATGTATTTGTGCATGCGTGTGTGCATATGTCTTTCTATGTGTGTATATGCATTAATGTGTGTGTATATGCGTGTGCATATTGATTTCTGTGAGTGTGTGTTTGTGTGTGTGCACATATATGCATTTTTATTTGTGTGTGTGTGTGTGTGTGTGAATATGCTTATGCAGGTGCGCATGTTTGTATATGCATTTCTATGTATGTATGTGCATTTCTATGTGTGTGCGTCCGTGTGTATGTATATGCATTTCTATGTGTGTGCGTGTGTGTGTGTGTGTGTGTGATTATGCGTTTTTATATGAGTTTGTTTACATATGCATTTTTATATACAGGGTGTCCCCCAAAAAATGGATACACATTCAAAATATTTTTGATACTTGTGAAATATTTTTACACATTTAAAATAATAAAATTCTAATTAAACACTACGCTTACAATTATTTTTTAATGTGTATACATTTTTTGGGACACCCTGTATATGTTCTCTATTATCTGTGTGTGTGTGTGTGTGTGTCCATTTCTGCTCTGATAGTACTAGCAAGAGAGAAGAAAGTTCAGCCTAAACCCACAACTCGACATAACCAATGGCGAGATTCTTACGATGTATTTGGGTAGTTCAGAGAACTTATAAATGAATTCTTCCATCACGAGCAGGATGTGACAAAAGGTCGATTTTTAAGACGAATACAACTAGCTTGAATTCAGAATTTTCCATCGCCCGGTTTCCTACCTGGAAGAGAAGTAGTCTCCGGGAGTGTGCTTGTCTCTGTGTGTGTGTGTGTGTGTGTGTGTGTGTGTGTGTGTGCGTGAGTGTGATATATAGTTTTCTGGCATTTTAGTATATTTTTTATTGTAATATTGAAAAAAGACACTTTCAAACTGTCATCAGTCCTTTAGTCTAGTATTTATCTACCAACCCCGTTGCACGGGTAGGGTGTGACACAATGTTAATTTTCTAGTCCTGTATGGTAGTGAAATTGAATGATAGCTGGTCCATGAGAGAAAACCTCCCTGGAACATGAGCTGATATTCTTATACGTATTTACCCAATCAATACTCCTGGAGCAACATGTGACACAAGGTCATTTTTTTAAAAGAGTGCGGCTTGTTAGAATTCAGAGTTTTACTTCTAGTCTTGTTTGCTTACCAATGTTAAAGAATCCATCTTTCCTTACGATTTATCACGAAGAGAAACACAACCAAAACTTGTTCAGGTTTTGAATTCATTTAAGCGATTCC
>OY757934.1:53819008-53829008 GCA_963585895.1 Sepioteuthis lessoniana | reverse complement strand
CATACTAATTGTATAAAAATATTAATGCAGTTAGCCTTTTTAAATATCTTTTTACTTGAATATACAAAAAAACATCTCATGTAATATTGTTGTTTCTGAGATGAAATATTAGTCTTAAAAAGTCATTTATTACATGAGTATATTTGGTATTTATTTATAAGCAATAGTGCAAATTGTTAATTCATATGAATTTTGTAAAAATATTTGTGTATATAGCCTTTCAAAAAATTTATTGATTTTAATATACAAAAACATGAGCATTATATTCTTTAATGTAATATTTGTGTTTATTTTGCTTTCACAAAACCTTTTTTATATTTGAGGATATTTTAGTTATTTAGAGCAGAGAATTTTTCAATTTTGATTTGTGAATCTTGTTTTGTTTTTTAATTTCATTGCTGAAAATATTTATCCCCATTTATCTTGTGTCAAAATGGTGTTGATAATTCTGAGCAAATTTTATTTCTGGAAAATATTGACTTTGTTGTGATTACCAGAAATTAATGATGTCTGAAGCATTTAGGATTGAGGAAAATTCATCAAATTTTATTTTGTAATCTTTTACAAAACTGCAAATATATACGGCAGAATTCAGTAGCATAAAAGTATCAGTTATAATTTGATTAGCAAAAATCATTAGGCTGTGATGTTTTCACAATTGATCACACAATGTACTATAGATTGATCATCCTTACTCTTTAGACTTGTTAGTGAAGAGAGGGTTCTATATGTGGATTTATCTGATTTCCTACCAAGTCAGATTTGAAATCATTTTATAGTGTGTGGGGTGGCATGCATAAAATGTGACACAAATGTGTCGCCATTACAAAAATACTTGGTCCCCCTCGGCATTCTCTTTTTGGGTTTCCTCAAGTACTAAGCCATAAACTCAGTCTTTACCAAGCAGTTTCTACTGGGTTGGATGCCCCTTTTTTAGCTGGAAATAAACTTAATGTCACTCAACTGGTATGACAACCTGGGTAGCTGAAGATGTGCAAGAAAATCATTCCATTTTTTTTCTTTTCTTGAATATTTTTATGATGTAAATTAGTCAGAAAATACAACAATTTTCACAAGAGAAGTAAAAAAATTTATCTTCACAATCATTTTAAACTGGTATTCATTGTTTCGAGCCGCTCTATTCGACACACATACAGAGACACTAACAGGTATTACCACTCTGGATCACTTTAATCCTGAGATTAATTTTAAAGAATAGTTACTCTACACATAATAAAATTCCAGAAAAGGAGCCTCTCTATCCTATGCAGTTTTCTCTTATTTGCAGACAACCCATGTTAATTCTGGAAAATATTGACTATAATGATTCCTCAGAAATTAAAAATATCTGAAATATTTTCAATTAAGGAAAGCTCATCAAATTTAATTTTCATTAATTAATTTACACAAAAAACTTCAAAATTTCTTAAAGAAAATGTTTTTATAGATTCGTAGTGTCCATTCATCAGCTGGAAAATGATGGACAAAAATCACTGGCATCTAGTGTAAAATATTTTAATCATGCAATACGTTATTTCTGACCCCTACATCGAGGTTTATCTTTTAGTTTTACATTTATCACAAAAATTTGGTTTGATTTTTCTGGTGGACTTAATTTTTTTCACATTGAATACACCATGTTTGATGAAATTTATTTTACTTGTTTCGTTGATTATAGGCACCCTGTTTAGTGGGACTTAGAATGTGCTGGCTCTATCCTCTTACGAGGGGTTAGACTTCACTCTAAAAATGGGTGACTTCGGTATGACGTTAAAGTGCATCTGGTAATGATGCCTGAGACTTGGAGAATGTTATGACAATTTACCCACGCACGAATGAACTCTTCCAGCTATGAATAGCGGCAGTGCTGCTCTAAGGCAGAAGGTAATATTCCAGTCAACAGCCCTGGTAGTCGAATCAAAAAGGTCTCGCTGGTAACACTGTCATTTGTATATGTTGTACTACTGTTGTTTTTTAATGTAATTGTTAAACTAATTCCTTTCTTGTGTCTTTATTTCTGGTTCCTAACAAGGCCACAGCAGAGAACATGAGTTTTCCGTGACTATTATTTGACACTATGTCCAGGTCGTATCTGATAATGTATCATCAATTTGTCAACAAGATTTGTTTAATAACTATTCTGATCCGATAATGTATTTTTTCAATTTTGGGGAAATAAACTGTTTTTAAACCGTGCAATAATATTCAAAATCAGCTTTATTTCTTTTCTTCTTCAACATAAAGGCATGCCGACAAAGGTTCCTTTGACTCTCAGTCGCAATTTTTCCTTGTAAGACATATAGGTCCTCTAGACAGAATCAGATGTCCGCAAAGAGCTGAAGAATGTAAATTTTTTGCCCTTCTGTCAAAACTCGAGTGTCCATGAATAGAAGACCATGGAAGAACGTCGCTTATGAGTTTTTCCTTACATCTACAGTGGTACGTAGCATGTTCTGTTCGTCTTACTTGAAAGTTTGTGTGATAGGAGGTAAGTAGCGGTATCGCTACTTTTTTGTAAGGTTCTGCTTCCAGGACTTGTTCAAAACAGCACTCAACATCCTGGTATAATCTTCCTCTAGTTTTTTCTCAAGGCGTTTCATAAGACTCAAGGTGGTACAGCCATACAATTTTACTGATACGGTTACCGATCGAAAAATATCCCAATTTATTTAAACAGATATGCCAGGTTTTAATTTGGTCGTTAACGAGTAAATACCAGTTAATGCTTTAGCAATGCATATTAGCACATTGCTTTCTGTAGATGAGATAGGACTACAAAGGTATGTAGACTAGTCTAATAATTTCATTAAATGATTTAGTGCCCCTCAGGCTTAAAATACATTAGAGTGAGATAGAAATACCTGAAAGAATTTAACCGCGTACAGATAAAACTATTAGTGTTAGATAGTAATACTTAAAACCATTTAATTGTGCTAACAAATGAGGTCTGGCCCGTTTGAAAATTGTTACAAACAAACTATTGACTTACAAATCATATATATTCAATATTAATGTTATATAAACAAAACTTGGGATTAAATAACCTACAAGTGTTGATATATTATTTGAGTTGGTTTAGTTTTATTTTATGGCGTATCAAATCGTTGATATGCCAAATAATGAATTGCCCAGTCAGCTGGGGCTGTAGAATACACCAACTGCACCTTTACAGAGGGGAACGAACCCCCGACGAATGTACTGTTACGACACTAAACGATCTGATGGTGAAGTTCCGGTAATACTTGAGCTTTGGGGAATGCAGAGTACCTTTCCTTGTCATCGCTCCCAGGTCCACTCTGGGCAGGAGTGGGATACCTGATAGGGTCCTATCTATGGGTAAAATAGAACTTAACCGGGGTTTCGAGAGTTTATTGTTTTTGCACTTAAACTGCGTATTTATGCTAAACTGAATTGCTTAAAATAGAACTGTTCTGACTTTTAAACTGCTTATTTATGCTAAACTGAATTATCTGAAATAAAACTGTTTTTACGTTTAATTCTGTGTATTACTCAGTTGGCACCTGATAGGGCCCTATCTATAAGTCAAATAAAAGTAAACTTTATCCTTATGCTAAACTGAATTGTTCGAAATAAAAATGTTTTGATATTTAAACTGCGTACTCATGCTAAACTGAATTGTTTGAAAGAGAACTGTTTTTTGTGTAAAAAGAATTTGGCATTAAGCAACATTCAAGGATTTATATGCCATAAAACCCAAACAAACAAAAAAATAAACAAATAATGAATCCTCACTTTCGACACGCCTTGTTACCCCACCAGACACACACACACACACACACACACACACACACACACACACACACATATATATATATATATATATATATATATGCACACGGTCCTATTGAACTCAAATATAAATTCCTCTGCCCTGCTATGAGTTATTGATAAAGAAAACACAGTAGAGAAATGGACGAATAACTGTATCCTTTCTTTATCCAAGAAAGGAGGCCTCGGAATCACTCAGAAGTACATGACTCTTACTACTATAACTGCAAATTTTTATAATGTTCAACTTCTCATTGGTGTTTCTTCTAAAGTTAAGAAAATCTTTGTAAAAAGCAGAACAGATTCTGACTATCCGTCGAATACACAAAGGAGTATGTGCAAAAAATCTAGAGGTAACTGTATTGTTCGTTGATTTTTTTCCAACTCATTTGATTTTATACGCAGAGGAGAGATGGAAGAATCCAATACCTTTACGGTCTACCTAAGGAAATTGTCATCGATATAACTATGTTTACAAAAACAAAAGAAGCCATTGTTCATTCATCCAATAGTGTCATCGCCTTCTTTAACATTGTTGCTTAAGTTTTGCGAGGAGATACATAAGTAATGTAAGTGTTTGTAATCTGGAGAGATTACGTACTATGAACATCAATAGATCTAATGAAAGATTTAACATTTTGAAAAAAAACAACAAGAATCAGACAATATCCCTAAAAATATCACTGATGTCAACTACGCAGATGATCCAGCACTTCTCATAGCAATACCAGCTCAAGCCGAATTGATGTTACCTAGCATAGAGAAATTATCAAAAGACTTTGGCTTCTGCTTGCTTTAAACATGATGGAGCCATGTCCATTTTATTTGGAAAACCTCTGAAATTAGTGGCCAAGTACACGTAATTCGATTGCCTAGTCGGCTAGGGCTGTAAAATAAACCGATTGCTTCTCTGCAAAAGAGTTGACCCCCGCTGAACGAGTGTCATGATATGATACTAAACAATCTGACGGTGAGGCCCCAGCAATGCTTGAGTCTTGAGGAATGTGGAGTATGCTTTCATTGCCATCGCTCCCAGGTCCAATCTGGCTGGAGTGGTAGCACCTGATAGGATCCTGTCTATAGGTAAAATAGAATTAAACTGTATACTTATGCTAAACTGATTTGTTTGAAATAGAACTGTTTTTGTATGCTAAACTGAATTGTTTGAAATAGAAGTTTTTGTATGCTAAACTGAATTGTTTGAAATAGAACTATTTTTTACTTTGACAATGTGTGTTTATTTATGCAAAGCTGAATTATCTAAAGCAGAACTGTTTTGACATTTAATTGCGTGTAAACAAAAAGCAATAATGTTACAAAAGTGAATTGTTTGAAATAGAACTGTTTATATGCATAAAAATGGATTTGACATAAATAATTTATAATGGTTGATGTGCCATAAAACAAAACCAAACCGACATCGAATGCAGTATCTCATCTACTAAAAGTGATGTCAGCATATGTATAATGAAGTTATGCAATCCTATTTGCTATGTACAACTTCATATGATCATATGAAAGTCTGATTTCTCTTATAGAATTAAACCGGATTTCTTCTAAGCTGTGACTCCAAGTACTACAGTATGGATACACCATCAGGAGGTTAATAAAGCACATTGAGAAAACCAAGATAGGAACTACACAATAATGCTGCGTTTTGAACAAATTCATGAAGCAACACCCTATAAAACAACAGCTGTATAACCACTTACCCCCATCTCAAAACCCAAGTAACACAAACAAGACATGCACATGGAGAAATAAAGCCAAACTTATAAGCGACATTCTCTTATGGACTTCTCTATATGGATGCAACGATGTTGTAAGGACTTACACAGAACATCCCTTAGTCGACTCTGGATAATGTTTAGGGGAACTGCCAAAAGTAATGGACAAAAAAGATAGACGGCGAGAAAGATTCAAGGAATTCCGTGCAATCAGCATGATGATGATGATGATGATTGCAGTTGACTAGTCTTCGGGGAAATTTGATAAAAGTTTAATACTGAGATGAATTATAAATAAACATGCAAACAGAAAGCAAATGATTGGACAATGAGTTAAACAGATGTTGTTGTCTATGTATTTGTATATTTTCAGGATTCTTTGAATCACCTGCTCCTTCATTGGAATAAAAATAGTTGCTCATTTTATCTAGCTTGTATGAATGTAATTCAATAAACGGTTTTTTTAAATGCAAAATCATTTTTTTCAGAATTTCTCTTCCATAAATGTGCACTCTACATTGTTTGGAAAATTTTTATAGAAAAAATCATTCTTATCTCATAAAAAACATTCGTTTTAAGGTTTTTCAAAATACTGCCAAATCAAACAGAATGCTTCAGTTTTATCACTTAGAATATTCAGACTATTGTCTTCATCTTCATTGTTAGATTCACAAAATGTCTACACGTGGATTAAATAAAGGGTTCAGTTAGAGGTTCATGGTTGGGTCCCGAGTTTGACATGAAACACCTGAAGGAGACATCGGTCGAAACGTTGTGAGTATAACAATGAAGATGAAAACAATAGTCCTAATATCTTAAGTAATAAAGATTATCAGATTTCATCTTAGAAATTTACACAGAGTGCTTCAGTTTTAAACAGAAATCTGTCATTTACTTTTTCCTGGCTAACAAGTGCGAACCATAAAAATCTATAGATAATTATGTGATGTGTACGGAGAAGCATGTTTTAATCAAAAGAAATTTTACAAATGTACTAAAAATAGGTTTGCCACGACAAGTCCTTGTCAGAAAAGGACATCTTGCAAAGGAAAATACAGGGTGGAACGATAGAATTGTCGTCCTGAAGAAAACAACACTACAGCTTTATTTTAAAACTTTTATTAAAAAAATCAATTCAGGTAACTTGATTATGTAGTAGAGCTGGCATCTATTCTATGCAGCCACCTTCAGCTTAAATCACCGCCTCGATACGGATCCAGAACTGGGAGCATGCCTTTTTCACAAACGCTGGCTGGAGCTCGGCGAATACTCAGCGGATGGCTGCGATCAGGCTCGCTTCGGTGTTGTTGGAGGTCATGTTGGTGATGTTCTCGACGTATGACCAAACGAAGTAGTCCAGCGGGTTCGGGTCGGGGGAGGAGGGGGACAGTGAGAGAAGAGTACTAAATCGTAGCACTCCTTCTGAAGCCAAGCCTGGGTCTCTTTGGACTTGTGGGCCGGCGCTGAGTCCTACTGCCACACACAGGGTCTGCCACCGGCCACCTGATTGCACCAGGTGATCACCACACTCTTTAGCACATGCAGGTACACTTTGGTGTTGATTTTCAAGCTGACTTCGAAGATGTGAGGTGGCCCTCAGTTGAAACCACACCAAAGACCATAACTGTAACCGTCCGAAGGGTCGTCCGATGCGTTGAGCTGTGCCCTCAAGCGTTGAACCGTCCAGATTTGCATTTTGAGGGTGCTGACAATGGTCCTGTTGTCATAACTTGGATCGGTAGAGATCATGAGTTGACGTCTTTCCATCCACAATTACTACATAAACATCCTGATTGATATCGAATTCATCTAGTGAAAATATTCAAGAAGCCCAAGATGACAATCGTTGGATTAAAGTGACATACACGCTTGTACAAAACTTATACCGCTCTCTGGGTCTTCATTGACACAGTGACAAGCATTGCAATATAAGTGGTGAGATGCAAACAACAGATTTCGAAATTAGGATTCCTTCTGAGGATCATTTTTAACCGACCATTTTAAAAATGTGATCTTAATATCAACATTTGCCTTTGTAGCGTCTCTCATACATTTTCCCCCGAGTATGATACATATCTGCATCTGATGATGAGGCTATAATCCTTGTGATATGTGTGGTTTAGAACCCTCCATCACTGACATTACTCCCAGGTCCACTCTGAACCTGGAGTGGTAGTACTTGTTAGGGGAGTCAAATAGTTTTGTTCAGTCAATTACAACGAATCATTTTATTAGTTACTAGAAACCATACAACTATGCGCAAAATTTTGTATTAGATAATACAAATAATTTGCAGTTTAATGGTTTCGAGTATTCCTATATAATACTAATCATTTACACTCTATTTTATGGTTTAAAGTAACTGCTTTTTTTTAATAATCAATTGTTTTCATAGAGTTATATGGTTTAATGCAACTAATATTAATAATCTTTTGTTTAGAATTATGGCTTCAAGTTACAATTCTTATTACTATTTGACTCATAGATTGAACCATTGCAGATTCTTTCAATCCTAGTCAGATTAGAAAGGCAAACAGCCCCGTCCGGAATTTGAACTCAAGACGCTAATTCTATGTTCTACAACGACGACAGTAACTATAGTCTTTCTTCTAGATGTAATGCTTTCGAAAGTGTCTCACTCCTCTTATCTCTCTTTGTGAATATAAAATGATTCTTGAGAGATTGCTTATATGAAAAAGAATCTCAGCCAAGTAGACGCCATTTGATCTTTGTGATGATAAAACAACACTCATAAATTTTCATGTTTTCATCGTTTCCCTTTCAAATAATTTCTTTTTTTCTTTATCACCACCATCTTTCTTTCTTCCTTTCTGTCTCACATTTACAATCTCACTCTGTCTGTTTGTCTGTCTGTCTTTCTTTCAGTAAGTTTTGTTGTATCGCCTTTTTTTGTTCGTTTTATTTTCTATGTTTCTATGTATTTTTTTCATTTTCTTTTTTTTTTTTGTTTCTTGTATTTTGCCTTGTTTTGTTAATTCTTGTTTCGTTTTTGCTTTTACGTATTCAATCAAATTATGTTTTGATTGCATTGTTTGCTTCTTTCTTTCTTTCTTTCTTTGCATTTACTTCTCTTTCTTTCTTACTTTCTTTCTTTCTCTCTTTCTTTCTTTCTTTCTTTGTATTTTATTCTCTTTCTTTCTTTCTTTCTTTCTTTCTTTCTTTGCATTTACTTCTCTTTCTTTCTTTCTTTCTTTCTTTGTATTTTATACTCTTTCTTTCTTTCTTTCTTTCTTACTTTCTTTCTTTCTTTCTTTCTTTCTTTGCATTTACTTCTCTTTCTTTCTTTCTTTCTTTCTTTCTTTCTTTCTTTCAATGAGTTTTGTTTTATGTATTTATTTATTTGCATTTCATTATATTCTTTCTTTCTTTCTTTCTTTCTTTCTTTCTTTCTTTCTTTGCATTTCCTTTTCTTTCTTTCCTTCTTTCTTTCTTTGAATTCATTTTCTTTCTTTCTTTCTTTCTTTCTTTCTTTGTATTTTATTCTCTTTCTTTCTTACTTTCTTTCTTTCTTTGCATTTCCTTTTCTTTCTTTCTTTCTTTCTTTCTTTGAATTCATTTTCTTTCCTTCTTTCTTTCTTTTTTTTTTTCTTTCTTTGAATTCATTTTCTTTCTTTCTTTCTTTCTTTCTTTCTTTGTATTCATTTTCTTTCTTTCTTTCTTTCTTTCTTTGCATTTCCTTTTCTTTCTTTCACAAATCATTTTACCTCCACTGCGTGTGGCAATGCCTTTCGTGTCAGAAATCATTACGTTTAAGTAAGTTATAACGAAGTTGATCTAAGTACATCAATGATATGAAAACACCTTTCCACCGAGCTATCCCTTTCTTCTTTCATTATCTATGCCTTCTGTCCCTTATTTCTTACCGTCTTATATTGTTTCAACGACGATTAACAGCTTAGTTTCTTGTTTTCTTGATCGTCTAATACGCAAATATAATCGCTGGTGTAAGGTCATTGACAAGTTATAAAAAAACATATGTACAGGATTCAGAATAAAACTGTTATGCCAATCAGAAGGCCTAGGACTTTCCAAATGTAATGTTTTCGAAAACGCCGAATGTCTAAGTTGCTTTTCAATGAAGATGGTATGAAACACCTGATATTGTGTATTGGTGTAGGTCTCTGCATAGAATAGCTGTTGCTATATGTAACTGTGCTGAAGTGCTGATAAATTTCCTATATCGCGCAAAAGCTGAAACTACAAACTGGAAAACACTTTGCATTGCGCTCGTGCAAATAAGGGAAAAGGGATGTTGTAATAGAGAAACGGTGAAATTTGCAAGTTAATGATACTTACAGTTCCTCGTTAGTTTCGGCTTTTCAGGTGTCTCATAAATATGTACACAAACACTCTCCTAAACCACGATAAGAACGAGAAAATGTTTACCTTTCTAACATCCTTGCTTGCATATGTGTAGTGTCGCCATTCTCAGTCCTTCGCTACCCACGTACACACAATTTTAC
>OY757934.1:53791508-53816508 GCA_963585895.1 Sepioteuthis lessoniana | reverse complement strand
TTAAACATCCTAAGTTAATTGCAACTAAAACTATATTTTTCGACAATATTTAACATTCTTATTTTATTGTGATTTCTTTGTAAAAATGGATATGTAGATAAAAATGCTAAAAAAAAAAGTGACCAATTCAAATTAGTGATTGAGAAAACAGGCTAAAAATCTACCCTGATGTTGTGCTTAAAAAAATATTTTTGATTTCTTTAGACTTTTCTTGGCATTATTAATGATAGGTAAGTTGCGCCAAGTTGAGTCTCAACTATAGAAACACACACACACACACACACACACACACACACACACACACACACACACACACACATATATATATATATATATATTTGTTTTACAGTGAATACCTTCCCTCCAGTCGGCTGCGGCTGTAAAATACACCGACTGTACTTCTACAGAGGAGGAAGACCCCCTAACGAGTGTCTTGGATATTACATTAAGCAATTTGATGGGGAGGTTCCAGTTATGACGGAGCTTTGGGGAAAGCAGAGCACTCCTTCATTGCCATCGTTGCCCAGTCACCTGGGGCTGTAGAATACACTGACTGCACCTCCGCAGAGGGGTAAGACCCCCCTAACGAGTGTCCTGGATACGACACTAAACACTCTGATGGTGACGTTCCAGCAGTGCTGGAGCTTTGGGGAATGTGGAGTACCCCTTCATTGCCATCACTCCTAGGTCAACTCTGGCCCGGAGTGGTAGCACCTGATAGGGCCCTATCTATGGGTTAAATAGAACTAACAGCATACTTATGCTAAAATGAATTGAGTAAACTGAATAGCTTGAAATAGAAATGTTTTTGACGATTAAACCGTACTTACACTAAAACTGCGTGCTTATGCTTAACCGAATTATTTGAAAAAGAACTGTTTTTCGACATTAAAACTGTATTTACACTTAACTGAATTGTTACATATAACTGCTTTAATAGTTTGAAATGGAAATGTTTTTGACAATTAAACTGTGTACTTATGCAAAACTGAACTGTTTTCAATAGAACAGATTATTTACATAAAAATGGATTTGGCGTTAAATAACCTACAAAAGTTGATATGCCATAAAACCCAACAAACCAAACCAATCATTGCCATCGCTCCCAGGTCCTCTCTGATCCGGAGTGGTAGCATCTGATAGGGCCCTATGTACGGATCAAATTGAACTTAACTGCGTACTTATGCTAAACGGAATTGTTTGAAATAGACTCCTTTATTTGTATAAACATGGATTTGGCATCAAATAACCTACAAGGGATGATATGCCATAATCCAAACAAACAAACAAACTAACCTCCCACAAAAAAAAAAAAGCATGCAATTAAGTCAAACAAGAGATGCAGGGCACGTTCTTCCGATGAACCTTGCTCCAGGACGTGCCTGTGTTTGTCGACCAGTAATATATTATTTAAATAAGCTCTGTGCGGATACAAAATGTAGTTTGAATAACCTGTCTGGAGCGATGAATGATAGGGACAGATCAAGAGAGAGAGAGAGAGAGAGAGAGAGAGAGAGAGAGAGAGAGAGAGAGTGTGTGTGTGTGTGTGTGTGTGCACGTGTGTGTGTATGTGTGAGGACATCCATGCTTGATGATGATGATGATGAAGACTATATAAAAGTAAAGTAAAATTGGTGACCCTTATGGGGGGGCAATACGAACGCCCCCTTTTCAATAATTACAAAACCAAATTGTAGGGGAGGGCGTAACTCCGTTCTCTGGATTGCTCCACTTTACCCTTGATCCATACCTTATAATGCTGAGTGTTAAGCAAGGAGGTATCAAGTATCATTTTTTAGTCTTTGGTATAAACCACAGGTTCCCAGACCCGTAATGACAATGCATATATATATATACGTGGTACATTCAATAGGTTTCCAGACTTTTTTGTAAAGGCATTTAGAATTGTCGTAGACTCTTGAAAATTCATTTTGTTATTGCTAATTTTGTTATGAGATGACTGACCAATTTTTTTTTTAATTTCAGGTTCAAATGAACAGCTACAGCAGCAATTGGAATACACCCTACTAAAGCCTGATTGTCACAGCTGGTGATTTTCAAAATTGCATTCTGGACGTGAGGACTCTTTAGAAGAACAATATGCAATAAAATCGTGTTTTAAACTTGGAAAAAATGCTAGAAACGTATGGAATGCTTCAGACTGCTTTTCGACCATCCCGCAGGAATCGAGCATCAGTTTTAGAATGGCATAAGAGATTCAAGGAAGGCAGGGAGTCTGTGAGGGATGATGAGAGGTGTGGGAGGAGTAAGGAAGTCAGAACACTTGAGTTGATTGGCCAAATAAAGAATTTCAGGGATAAGGACCGTCGTGTGTCTATAGAGACAATAAGTGCACAGTTTGATGTCAGTGTGAGAACTGTACACACAATTATTCGCGAGGAACTGAAGATGCGGAAGATTTGCGTGAGTTTTTCCCAAGGGTGCTCAGAGAAGATCAGAAAGAAAGACGTTGTCATGACAGCAGGGAGATGGTCGAGCTGATCCATTCAAATCTCGCAGTTCTTGCTGCTAAGGTGACCTGCGATGAAAGCTGGATCTATTGCTATGACCCAGAGGCCAAGAAACAGAGTTCCCAGTGGAAGCATGCTGGCTCTCCCAGACCCAAGAAGGTCAGACAGAGCAAATCCACCCACAAACGTTTGATGATCCCTTTTTTTGAAAGCACTGGCATGATCTACATGCAATGAGTTCCCACTTGACAGACAGTCAACAAGGAATACTATATTGAGGTTTTATGGGAGTTCAGGAAAAGATTCTGTCGGAAGAGGCCAGCACTCTTCAAATCGGGTCAGTGGTATTTCCACCAAGACAATGCACCAGTTCACAACTCCATCCTTGTCACAGACTATTTGACCAAGATGGGCATCAAGACAGCTCCTCAGCCTCCCTATAGTCCAGACCTTGCTCCCTGTGACTTTTGCTTATTCACTAAGCTCAAGGAAAAACTTAGAGGCTGTCGTTATGAGACAATTAAGGAGATGAAAGAGGCTGTGACGATGGTCATTGACATGCTCACACAAGAGGACTTCCATGAGGCCTCCCAGAAGTTGTTGGAACGGTACACCAAGTGCATTGCAGCTGGAGGAGATAACTTCGAAGGGGACTAGAATTTCTTGTGTGTACTATCAATAAAAGTGCCCACACGAAAAAAGTCTCGAAACTTATTTCATGAGCCTTGTATATATATATATATATATATATATATAAGTGTGTGTCCGCGTGTGTGTGTGTCCGCGCGCGTGTGTGTGTGTGTGTGTGTATAAAGGCGAACGAATTGGAATATGTATTCTGTGTTATATACTTTTAGTTATTCTCAGCTACTTTGGATGATTGGCCTTCATCAGGAGTACAGTTTCTTGGAAAAAGATTTTTTTGGAAAGTTTTTAAAAACTTTTTTTAAAGAGATAAATGTTCTGTAAGAGAAGAGACAAAGGATTCACTGATTATCTGAATATGTATTTATTCTCTTTTTTCTTTGAGGAATATATTCTTTCGCTATCTCTTTGTCTCCGTCGTTTTCCCTCACTCTCTCTCTCACTTGATTTATCTATTTGTCTCCCCCTAGTAGAGACGTAAAGGTTCTTTAGTTTTTTTTCATAAGTTTTACTTAGCAGTGAAATCTCTCTTTTATACCCACTATTTGTTGGACTGTCTGACTCACTTTACACACACCTACACATGGCTGCACTACATGGACGCTAACAAAGCGGCTGGAGAAGAAGCTAGATGGCAATTACACAAGAATGCCGCGAGCAATACTGAACAAGTCCTGGAAGCAACACACATATATACATCGCGAGAAGAGAACGTATATATATATATATATATATATATATAGAGAGAGAGAGAGAGAGAAATAGAAAGAGAGAAAGAAAAAGAATAAGAATAAGAAAGAGTAAATGAGGGAGAGTTTACGAGATTATTCGTAGCATAATGGCAAAAGTGCTGAACTGAAGCTTTGTGTTAGTTCGAATTCTAGTAAATCTATTACGTCTACTTTCCGGCTAATACACCCTTATCGTTTTAGCTATCAATGCTGTTCTACTTCAGGGATGGATTTGGCATTAAATTATCGACGAAGGTATTGGTCATTAAACAAAAAAATGAAACCTAATATACATTTATTCGTCGAACGTTGTATATACGTATATAAGCAACGAACTGGATATACATAAAAAATGAAGATATATATATATATATATATAGAGAGAGAGAGAGATAGAGAAATAATTACACAAACACATGCTCACACACTCTTACTTATATATACACACACATTCACATCTATATAAACAAATACAAATAAGAATGTAGCATATAAATATATAAAGAAATAACTATGTATATAAACGAATCCACACTGAACGGTACTCCTCTGGAACTAGAAGACAAGTTTACCTACCGAGGAAGTAGTGTCTCATCAACTAAGACAGACATCAATATGCGACTAGCAAAGACATGGGAAGCTATCGATAGGCTATCTGTTATATGGAAGTCAGACATGACCGATAAAATAAAACGCAGTTTCTTCCAAGCAGCGGTCGTTTCGTACTGTTATATGGATGCACTACTTATACGCTAACTAAACGGATGGAGAAAAAGCTTGACGGCACATCGATACTGTTATATGGCTGCACTACATGGACGCTAACAAAGCGGCTGGAGAAGAAGCTAGATGGCAATTACACAAGAATGCCGCGAGCAATACTGAACAAGTCCTGGAAGCAACACCTCAAAAAGCAGCATCTGTACAGTCACCTACCACCCATCACGAAAACTATTCAAGGTAGACGAACCAGGCATGCGGGACACTATTGGATGAGTAGGGACGGGCTGATAAGTGATGTACTCTTATGGACCCCCTCACATGACCGAGGAAAAGCAGGGCGACCAGCTCTGTGTAGATACAGGCTGCAGCCTGAGGACCTACCGGAAGCGATTGACGATAGGGAGGGTAGCGGGAAGGGTCTGGGATATCCGTACTTATGGTACGATATGATGATATAAACGAAAATGAACGAGGTATATAACTATATAGTGGATTTGTAAATAGCTACTCTCTTTCTCTCTCTCTCTCTCTCTCTATATATATATATATATATATATATATATAAATGTATATGTATGTGTGTGTATGTGTGTATTTATATATAAAAAGGTGAAATATGTATAGTGGTATATATGTAAAGAAGTAGATTCATAAGCGTACATATAGGGCAAAACCGATCGAGGGAATTTGGCTTTTATTCAGAGTACGGTGTTAATTTGATGAGCATTGTTATAAAACTAAATGATTTCGGCCATTTTGTATCTCACAGCAAATATACAAGTTACATTATTGACATTAGCTGCTTTCATAAGATGAGTCTCTTATCCAACATCAATTCCCACTCTCCATTTTCTCGAAATAATTCCCGTTGCTTTCAAATCTGCCTTTTTCTGCAGGTTATTCAGACAGATGAAGTGATCAAATCACAGAGATTGATTCAGGAAGGAGCGAATGCGATATTAACCTACTGTGAATAACTTCAAGACTCGTGAAAAGAAATGGCTGCTTTCAATGGTATGTTGATAAATAAGAGTCTCTCAAGGAGGTGCTAGTTGTTCTCAGCACTTGGTGTGCTTCGTAATTGTCTCTGCTCCAAGATTAAGTCACAATGATTGTTAGCCGTTGAGACTACGGTGCAATTATAAAAGTAATCACCATCATTTTCGTTCTGTAGGAAGTTAACTTGATCTAAAACACCTCAGAAAAACACGCACATCACATAAGTAATTAGAAAGTTAGTCTAACTCATAATTTGCGAATGTACTAAGTTTGTTAAAAACTGACGTACTAAAAGGCTACCCAATAATGTTTAGCTTCCCCCTTAGTCTAAATAACAGTAACATATATTCTATATAGGTTTGAAGTAGTTGCGTTGGTAAATATATAGGGCCGGATTTAAGCTTTGAAAAGCCTCTGGGCCAATATAATTTGTGTCCTCTTCTTTACAAATATTCATCTCCGCAATACTATAAAAAAGATATATTTTTCAATGACACTTTCTTTTGTTTAAAAGGAAATTTTAAATTATGCATGAATTCAGCAAAGAACAATTTTCGATAAACTAAAAAAGTTATAACAAAAATATTTGAAAAGATTAATCTGAATCTAATTGCAGCCCCTTCAAAGCACCCCAAGAAATTTAAAGACCTACTCCCTCTAGAGGAGTTCAAATAGTGTAAATTATTTCAAATGTGTACCAACCAATCTGAAAATTATTAAATATTCCCTACGCTTATATCAAATTTCTCCTTTAATTTTATCAAGGACCCAAATTTTCAACTTATACATGCCCATAGTTAAATTCAATATTCTATGTATATCAAGGGAGAACCTCGGTCTAGAGTGTGGTAGCAAGTTATTTTGCGGGGCCTGCAACATGTCTTTGGATATACAATGAATTTTAAATCTGGTAAGAACATAGATGAGTAGAATACTTTAAAGTTAAAAGATTGTTGATATAATGAGTTATCTGCAATGATCGTACAGTGTTTCTCCGCATCCGTATTCTATTGTGCCGCCAAAAAATCTTCTTCTCTCCTGCAACTATGTTTACTTACTCCTTCCGTTTCCCTAAGGGTGTAGCGCATGGTAAAATATTTTTGATGAGATGCCTCTCTGTTATATAATGGCCGAGGTATTTCGTTTTATATATCTTGCCTTTCGGTTTAGTTAGGCTAACCTTTCGCTTAGCGCATGGGTTAATTAGGTGCAACATGAGCACGGGTGTTCACGCGCACGCGGGGAGGATGAGTCATTCAGAGATGTCAAAATAAAAATCCCAGATAAAAATGTGACCGGGGGATGGGAATGACGTCATGCACCGGAAGCTTGCGCGGAGGATTTTGGGGATTTGAGAAAAGTCAATTAGTTGAGTTTTAGCGTCCAAGGAAGACGGTTGACTTTTAGGGCTCGCGGAGATCAGACCAGCAGTTTGCGGCGGGGTGCTGCGCGTGGTGGTGTTGGGGGGGTGTAGATGGAAAAGTCAGCATAGAAATATTGCGTATCACACTCCTTTTGTCGAATTACCATTAACTCAAAGGTAATAGAATGTTTCGTACCTGAACTAAGAAGTCGTAAATGTTTTTTTGTGTGTTTCTAGATTCCTATGTTATCTATATGTGCGTTATGAACATTCTATGTCTATTTCACACATCCATGTATTATGTGGCTCTGCAACATCTCCTGTGCACGTATATACGTTTGAAGCAGTGTTATAAATTGTTTTGGCTCCTGTACCATTCTTTGTGGCGAAGCAAATAAACATGCACTTGACTTTTGAGATGAAATTCTGCACTCCCCACCTGAAATTGAAACCTTCATTGTATCGGGAGGAACAGAAGTTCGACTCTAGAATAAAGTTTCATAAAAGCCTTTAACGTACATAATTTATAGACTTTGTAAAAAACGTGACAAGTTACACACGTACACACTCATGATTGCCACAGTTTTAAGTAAACAAACACCCGGAAATCATTATTATTTTACTCTTTTAGAGTTTTTCACACTAGTATCAACTGATGGCTTAAGAAGGTGCCCGTGGTTAAGGAGGTGCCCGTGGTGTAATGGTTATCGTCGATGGAAATGGACACGGCGACACGAGTTCCAATCATGAATAGGCTGACTGCGTTTCACATAGCACTAATACCCTTAGGAAAGGTATGAATCCAATTATTCTCCCTCAATAGTAGGACAGACTAGGTTTTTCAGCCTTGGTAAGGCAACTAGTCTAGGAGAAGGAAAACTCTGAATTCAAACCTGTTAAACTCCGCTTAAAAATTGACCTTGTGTCATATCCAGCCCGAGTGGAGGGGTTGGTAAATAGGATCAACTGATGGTTTCTCACTGGAGTTTGGGAAACAGTAAGTTTCCCCAAGTCCTCAAGACTTTTTTCAGGATCCTGGTCAATCTTAATTATGCTGTCATTTGGGTGGTCTCAGCGCATTCGCTTTTTTTTCCAAGTCCCCCAGTGCCTTTATCAATCCAGTTGTGACTACTGAGCACACCAATGACACCTGATATCACCATCATCTTCATGTTCTATTTTTTTTTTCAGTTCACGTGCCAGGTCTAGGTATTTTTCTTTCTTTTCACTATTAATTTTACCCAGTGGTCAGCCCGAACGGTAAAATCCGCTTTTCGGCAGGTGTTTTTTGTTGACTATCTCTAGGTCTGGTCGCGTGGCTGAAATTATGTGATCCGTCTGTACCTCAAAATAATAGAAAAGTTTTTTTATTATTATTATTATTATTTATTACTCATTAGAGTTTTTCACATCAGCGTAAGCTAATGGTCTTTCACTGGAGTTTAAGTTACTGCAAGCCTCCTCAAGTCTCCAGGACTCTTCACAGTATTCTGGCCGTTTTCAGTAATGCTGTTATTTGGATGGTCCCCACTCGGTCGCTAACTTCCAAATCTTCCAGGTCCTTTAATAATCCTTTAGTTACCGTGCCAAAGGCACCAATCACATTTGGTATAATTGTCACCTTCATGTTCCATAGTTTTTTTCAATTCTCTTAGAAGGTCAAGGTACTTATCTCTCTTTTCACATTCTTTCAGTTTTATTCTGTGGTCTGCCGGGACAGCAAAATCGACAATTTTGAAGATTTTCGTTTAAGATCTTTGCAACCGGGACATTGGCCCAGCGGTTAGAGTGTTCGCCAATGGCCTGGGAGACCTGGGTTCAATCCCAGGTCGAGTCATACCAAAGACTTTAAAAATGGTACTTGATACCACCTTGCTTAACACTCAGCATTATAAGGTACAGTTCAAGGGTAAAGTGGAGCAATCCTGGGAATGGAGTAGCGCCCTCCCCTACACCTTGGTGTAGTAGCTATCGAAAAGGGAGCCTTCGGGTCACCCTCGACTATGGTCGCTAACTTTACTTTACTTTATTATAAGATCTGGTCTTCGGGAGGAGATTAGGTAATCCGTTTGTATATCAAAGTCCCACAGTGTCATTTTCTAGGACAGGTGCTGGGTGCATACACCATTTGTTGGCATGGTAAAATTTAAATTTCTTGCACATTTCCCAGTGGATCACCTTCCCTACTCAGTCATGTCTAGCCTTGTACTTCTTCTGTGACCCTGCAATTTTTTTTACACGAGCGTTACCTGATGGGCATTCACTGAAGTCTGAATGATTACAAGTCTCCTCAGGACTTTTCTCAGTATTTTGACCGATATCAATAATGCTGTTGTCTGATTGATTTCGTTTGCCATCCTATTTTCAACTTTTCCAGCCTATTTTCCAAGCCGTTAGGGACGGTTACAAGCATGCTTATTACAATCGGCACCACTTTCACCCTTATATCCACAGCAGTCTCAATTCCAAACGTCACTATATTTTTGTTAATTATCTCTTGGTCCTTAGCCCAGTCGGCCGGGACAGCAGAAAACCCCGACTGCATCTCTAAAGAGGGCTAAAACTCCGCCTACGAGTGTCTTGGATATGACACTGAACAATCTGATGGCGAGGTTCCAGTAATGCTTGAACTTTAGGGAATACAGAGTACCGCTTCATTGCCATCGGTCCCAGGTTCACTCTGAGCCAAAGTGGAATAACCTGATAGGGTCCCATCTTTGAGTCAAACAGAACTAAATTGTGTACTTATGTTAAGATGAAATGTTGGAAATAGAACTGTTTTGAGATTTACACTGTGTACTCCGGCTAAACTTAATTGTTTAAAATTGAACTGTTTATATGTATAAAAATGGATTTGGCATTAAATAACCTACAGTAGTAGGTATGCCATAAAATCAAACAAAACCAAACCACTAGATCCTGTGTTCTAGCGGGGATAAGGTGATTTCTTAATATCTTTCAGCTCTGAGTGAGTTTTTGATACCAACGTTAAGTAGTGATCTTGAATTCTGAACGACAAGTTTGCTCTGTTCTTTTAGACGTTTTTCAGTGTTCTAGCCGATCTTAACAGTGCTATGATCTGTGTGGTCTCAATTCTTTCTCTGATTTCCAATTCCTCAAGTTTTTTTCAAGACTCTGTGGGCCGTTGTAAGTGCACCAACTACAACTGCAATCATTACCCCCTTCATGTTCCATAGGTTTTTCAGTTCTCTGGCAAGATTCAAGTATTTGTCAATCTTTTCGCTTTTTTTAAATTTCCAATGTGGTGCGCTGCAATCCTTCACCAACTTTCTCAGTCGGCTGGAGCTGTAAAATACACCAACTGTTTCTCTGCCGAGGGGTAAGACCCCCACACCAACGGGTGTTCAGGTATGACACTTAACCGTCTGATGCTGTATCAGTATTTCAATGTCTATTTCTAGGCCTTTATATTGACATAGAATATGAAGAAATATATGATAAAATAAGAGATTATATTCATTAGATCACAAGTAAATATTAGAGAATATTGAATTCTGAGATAAGATATAAACACCAACAAGAAACAAAAACAGTAATCAAAAGAGCTACGTGAAATAGAAATGCGTCAAAATGCTGTATAGCCGAACGAAGTAAGATCAGTCCAAATATTAATCAACTTAATATGTGCTTATTAATCAATTTATTTGTTGCGCACCCCGCCAAATGGGTGAGTGCGGTACAAGGCTATTTTTAAGGTTGATCCAGGCATAACCCAGACACGCCTGCCATTTCTCCAGATGCCTTAGACCCTGTCGGTATTCCCCTAAAGAAGGGCACCTCTGGCACCAGGCAATAAACCTAGCCTCTACATGGAGGATTGTAGCCTGGTGTGACGCCCACCCCCTGAGGCTCGATGAGTAAGTCAGATGAGGAGTAAGTCAGATGAGGAGTAAGTCAGTCTTTGTCACGTGACGCGAATCCTGGGCACCCTCGGCATTAATTTTCATTAAAAGAGGGGTGTATTTTCTTTTTGAGTGGAGGAATGCTAGCTTAAATTCGTCATTTTTCTTCTTCTAGACTGATTGCCAAATTTAGGCTATATGACTCACTCTGATCTTCTCATTGCTCGTAGCTGGGTGAGGGAAAACAGATAGGTTCATAAATTTCTCTTGGGCGCAAAATGGAACAAAAACAGCTTCATCGGTTCTCGATTCCAGATTCTATTACAATTACAATTATACTAAATGCACACACACACACACACACACACACACACACACACACACACACACACACACACACACACATATATATATATATATATATATATATATATGAGGATCATTAAATAAGTTTCCAGACTTTTTTCGTGTGGGCACTTTTATTGATAGTACACACATGAAGCTCTAGTCACCTTCGAAGTAATCTCCTCCTGACGCAAGACACTTGTTGTACCGTTCTAACAACTTCTGGAAGCCCCCATGGAAGTCCTCTTGTGTGAGCGTATCAATAACCTTGGTCACAGCCCATTTCATCTCAATTGTCTCATAACGACAGCATCTGAGCTAAGGAAATAACCGAAAGTCACTGGGAGCAAGGTCTCGACTATACGGAGGCTGAGGAGCTGTCTTGATGCCCATCTTGGTCAAAGAGTCTGTTACAAGGATTGAGTTGTGGACTAGTGGAAATGCCGCTGAGCCAATTTGAAGAGTTCTGGCCTCTTCCGACGGAATCTCTTGCTGAACTCCCTTAAAACCTCAACATAGTAACCCTAACCCTAACCCTTTGGCCAATCAACTCTCATCATCCCTCACAGACTCTGTGTCTTCCTTGAATTTCTTATGCCACTCAAAAACTGATTCTCGATACATGCAAGATGGTCCAAAGGCAGTCTGAACCATTCCATATATTTCTGTGGTATTGTTTTCAAGTTTAAAACACAATTTTATAGCATGTCGTTCTTCTAAAGCGTCCTGGCGTCCAGATTGTATTTTTGAAATACACCAGCTGTGACAATCAGGCTTTAGTAGGGTGTATTCCAAATGCTGCTGTAGCTGTTGATTTGATCCTGAAATAAATTTAAAAAATGGTCAGTCATCTCATAAGATGTATAGCAATAATATTGAATTTTCAAGAGTCTACGACAATTTTAAATGGCTGTACAAAAAAAGTCTGGAAAACTATTGAATGCACCACGTATATATATATATATATATATATATATATATATAGTTTACTGCATTCATAAAGAGTGTACAATATTCTTGATTAAGCATAGATATCTAAGTTAGGGTAGCATAGATTGAGAGGCAACGGTGAATGATGACAGTTTTTAGCCGTTAACTATGTCTACGCTATCCTATCTTAGATATGTACATATGCTTATATATATAATCTTTTGTTGAACACGTGTATCGAAAGAACTAAACTATTATAAAATGGTATCTCGAGAAATAGTTTGTCTAATCATCAATATATTTTCAAACTTCATCGTTTCCAGACCATACAAACCTAATTTTCGAGAAAGAGCATCGATTTATTTAATCCATTTTATATAACAGCGATATGAATAAAAATAATAAGAACTTATATCAAACTGACGATGATTGTTTTATAAATAAAGTTTCCAATTCTTTAAGTTTCATAAGTTTCATAAAAATCGGATAAAGAAACTGATATTAAAAAAGAAGACAATTTATTTCGCTTCAAGTAAGTTTTTATTTTATTTAATCACAATTTAGAACTGCACATTTTTCCAAATGTACTATTAGATTTGTCTTTCATTCCATGGATAATGTTTCTGGTTTTCTTTAAATTTAATTCAACACGACAGCAGATTTTTAAAAAGATGATGAGATGTTAAATTTTCTTTAAAATCATGGATGAACTTGAAATCAGACTGCCTTGTCAGTGAGGCTTTAAATACGCTCACAGTATCCCTTCTAAGGACCTAAACCCCTATTCTACAAAAATTAGGCTTCTTTCTTTTAATGTTATATCAACCATTGTTGATAATTAAATGCCAAAGCCATCCTTGTCGAAGCATGGGTGATAAAACTAAACCATCTGATGGTGAGGCTTCAGTCCTAAGGGGTTTGAAGAATGCAAAATATTACTTTATTGCCATTATTTCAAGGTCCACACTGATATGGAGTGTTAGTACAGTTAAATTACCTATCCATACCTGGAATAGGTAATTAAGTATTTTCCTGTTTAGAATGATTGTGAGGATATATTTTTGTACCCGATATTAATAAAGACCATAATTGTTAAACTAGCTCTGGGATGAAACAACACAACAACGTTGAAATTGTTTTAAAACCCACCATCTAACTGTAATTTTTACAGCCCAGTTAGCTGGAGTTGTATAATACACCGACTGCATTTCTTTCGAACGGTAAATACCCATCAATGAGTGTCCAGGATATGACACTCAATCATGTGATTGTGAGGTTTTATTCCTAAATCTTTGGGGAATGTAGATTTGGTTTCTTTGTTTAATGGCATATCAACCTTTGTAGTTTATTTAATGCCAAATATATTATCCTAGAAGAACAGTAGTGGTACTATTTAACCCATAGCTGGGAGGATACGGGGGTTCATACCTTTCCGAAGGGTATTTGCCCGTGAACGTAATAGCTCGACTGGAGTCGCTTACTATGATTTCGCAGTCCATCACTTTAACCATTACACCACGAGGACACCCTCCCTTGGGGGAATGTAGAGTACGACTTTATTGTCATTACGTCCACTCTGAAAGGAGTGGTAGTATTTGTTAGAGTCCCCTCTTTTGGCCAAATAACCTGTTTAACCATTTAACTGTGCGGAAATAAATAATTGATGCTAAAGTGAGTGTTTAGTGTGGCTTAGCGATACTTAAAACCATTCCCTTGCGTGCAAACAAAAGATTTATTTGCTAAGAACCAGTAGGTGTATTCTACAGCCTCAGCCGACAGGACAAAAAATAGAATTATTAGTGTTAGATAACACTACTTTAAACCATTAAATTGTCTTAAAACAAATGATTATTATCAAATCGAATTATTAGCATTGTTACATAGCCAGATATCTGGATATGCAAAACGAACATAGACTGTTCATAACATATATACATAGAACATAGGAATCTCGAAACACGAAAAACACTTACGACTTCTTAGTTCAGGAACGAAACTTTTGAGTTAAAAGGTTTTTCGACATAAGAAGATACACATTCTTTCTATTCTGGGTTTTTCATCTGCCCACCCCCATCACGTGCGACACCTGCCCAAGGCCTCCGCGAGCAAGCGAAAGTCGACCGTCTTCTCCCGATGCAGGACTCAACTCAACTAACTGAGTTTTTCAAAATCCCCAAAATCCTCTGCGCACACGCTTCCGGTGCATGAATTCATTCACACTGGTCAACGTTTCTCTCAAATTTTTATTTTGAAATCTCTGAGTGACATGCGCGTGAACACCTGCGTTAATGTTGCACCTAAGTAACCCATGCACTTAGCCGAAAGGTTCTCAGATTAACTAAACCCAAAAGCATAAAACGAAATCCTTTGGCCATTATATTACAGTATTAGATAGCAATACGTTAAATTAACTAAAGAAACAACTGAGCTCTGGCACGTTTAAAAATGTTACCTACAAACTCTTGGCTTTTGAAACCTCAAGTCAAACATGTATAGTCATCTGAGGAGACGGAGAGTATAATAATATTCTCTGGCGAAATAAATTTATAAGGACAATTTAACCAGGTTTTAGTTTCCTTCTGATAGCACTATATATATATATATATATATATATATATATATATATATATATATTCGATCATGCATTAAATAAACCACATGTGTTGATATGGCTTGAAACACAAAAAAAGTACTTTTTTTATTTCTGTCAAACCATTAACTATTTTAAAATCTTTACATCAGTAATCAATAATCAATAATTTACACCAAACAGTTTAAAACTTTGTTACTTTGAAAGACAATGCAGTAGTTCCCTTCGTGTAAAGTAAGTGAGTTCGAACTCTGGTCGCAGTATTACGTTTAAAGTAATACTCTCGGGAGAAGTATTAAACCCTTTATCTTCCCACTATACGGTGAATATAATAACTGCTGTTCTTCAAGAAAGATTGCTTTGGCAGTAAATAATCTACGAAGTCGGATATGCCATTTAACAAAGTGTTGTGTCCTTAAAAGGGATACGATTAGACAAAGTGGTACTTTAATTGAAAGAGTCAACACGTACATAGAATAAAAGAGATACAGTAAAACAGACAAGGAATAGTGAGGCACTCTACTAATTCCGGAAGCAAGACCAGCTATATTGCCGTGCTCACTGTATATACACAGTAAATCTACATGACTGAGAGGGAGTGTGGGATATTCCATTACAATACAAATAAACCAACCCAAAGACAATAGTTTATTGAAGGTAATATAATTATATATCTTATGCATTCAAAAAAGTGTTACTTCAGCATTAAATACCTGAGAACATGTTTGAATGTAAATCTAACGAACGAACCAACAAACACGCCATCTATGCGTCAACTAGTTGGAAATAAGGAGTTGTTAATGGTCGTGAAGAAATATTGTCAACCTTATAAACAACATTTATTCATATAAATCATGATCTTATGAAAATAGATATTCTTCAGCGAAATTTTGTAAAGAAAATAATTTTAATTAAAGTGAGGTACAGTTGAAAAATTTATAAATATTTTTTCGAAGAAAAACTTACATAATTCAAACCTTAGAAATATTGGGTGGTCCACACTAATGTTGGATTAAATAACCGGGTGCCAATAAAACGAGATTTCTGCACTAAAAGCTTTATAGGAACCATCGAAGGATGGTTCGGGCTGTTTTAGATAAATTCTGGTAACAGTGCGACCACATACACAAAAAATACTATATAGTCACTTGCAACCCATCTCAAACAATTTAAGACGAATGAGATATGCAGGGGACGGCTGAAGAAGCAAGAATGAACTCATGAGCGAACTCATGATCCCCAAGCCTACAAAGACAAATATTCATCTGCTTTGTGTGGACGATGGATGCCAGCTAGAGGACCTGTTTGGAAGAATTGACAGTAAGGATTGATGGAACGAAGGAAGCAAGTGAATACATGCCAGCAGCATTATTTACTGATGAGGAAGTTTTAAAATTATTATCTATTCGTATAGACCACGAAAATGCAAATTTAAAATCATTTTAAACATAAATTTAATTATGTGAGGCCAATTTGAAGTATGGATGAAGCCCTAGCTATAAAATGCGACTCCGGCTGAGATTCGATCGGGGAATGCTGGCAATGGAATTATGAGTCCCAACTTCACGAAATATGGGAATCCGAGAGAATGCTTTAAAAAATAGAAAGGTTGATTGGTTTTAGGCCTGTTAACCCATGTTGAGTTATTTCAGACAGAAGTCAGTTAAACACTTATAACGTAGAAAATATTTCTTCACAAACATTAACATTTCCAAATTTCAAACTGATCTAGTCGACGCATAGATGGTTCGTTTGTTGGTTCGTTCGTTAGATTTACATGCTAACATGTTCTCAGTTATTGAATGCTGAAGTGACACTTTTTGATATTGTTTAACGTAGCTATTCCAATTTATAGCGGAGAGACAAACAAAGTCTTTTAAGTTATTAATCATATTTACCAACCCCTCCGCTCGGACAGGATATGACACAAGGTCAATTTTTAAGCGGGGTTTAACAGGTTTGAATTCAGAGTTTTCCTTCTCCTAGACTAGTTGCCTCAACCAGGCTGAAGAACCTAGTCTGTCCTACAATTTACCCATAGCTGGAGGGAGAATAATTGGATTCATACCTTTCCCAAGGGTATTAGTGCTATGTGAAATGCAATCAGTCTTGTCCAGGATTTGAACTCGTGTCGCCGGGTCCATTTCCTACAACGTTAACCATTACACCACGGGCATGTTCTTAATAGACATTCTGGCCGTAATGTGCATGATTTGATAAAATCTTGGATTATGTCTTACCACATAAGAGACATCCTTGCATAAGGGAATCGAAATCTGTATGTCATATTCAATAAGCTCGTCGGAGACGGATGTCTGACAGCTCCGAACCAAAGACCTAGTTAAGACAATCTCTAAAAGTTTATTGTCAAATAATTTCTAGCCTAAACTTTTGGGGCATTTCAGAATTCCAGTAATCCTATAAAAGTATCGACCTGGATTCCATAAATCATTCAGAGGATTAATCCTATGCAGGGCGAGTTCGAAATGAAGCCGTGTTTACCAAACTCCTAACTGGGCTATGAATAAATTGCCTATCTGCAAAATAGTCCTCTTGGCATTCAGCACACTTACTCCAGCGAGACTGCCGTTATTCAAAGCACCTGTAAAACTTTGCTTTTCATGTGGTGAAAAGCTGCGGTGTCATCATTTTTTAACTGGTTTCCACTTCATCTCATTATAGTCTTGAGATGCATTCTAAGTTTTATAAAAGAAAATCAGTAGTACAGTACTAGGTTCGAAGAGTATGAAGCGTGTTGTGCTAAATAAATTGAGTTTGACTTTATAAAGATTTTCAAATCGACACTGTCTCCACTAAACGTTTTATAGACATCTAATCAATTTTTATAGACAGTAAGATTTCTTTGGATCCCACAAGCTCTTCGTCCTCATCGACCATCGCACTTGATTAGTCGTCTAAGCTGCACCCAGTGCGTGATGAATATAAGCTTTTGCTAGTCGGCCAACATTGGCATGTCTATAAAAGAATCTCATTTGTTCGTTTTTCATTCAACAGTATCCAGCATATCTTGCACGCTTTTCTTGGATGTTTTCTGATATGACACGTTAGTAATTGTACAAATGCTGTTTTGATGAGTACTGCCTTCTGAATTTGTTCAAAACAACACGCAGAATCTTGTATAGTTCTAATCTAGCCTTTTCTCCAACAACACAGTTATACTTTCAAGACCACATATTTACAGAATTCCTATTTTTATTTTAAGCCTAACCCCTACTCGAAAGGAAAAAGAGGGCACGGAAATGTGTCTCAATTTCATTTTAGGTCCTAGGTGTTAAGTTCATTAATAGAAATTTTTACAGAAATGGAATTTACCCAGAGATTATTATCTCCTCTCCAAATGACACGCGACAAGTTTTACTGAGTTATATGGTATCAGTGGCAAGGGCCGATTTCTGGTCTTATATGTTATGGATTTTTAAAACAATAGAAGGTGCACACTGCCTAGTTATTCTATCAATTGCTGAGGAAAGAAGAGAGTTCATGCCTTTTCTTACGTCATCAGTGCCAAGGAGACGCAAAACACCGCAAGCTTAGTTTGAACTCAGTAAGCTCATTCTATTTTCTACACCATTAACTGTTTCGTAAATTAGGTTCCCATCAATACATTTATAATATATATATATATATATACATATATATATATATATATATATATATATATATATATATGGGGGTGTCTGTGTGGGCCTGTGTCTGTGTGTATTAAACGTATATTATAAAGATATGTAATAAAGGGAATGTGAAATCTATTGTGTGCATCAGAATTCTTGCCAAGAAATATTGGCTCATGGAAAGTGGAAGTTTAACCCTTAAATGCATCTCGACTTTTCTATTCATAATTAGCCCCTTTGTAGTAATGTTGAATAGGGGAGACTGATTATCTTGGGGACAGTTGTTCAGAGCAATTTTTGACGGGCGTAGAAAAATATTAGGGGTGGATATCGTCTCTGGTCGAGAAAGCGGATAAAAAAAGGTTTTCTTAAAGATGGAGTCATCGTTGATATCAATTTCAGTTTCATTACAATTTTGAAATTTCACGATCACAATATTTTATGATAAGAATGTTTTTTAACCAGTCATTCAAAATTGAATTAGAACTTTCTGCATCGCCAAATTTAAAATTGAAGATTGCCTCAAATTTATTTAATTTATGTTGAGTTTCATCGAAATGTTGAAATTTCTTGGTCATATTTCAATTTTCTTAAACTGAAATGTTGTCAATTGAAATCTAGGAATGAAAACATTATCCTCTGCCACAACCTGTGAGAATAGAGCTTTTTATCACAAACAGAATGAGACTCTTAATCATCAAAATGGTAGCACTGAAAAGTCGAGATTAATTAAAATTTCTTTGCAACATTACTGGAGTAATTAAAGGCCTCTTCTTTATCAACATTACAAATGTGATAATTTGTTGAAATATCTTAAAGATATTATATTTCCTTTACAGTGAACTGTTGGGGGTGCCATCGCAGCTATTCAACATAAACATTTGGAATTCTTTCTTGTGATGGCACTAAAAATTAATTTCATTTGGTTTGGTTTCATTGCATATAAACTATTTCAGAGTATTTGTTGCCGAATCCTCTTTATACATATATATTAAATATGTGAAGAAAAACTGATAACAACGTAATCCAAGTAGAAGGAGAGATATTGAGTAGCAAAGTCGACACTCTAGCGTTTCGGTTCTAGTGAACCATCATCAGGACTATGAAGGATGATGTTAGTGATGTTAAATCAACGATGGATGTTTAAAAACGCAAAATACAAAAACCTAGGGAAAATTTCTATAACAAGAAAAAGTTCGCAGTTTAATTAGTGAATCAGCGATTGTTGTTTTAAATTACGTCATTTAACTTATTAGGAATATTGTAGAGAATTTATGTTCAGTTTGTTTATCGAGAAAGATTTCGAATCAAAAGGAAGAAAAAGAAGAAAGACAAAATACACATTCATATTAAATATGTATGATTTATAAACACAGTTTGTTGATAACATTTTTAAACGAGGGTAAGCTCATTGTATTGCACACAGTTAAAAGGTTACAGGTATTGCTTTGTATCTCTAATGATTCAATTAAGCATCAGTTATTTTTTACGCAGTTAAATGATCAAGCTGTTCTTTTTTAAGCAACACAGTTTAGCATGTCAAAGTTAAATGGTTTCAAGTATTGCTATGTAACACTAACAATTCAAATAAAAATCAGTCATTTGTTTGAACACAATTAAATGATCAAACAGGCATATTTCAAACAATTCAATTCAGCATAAGTCATTTGTTTGCATTCAGTTTAAAAGTCAAATAGTTCTATTTGACCCATTGATAGAACTTTATCAGGTGGACCTAGGAGCAATTGCAATGAATGGATCCTTTACATCCCTCAAAGTTCCAGCATTACTGGAACCTCACCATCAGATTGTATAGTTTCATATCCAGCAGGACACTCATTGGTGGTTGGGGGTCTTAGCCCTCTGCAGAAATGCAGTCGGTATATTCTACATCTCTAGCCAACTGGGCTGCTCGAAAATTTGAAAATATCGATGATTCCAAGTCTTGAATCGATAAACTAATATGTTGTTTTGAACTGGATTGAATTTACCTTTGATAGCAAGCACTACGCACCCTTCAACAAGTTGTAAAAGGCTGGTTGCTTGGCTGTTTTGTTTAACGGTGTATAAGCTCTTTTCCGCTTATTCAACGTCCTTTTGATGAAAGTTTCAAACAATTCAGTTTAGTATAAGTGTAATTTTTTGTTCACAGACAGTTAAATGTCAAAATATTTCTTTTTCAAACAATTCACGTAATTACACAGTTTAGTTCCATTTGACCCACAAATAGGACCCTATCAGCTACTACCAGTCCGGGACAGAGTGGACATGAGAGCGATGGCATTGAAGGGGTACTTTGCATTCTCCAAAGCTCCAACATTACGTGAGCTTCACCATTTGATTGTTTAGTGTCATATTCAGGACACGTATTGGGGGAGTCTTACCCATCTGCAGAGATACAGTCGGCGTATTCTGCAGCCCCGGCTGGCTGGGCCAAAGTTACTATAGAAGTCAGGCAAACTGGTGTGATAATTGGTATCCAGAAACCCTTCGTCAATGTTGCAACGCGCTGCAACGGATGGAATGATTTGATTCAAGCATGGACCTCATCAGCTTTTATGCCTTATGGATAGGTCATAATGAATTTCATGAGATAGGATTTTTAAAAAATAATATTGAATATTCTTATTTGTAAATTTATCATTGATAAATGTCTAATGAATTAATGAATACCAATATATGAATATTATCATTTGCCAAAAAATAGAGTTTAGAGATTTAAATCAGAAACTAGGTATTACAAAATTATTCTGAGTAAATCAATTTAATTTTATTTTATCCACAATTAATTAATAATAACAGCAACAAAATAAAATGTCTTGTGTTAAGATTAAGATGAACATGCGTATCGAAAAACTACTGAAAATAGAGTCACCGATCCGCGTTCAAATTCCGGGTAATGCTGGTTGCGTTTCCATTCACGCTAGCATCCTTTTTAGTTTTTAACTTACAGAAAGACATACATTTCTATATAATCAATTTGATAAATGAATAATGAATGCTATTCATTCAACAATTGTTTTTAAAATGAAATATATGTTAACTTTTATGAAAGATTACTTTCCTTGTATAAAAAACTTACTCTTGTAAAGATAAAATAAATCTTACTAGCGTATAAAAATGTTATCAGATAAATGACATATATTTTAACAAGAAATCAGCTTATTATTATTTCAATTTAA
This sequence comes from Sepioteuthis lessoniana, assembly GCA_963585895.1. NCBI lineage: Eukaryota > Metazoa > Mollusca > Cephalopoda > Myopsida > Loliginidae > Sepioteuthis > Sepioteuthis lessoniana. The sequence goes on along the minus strand of OY757934.1, from coordinate 53,795,034 downwards.
AATCCGATTACGAGTATCCTTCATTTTGAAAGGAATATTTTTTAAAGGCTTTACTTCATTATTTATTATGAAGAATGGTTTTGTTAGTGGAGAAAAGTAATAATTTTATATGTATATTAAAAAAAGATAATGGAACCAAAACAAAATATTTTATCTCGGATTTTTGAAATGAAAAGAAAATATAGATTTGGCATGGTTCTCATAGAAAGTCCGATAATCTAATTTTACTAACCCCAAATGAACTTGAAGGTATATATTATTATAATCATAAATTTTCACGTGAAAATCAATCACTATTATTACTGATAGATATATTTTCTCAGCTACAGTGTTCATTTTTATTTCTGACAAACAAACAAAATTCCTTTTTTGTAGTTGTAGATATGGAAAAGATTTGTTGGTTAGCGGAAAATTTAAACGATAAAATATTTGTTAATTTTTACCAAAGAATTGGTTTCGTTGAATTGACACTGAAGTCGCCGGTTCCAACTAGATCTTCGGCGTTAAGCAACGAAGAATCTATTCAGTACTTATAAGAGTGACTCCAGCTATACAGTAAGTAGGCTAAGTTTTTTTTTTTTATTGAGGCAGCAGCTCCACCTCTATAAGAATGTAACAAAAGGTCAATTTTTTTAGGCAGAGGTCCTCAGCCCATGAATTCATAGTCAAATGCTATGCTAAAAAATGTTTCGTAGTCACTTACATTCGATGTGTCTGACAAACTAAAGCTTAATAAAAAAAAAAAGCAACAACAAATGAACGTTTTATAAGTTAATGCTAACTACATTGTTCAGTAACCTAAGGTCTACGTGTCTTTTAAAAAACAACCATCCATTCTAAAATAAATTCCTACTAGTTAATTTGAATAATTGACTCACCTACTTGTTAGACCAATACAACGATATGAATCACAAACAGTGGAGCGAAGAACAAGTTGACTGTATTCACGGGAGAGGAGCTTCCCCTCCCACCAAAAAGTTGTGCCCTGGGTATGAAACTGAATCTGATGAACAGGATCCAATTCTTGAGCTCTTGGAATTTAGTGTACCTCTCCACTGGCATTCGTACCTGTTAGAGTCCCATCTGCTTAAAACTATTAATATTCTTAAAGACCGTGTGCAAAAATAAAGAAAATACAACAAAACAAAACCTATTAAAAACAACTATACAAAAATATCATGAACATATAGTTAAGACGATTCCTTCATTTCTAAGCATAAAATAACCCTGGACAGTTTGATATACCACTGAAATCAATCAATCAATAAAAAAAATAGCAATAAAGTGGTATCCGTTTCGATATTATGATTATTTATTACAAATTCAAAGAACAAAAACAGTTATATAAAAATCGTCTTTAGAAAATAAATTTATTTTCTTCCGTTTATACTTGTATTTACGACGAATTTCCTATCTAGTTGGTAGTGAATTCCAATCATAGATATTTGTTTTAAAAGACATACAAGTGAATTCAATTATGTCTACCTCAGCAGTGTTCAATTACCACCAAGTGACAGTCTCGTCAAGTCCGATTTGTTCAATACAAAAGCCTGTCCTCTGAATTGTTTATTCCACGGACGAAGTGGTCTTTTTGTCTACATGACATTAAAGATTACAACCAAATAAATATTTTGTGATTTTTGAGCGGTGAATTACGCTTGCCTTACCTAAAGTCTTAGATGCTGGCTTAGTAGATTTTGTAAATTTATTTTCCAGACAATCAAAGATAAAGGGCCCACAATCTTTCCGGTCAGAATTAGAAAATACAAAGGTGGAAAAATATGCTTTCAAAACTGGAATAACTGACACAGCGTGGATTAGAATTTTTTTATTTGATTGATTGATTGGTTTTAAAGGTATTTCAACCAGTACTATCTTTCCATAGCTGTTTTTGCCCTTCCTAAGGTTGCTAGTGCGAACGGAAACACAAGCAGCATCATTCAGGATTTGAAGATGGGTCACCGATTTCATTTGCTTACTATAATCGGTAAAATAAGCGCGCCTCCTCTAGGTGCATATGTCATGTACCCAATATTCTCTAGCCTCAACGTACACGTCAGGACACTGCCATTACAACTGGAATTAATTACGGAGTGAGTGTGGACCTGGGAGTTATAGGAACAAAAGAATTACTCCAAATTCTCCTGCTCTTTAGATCTAGAGATTCGCTATCAGATGTAGCTTGGTTTCGTACCCAGAATTTCCACCCCACTTTTCGAAGGGTATTAGCCATCTTCAGGGATACAGTCAACATATGCTAAATCCAGCTCATAGAGCGGATTAAAAAAAGAGAGAAAAAGACTGGTTCTTGACAATTGCAACTCTGGTGGCAGATGAAGAATTAGATTAAAACATGAAAGGTTTAGAGTTCAAACTGTAAGTAATTCTTTTCGGTAAATGACTTATGGTGCAATCTCGTATTTTCTCGCAAGAAAAGCAGATGAAGCGATTGCTGAGATAACATTAGCTACTTAGTAGAATGAAGTTAGAGACTCACCTCAAGTGAATGGAGCAAAATACTTTGAATGGCAGATAGAAAATAAAACTAATCCCCATAAAAGCTCTCAGAATAGACTGCAGATACATCAAAGTTAATCGTTTTATGTATAGTGTGGGAATACGTTCACTAACTTTGCAAACGAAAAATGCTGGCACAGAGTAGAAATTAGTCATATCCTAGGTAGTTTATATAAAGTAATTGATCAATTACAAAACTATTTCGTTTTGTTCAACTGTATTATATTTACACTGAATAAATGTAGACTTTATATAAAGAATATTGTGTAAAATATACTCTCTCCAACTTTATCACCTTTTCAGAAGGAACTAGAACGCTGAAAGAATATCCTCACCCAAATAAAAAGATGTTCTGAATTTGATATTAAACGGTAACCGATGTTGAGTATCCAGTTCTGGATTCTAGATTCTCCGCTTCACTGCTGTGACTCCTACGTATAGTTTAACAAAGAGTCGTCTTACCTGTGAGGGTCACATATATGCGTCAAATACATATGTTTGAAAATGTTTGCTATCATATATAAATATTTGAAGCTATATAAGAGCAAACAATTTGCATAAGAACTGTTATTTGAAGTTATAATTGTGAACAAAAGATTTTGATTATTTGTTACGAGAAACCACATAACAGTTGACTGAGTATAGAAGAATTATCTCTTGGATTTAATATTGTTGCTGCACAGGCACGAAGAGGTGTGATTATCTAATTGTATCGAAAGTGTTATTTCGTATCCTTAGCAGATCTATCCTACGGTGGTTACTTTCCTCAGGGGATACGTGAAGGCCCAAGTCTTTAAACGTTGACTGCAGTCAAATGATAGATTAAAACAGTCGGTTTGTCATGAAATTGGTTTGGTTTATTGTATCAATAGCAATTATTATAAATACTATTATATAATCATTTAATACCAAATATTAATTATTATTTTACTCCTTGAGCGTTTTTCAGATCAGCGTAAGCTGATGGTCTTTTACTAGAGTTTTACTGACAACAAGTCTCCAGGACATT